>JAGKQL010000063.1:2655600-2724579 GCA_018398635.1 Cyprinodon brontotheroides
TTTATGTACATGTATAAATATTAGTGGTGGACTTTTAAATGTTTTATCAATTGAAATAGCCTTTTAATAATTAATTTCAATTTAATTGAGAACCCTATATCTAAATATATATTTATATATATATATTAAAAACTGAAATGTTAGAACTTTAAATTTACAGTCATATGTTTAAATTTCTTTTTATATATATATTTTTTTACTATTTTCTAAGGCTGCACTTTAAAATTGAAAACTGTTCTAAACAAAGTTCTTTTGTTTTACACTTGTGTAAACAAGTAAATAAATCTGTCTATATCGACAAAATCAATAGTCTACTCATTTCAAAACCTTTTACTCCCAATTTCTGGAATAAATAAACATGTGGGCACAGTAACACATATATTTATTGTTTTTAATCCATTATATACATTATTTATCCACTGTATTATAATCACTTAGGTTTTGTAGAATCCCAATATTTTATTAAATGCTTTTGAAACACTAACTCTATTGAAGTGTGAACACTATGTTGAGCAAGTTTAACAGAAGATTATGAATATATCAAGTAAGTAGAATTGGGAGTTTTAGTTAAATAATAGGTCTTTCAAATCGACAGTAGAAATGAATGATTATTAGTTGATTGATTATAACTGTAATTTGCTTTTTCATCAGGGTTCTTAGCTTTTCACATAAAGGTTGGGCTCCTAGGACCGCTGTTAAAATCCAGTTCCCTTCACCAATTTAGTAATTTACACTATGCCTATCAGCAGAGTTATTAATCACCCACCAGCTAAACAGTCTCTTGTTCATAATGGTCGTTGCTGAAAAGGAGGATGGATCTGGACTTAGTGGATAAATTGTTCATTGCATAAAATAACCGCGAGAAGACCACTGGTTAAATTACAGTGCTACCTTTGTTAGCTAATCAGTAACACAGGATTATTGTATCTAATAATCACACAAAGACTAAACACTACTCAAAATAAGCAGGGGTGAAAAAATGTATTAAAATTTATTACACAAGTAAAAATATAAATCCTACTGTTTCAAAAGACATTTGTAGAAGTTAGAGTATCAACTTAAGCTTTTTACTCAGATAAAAGTGTAAAACTACCACTTTTAAAACTACTTAAAGTATAAAAGTAAAAATAATGCTATAAATAATCGTTAACTGAAGTACAGAGACTTTAAAACAATGCGTTTAGCTGACAGAGTAACATATTTAGAGCAGTAATTATATGACTGGTTTTTAAGAAATATATATCTAAACATTTTAGCATTTAAAAGGATTTAAAAAATGTGATTTTCGTCTGTCAATATGTTCTATCCAGAACTCCTCGTGGAAAAGTTTTACTCTAACCTGAAAAAAAGATCCTAAAAATTGTAAAAGAAAATCTTCTTTAAGGAACCTTTTGCTACTGTATTTATTTATTTTTGGTTTTGTCATTTTTCGTCCCTTATACTGAAGGCCTTGATGACTGATCACATTTAAACTTTGTTTACAGGAGCAGGGAGGCTACAAAGTTTGGAAGCTGGCTCTTGAGAGCTGAAGTTAACTACCCACATTATTGAATTCCCCATGAAAATCATTTTGTAAGTGTTTAGAACACTTATATCTAACAGAAGTGTAATAAAATATGAACAAAAAAATATAATCTGCAATATGAAATGATAAAGTCACAGGCTGAGTTGCTTTTTATTTATTCAGGGACACTTATGGTGACCTCAATGATTTTAGCCAATCAGACATCCAGTAGTTTTATTGGTTCAGTGATAAACCCATACTTGTTTAGTATAGTATAGAGGTCAACTATAACAATAGTATAGTTGAATTGACCTCATAAGAAATAGAATTTTAACTAGAAAAAGCTGTTTCAGAGAAACAGCAAAGAGAAATGCTTTAGCTGAATGAAAAAAGCTGAAATTACCTGAAGAACATGAAAATGTGATAGGAAGTCATCAGAAATTTCAAACTGCAGAAAACAATTGAATCATCTGAAAATTTTGTAGGGTAGAATCTCATTTGGCAGTAAAATGGCAGAAACAAACTCATCTTAAAAGCTGCTACAGCCAAACCATACATGATATCAAAAAATGTCTTAATATAATGTCTCCCAAGTTTCTAGAAAAATGTATAAAGAAATTTTGAAGGGGGCCACCTACTACCCAGAAACATGTCAGGAGTGTTATGAATTAGCAGCAAACAGAAAAAGCTTAATTCCTGTCCAGAAAGAGAGCAGAATGAAGCCAAAGTTCACAACATAGGCTGAAAAAGTATTAAATTAGCTGAATCTCAGAAAAGAAATTACAAAAGAAAAACTTGAATCTTATCTGGTTGAAGAAAAAATAGTAGCTTAAGGATGGGAAGTAAAATGTTGAGGAAGATGGTATTGAATAAGTATCAAAATTTTGAAATCATATGAGGAAATGTCAAGACTTTGGCAAAACAATTTGAAATTATTTAAAATGTGTCAGTTGATCAGCATAAAGAAAACAGTGTCATCCTTAGAGGGTTGAAAATCTACAAACCTATGTGCAAGACTGACCATGAGAAGCAGAGGAAGAACAGAGAGAGAAGCTTACAGAAAGGGAGCTAATACCACTTAAGGAGCTGAATTTATCAAAAAAACTAACCTGCACGTTACGAGCCGCTGTGGTGATGAAAGCACCTTTGGCAGGCTTAGGCTGCATGTTACAAGGTTAGCAGATGCTTTATTACAGTGTAAATCTTAGAACCTGATTAAGAAATATGCACTGAGTGTGTGTGGTCAACAGGCCTTGGTAGAGTAATTTGAAGACATTGGTTGAGTTTGGGTCATAACTACGAGCCATACGGCACATTGAATGAGTGTGTGTAAGGAAGAAGCTTTTATTTTGTAGAGTTCCTTTAGTCTTATTTTGAAAGTCTATCATGGATGTGTGTCATGGGAAGGGTCATGCCCAGCAGTGATATAGAATCCATTTCTAAATATGAAATCACTGGTTTTTCCATGTTATTGGGTGAATAGATGCTGTATTAGAGCATAAATGGGGAGACTTTTATTGTGAGATTCGCTCTGGGGTATATTTTGAAAAGGTCCCTAGAGTCTAATAGAAGTCTAATAGAAACAACTGGTTTTTTTTTTGTCATAATCCACTGTCACCAGTACAGAACATCGAAATGAATTCTCTGCAGTATAACCCATATGGGGAGCAGTGGGCTGCACCATTGTGTAGGGTGGGGTTGGGGTCTTATCAGGGAAAGTGGCAGTCTGTGGGTTGGGGGATCAAACTCACAACCTCAGGATTCAGAGCCCTATACTAACCACTAGACCGCCCAATCACCATAGAATCAAACTCTTTTCATAATGCTGAGCCATTAGCATCAGTAGATGAATGTGGCAATGGGAGGCTTTTTATTATTTGGATGACTGAAATTTTGAAAGACAGTATAGCAGGGTTGTGTGTTGAAAAAAGGTCCGAACCCAGCAGTGAAATGATGACTTTCAATGTTAAATCACTCTTTTCCCATGTTAAATGGGCAGTAGATGGGGAAGTGGCATGGGAGGCTAAAATCCCTTTGAAGCTTCGGTTACCTTGACAACGCTTAACAAACCTGTCAGTGACAGAGAGAAAAGCTCAGCAGTATTGTTCCTTTCCTCTCAGGCTTTTTTGAATGGGAAAATCAGCTCCGAACAAACGAGTGCTGAAGACAAACCGTAAATGGTATCTAAAAATTCTTTCCAGTCTAAGCGACAGCTATTCTTTGTCTCCGATTTGGGTAACTTTCATGGCTGTACCTCATTAACAACCTTAATGGGAAGGAGAAATAAAAAGGTTTGTCACTCCTGCTGGTCTCATTAAATAACATGCAGCTCCATGGTAGAGCAGAGCTCTCAAAAGCAAAACTTCCCCTCCGAACAAACGAGCGTTGAGGCAAAATCGTAAAAGGTATTCAAAGAATTCTTTCACTGTTGGTGTCAGCCATCCTTCGGCTTCCACTGTGCCAACTTTCATGTTTCTACTAAAAACTATTTGGCCACGGTGACGATGTAAAAATTAGTTTTTTCTGAGTATGAGGATTTTTCTCAGAATCGTTTTCCTATGCCCGAACAAGACAGCTAAACCATAAATGATATTGAAAAAATTCCTTCAATGAGAGTGCTAGAAGGGTCTGAAGATGTTTTATACCAAGTTTCATGTTTGTACATCAAACAGTTTAGAAATGGGAGCGATACGAAAATATGTATCGTTTTGGATTTTGTCTGTGATTTTTAGAAAGTCTCTCATTGGATTTCTATTGGGGAAGTGTGGACTTCTTTGCGGTCTGGGCCAAACTGTGGGAAAACTGTAAATGCCACACAAATGAGGGTTATCTCCTGAATCCTGACAAAAAAATACCTACGTTTTGATGTAAAATTTATTTCAATTGAGTGAAAAATGAGGGAGTGAGAAGAATTTGTTCAGAAAAACCAGAACAGCTCAAAAGCTAGAGCACGCATTCTAGCAGTTGAAGAATTCCGTCCAGACTTCCATTATAAATTTGAAAATCTTTAAAATTTCTTTTAAAATTTGAAGCTTCACTGAAGCAAAACTGTAAAAGTTAGCAAAAAGCGAGTTAAACAGTAATAGCAGAAAGATACAGAAACATTTTAAAAGTTGAATGGTGTTTCTAGCTGAAAGTATGCTGAAGTTGTTAAAGGTCAAAGATGATGAAGTTTTAGCTGAAATTTGCTGAAATGTAAGAATTCTACATGCATTTCAATGGGACAAAAAACGCAGAAAAAGCTGAATATCACGAAAACTACAAAAAATATCTTTACCCAAAGACATAGCAGGATTCTCCTGAACAAGCTGAACGTTTTGATACCAAAATTGTTGAAATCGGTTGAAAACTGTGGGACTAGTTAGAGTCAGAAAAAAAAAACAAAAAAGTGAACAACAATAAGTGGGAATGCATAAGTATTCCCACTTATTTATGGTTTGATTAATTTCAACATAGCTGAATGCACACTTTGGTATTTTAATAGTAGCAGAGGCACCTTTCCTCCTCAGTAATGGAAGCACTGGACGAAGAGATGTGGAGCTTCTTGAAGACAGTTTCCTGCTGCTTTACAGTTGGAAATCTCTGGGTCTGAACGAGGCTTTATTCATGCAACAGGACAGTCATTTGTAACAGCAAATATTTTATTGTATGTATACATCTTTGCTTGAACATAGAAGTTTTTTTTACATCATTGTGTAAATTTAAAATATTCCTTCCTAGGTGATCCCAGTAAAGCCTTAAAGCAGCAGTTTCTGTCTGTCCCTTTTCTGTTAATGTTGTTGCTATGAAAATCAAAATAAAGTGCCTCACATGAAGAACCAAAACTATTTGACAACCATCACTGGCAAAACCCAAGGTTGGTCTCAGCTCTTCCAATTCCAGGGGACACATAAGTCCCCATCCTGCATTACAGAATAAAAATGAGAAACGCAGACATGGAGCCCCTGCATGAGTGGGGAGTGCTGCTCCATCAGCCTTCTGCAACAGAGGATCATCTGTGTGGAGCTAACACTGGGCTCCTTGGAAAGGCCCCTCAGAGACAGCCGCTGGAGACATGAAGTTACTACCGCCTCTTCTTCTGCCAGCAACCTTAACAGAACACAAAGACAGAAAAACACAAGGACAGTCAATAACACAACATTCTACTTCCTAGAGAAGGGGTCCCAAAGTTGGGTCAATAAATATAATATTTAATCCAACATGTCAAGAAAAAACCCTTTGATAAAAAGGATATTTAGGAGTGTTTCTAGAACCATTGGCTTCATCAGAGCGAGATCAACAGATCACACTGGAGCAATGTGAAGCGGCCGGGGTGAGGATCAGTGCCTCTAAATCCGAGACAATGGTCTTGAGCCGGAAAAGGGTAGAGTGCCTTCTCCTACTGCCCCTTTGAGTATTTAAGTTAAGTAAGGAGTTTAAGTATTTTTATATTATTTATTTTCACAACAAAAACATAAAAACAGAATAATGTTTCACTAAAAAAGAAAATGTGATGGACAACTGCCGAAAACTCTCCGTTTAAATTGTTCAAAGATCTATCAGTGATGTGGGAAGACTGTTCCATATCCTTGATCCTCTGTATAATACACTAAACTGTGTTTGAGTTGTACGAGAGTAAGGAGGCCTGATAAGACAACTACTACGAGTTGGATACTGGTGAAATTCATTATTAAAAGTAAAAATATTACAAAAGTGCTGGGGAAGTAACTTTTTTTTATAGAGCTATAAACGAATAAAGCTATTAAAACAAAACGTTACGTTATGGCACTAATGTGAGGTTTCCAGGATAAAGAATCATCTAGAATAACACCGAGCAAACGAGCAGATCTAACATTATTAATAGAAGTATTATCAATTTGAATTTTTATTGGAGATTTAAATGTATCAAATTTATAACCAAAAAATATATAACTTGTTTTTTTTATGTTAAGTGACAATTTGTTGGACTTGAACCAAGAAGATAACTTGTCAAGTTCTTCATTAACTACGTTTATTAAAATGTCAGGGTTTTTATGGGAGTAAAACACACTTGTATCATCTGCAAATAAGATTTTAGAAAGTTTATCTGAAACATTAGGGAGGTCATTAACATATATTAAAAATAACAGGGGACCCAAGATGGAACCTTGTGGTAAACCGCACTGAAGAGGAAGGAGAGGAGATTCTGTCCCATTATAGTTGACAGTTTGATACTGGTCTGAAAGGTAACTAGTGAACCAGAGTAGTGACTTATTTCGAATACCATAATGTGAAAGTTTTTTTAACAGAATAATATGGTTAACGTATCCAATGCTTTTGAAAGATCCAGAAAAATACCTACAGTGTTTTCTTTTCTATCTTTTGCTTTGTATATTTCAGTCAAAAATTGGACAAGTGCCATGTAGAGTGTTGCTTCCTAAAACCATACTGGTGTGCATATAGAATATTATTTTTGTCCAAATGTTGAATTAATCTTGTGTAAACAAGATTCTTGAGTATCTTGAGTTCTTGCTCATGAATGAGGGGAAGATGGAGCGGGAGATCAATAGGCGGATTGGTGCAGCTTTTGCTGTGAAGCGTGCGCTGTAGCTGTTTCAAACTGACTGACACAGTAAACTGTGTTTATGAGCGCATCTGTCAACGCATCACTTCTGCCAAAAACAAATTCGGATCTTTTGTGGCTTATAAAACTAGATATCTCAGATATCACTCAACTCATCTAAATTGAAATTGACTCTTAGTTTGCTGTTCTTACTGTTAATATGTTATATAAACAAATAGATCCTAATTCCAAATGCTCACTTACATTTTCTCGTTATCCGTTCAAATTTATGTATTGTCTAAAAATCTGAAAAAATCTAACATGTTCTCAATTTAAACGAAAATATGAAATATAAATTTAAGCAAACAATGGTTCTAAATGATTTTAATAAAGGTTATCAAATCAGTGTCTGTGCCTGTAGTGTTTTTAAATGTCCAGCAGGTGTCAATATTCAGTGACACAGAATGGACAAGTATCAATACAGTTTGCCAACGTGTCAGAACGCTTCATGACGCCTCATGAACCCATCACTGGTCAGACCCTTTGCTGTGACGTTCAAGTTTAACTCACATGCTGTTCATTTCTTCCGATCCTCCTTGAGATGGTTCTGCTCCTTTACTGGAGTCCAGCTGTGTTTAATTATGCTGATTGAACTTGATTAGGAAAGGAACTCACCTGTCTACAGTATATAAGAGCTTACAGCTCACAGTGCATGTCAGAGCAAACCAGAATGTTGAGAAACTGCCCAATTCGTTCAGACACAGAGTTTTGGCAAGGCACAGATCTGGCCACGATTATAGTAGAATTTCTGCAGCATTCAAGGTGCCTAAGAACTCAATAATCCATAAATGGAAGAAGTTTGGGACGACCACAACTCTTCCTAAACCTGGCCGTCTAGCCAAACGGAGCAATGGTGGGAAAAGAGCCTTGGTGAGAGAGGTAAAGAAGAGCCCAATGATCACTGTGACTGAGCAAAGTATCAACTATTACTGCAACCCTCCACCGGTCGGGGCTTTATGGCAGAGTGGGCCGACGGAAGCCTCTACTCAGTGTAAGATATATGAAAGCCTGCATAGAGTTTGCCAAAAAATGTTTCTATCTAAGGAAAACCAGTTGATTGCATCGACTCATTGACTTGAATGCAATCCCTCACACTAAGCATGCTTAGTCCCAGACTATCTGGTCTCTGGTCTGATGAGACCAAGATTCCATGCAGTACCTCTGTGGACCCTCTGTTGATGACCTCCGATCTAAAGACTAATTAATAACAGAACGTGAAAAGCAGCTCCAGATGATCTGAGCGCGTGGTGATGTCATCGCTTCTGTTCCAATTGATCCATATTTATACGGTCTGCTCCTGTTCTCCCCATACTTTCCTGTGTTCTTCTCAAGAACGTACTTGGAGAGGACAGAAGTTCATACTCGCGTTCTTGTGAATTGAGAAACGACAGTGGCTTACCGATTTCTGTGAAGGGCACGACTTCTAGCCTCGGAGGCGTGTCTCTGCAGGAACAGCTGGAGTTTGCGAGGGTCACAGCTGGTGGGGATAATGAAGTGCCCCATCTCATGGAGGCTAGGTGCAGAGCGGTCACTGCAAAGACAGAAACAGTAATGCTAAGGAGGCTCAGGAAACCAATCACATAATCAGTTAAAAAGGATCCGCAACAGTTTTTTATTAGATCTGATCTAATTCTGATGCACAAGCAGATTTACAAACTGAAACAGGAATATATAACATTCACCCTTTTAGGTTCATTAACAAATATGTGAACAAATGGTTGTAATATTTTACCAAAGCCAAACTTTTTAACCTGTTTTTTTCTGATCAACTTTAAACAGTAAAGTAGTCTGACAGCAGACAAGCTATTTTGTGCCTTTCAGGCTAGAAATGCAGATGTTATAAACTTATAAACAGGCTCACGAAGGTTCCACAAACATTTATGAAAGACGTTGTTTTGATCTGAATACTTCCAATTAGCAAGGACACTTAAGACAAGGAGGAAGTGGGTCATCAGTCACCATAAGAAGCAAAGTTCCAAATGGGAGGGAGCTAGGACCTGGAATCCTAACCCTAACCCGTAGATTCCACATACTCTGTCAGCGCTCCGCCCCGCTCATGTATGTCATGCTGCGTACTTGTCTGTCATGTTAATCAATCAGAACTGTTCCACATTTACAGCTACTCCTCCAAACGTTCGTCTTCTCCGTCCTTCACCGTCAAAATACAGAGCAGAGCTATTTTGCT
This sequence comes from Cyprinodon brontotheroides, assembly GCA_018398635.1. Lineage (NCBI taxonomy): Eukaryota > Metazoa > Chordata > Actinopteri > Cyprinodontiformes > Cyprinodontidae > Cyprinodon > Cyprinodon brontotheroides. The sequence continues at coordinate 2,664,871 of JAGKQL010000063.1, forward strand.
CTGATCCAGTCCAGCCAGGTCAAAATCCACAACTGTAATCACACCAAACTGTTCCTATTAAAGGAAAAGCCTGCTCATATTCAGAATTCAAAGTCCTGAAAGTCCTTTAAATATGAGAATTATTACATCCTGTTCAATAAATGATCAGTGTTTTTAAATTAAAGTAATTTTCATCTGAATGTGCTTTACTGGAGGCATCCATGTTTTGTCAAAAAGAACACTACTGTCACCTACTGGTTAGTGGCGTCACGGTGTGGTATGCGGCTGTTGATCAAGTCCCAGTGCTGTATCTGGTGTTTTCACAACGTGCTATTATCCATAGTCATCTTGAAAACATTCTTCTACCAAATGTTGGCTACATATTACATGTTTTCACCTGTCTTTTCTATTGTTTTTTCTTGCTTTTACCCCGATGTATTCCAACATCAGCAGCTGCCATGCACGTGGGGCATTGTCAGTTTCACTATAGCTCCTCTGGTGAATTTCAATGGTGAAGTCCCTCTGAAATCTTCAATAATGATTTGTTGATTGCAGATGTGTCTAGTAGTTTCCCATTGATTTTGCTTGTAAAGCGGGGAGAATGGCGCTAGGCTTACACCGCAGCCAGACATAGTTATCGTGACAAAAACTATTTTTTTTTTTTTACTGATTAATAATCGTTAAATCAACAGGAACGTTTTAGTTTTAGGTATAAATAATGATCCATTGATTATTCCTTGCTGACCGGACTTTTTCTTTAATATAGATACTAATGCAATCAATGCTTAAATGGCTTGAGACACAAATGAGACTTGATTTTACTTTATTTTCTCTTTCATCCTCTTTTATTGTTATTATTTCTCTGTCTTATTTCATTGGTTTTAATCTTCATATGTTGTTGTTACATTTTTAGCTTTATTAATCTAATGATTTTCTGTTTTTCTTTGTTTTGTTATCTTTGATCTTGGCTTCAGCTTTGGCTGCTGTTAAATAAATAAACTTGATGATGATGAAGAGTTTTCTGTCCCAGCTTTGAAAATTGTGAGGTATATTCGATTTGAATTTATTGCTCATTAAAACTTATTGGGAAGATAAATTTTTATGTATTTAATCTACATTTATCTCATTCATAAAAAGGGTTTTATTTCATGACTATTCTATTTTTTATTGAAATATTTGATAATAATTGTAAGCTTTATCTGTTTTATTTTCTTTGCAAATGTACATTCTGTCTTCTCATTTATAACCCATCATTCTTAGGGAGCAGCAAGCAGCCCAGGAAGCATTCTGGGGCTAAAGATGTTACTCAGGGACTCCAACTGTCTTTAAACTTTATTATGTTAAACATTTCTAGTTCATGTGTTCAAATTTGATTTTATATCTGTATTCAGGGCTCAAAATTATCCTTTTGACTCACCGGTCAAGCACCGGTCAAGCATGTTTTTACAAGCCAGAAGAAATAAAATGTCCTCATATTTTTAGGGGACATAAAATAGAATTAAACTTTGTCAATACATTGTGAGAAGTACAATGCAGCTAAATGAACTCTCTGCATTTAACCCATCCCCTTGATGAGCAGTGGGCTGCCATTGTGCAGCACCCAGGGAGCAGTTAAGACCCAGAGTGGCAGTCTGTGGGAGTGGTCCAGCAGTGCATGTGTCGAGCCCACGTAGCAAAACACTGTATCGGTGTGAGTGTCGTTTCAAGACAGTCGTGTGACCCATACAGGAGTTGTTTCTAAGTGACTGACTCACTAAACTGCATCTCCAAAAAAATGTCTCATCTTTTGCGGTTTATCAATAAAATTATCAAAATTTTGGAGCAGCCTAAAAGCAATAGGAACATTCCAGCCGTTGCGTTTATTTTAATTTTCTCACTGCATCATCCTTTTCCTCTAAGTTATCACCCAGCTTATCTGAATTCAAGTTAATTTCAAATTGACTCTTAGTTTATTTACTCTTTTTACTGTATAACTGATTTGTATTGTTTTAAAAATATGACTTAAAATCCTAGTCCACAAGAATCCTCATTCAAATTTTCCACTAAATGTTCACATTATGATATATGTTCACATTATTTATTGAATGCATCTGAAAATATCAAAAATATTTTTAATTTAAACATGGATATGAAATAATATAATATAACCTACAATAACGTAAATTCTATCATTGTACCAGGTCATCAAATCAATTCAGTGCACCGGGTAGTCTTTCCAATCAGTTGCCTGTAGTGTCTTTAAATGTCCAGCAGGTGTCAGTATTGTGTGAGGCAGTATCAATGCAGCGTCAATACAGTTTGGCTTCAAGATGCCTCATTAACCATCACTACTCTGAATCATTAACTTATTTTGCAATAAAGTTACAGTAAAAGGTAATGTAGTTTAATTAAATAAAATAATTTCAAATGTAAATTTCATTCTAAAAAGTGCAAAATTATTTTATCTGATAGTGACCATAAATAAAACCATCCAAAAAAACAGCAAATAATTTTCATTTGTTATATTGTCTATAAATAAATGTGTAGGCTGTCTTAAAGTGGCATGGGCAGTGCAAAACAACAGAGATGGGGAAGTAACTTGCAGGTGTCAGTAGTAACGAAGTTACTATTACTCAAGTAGATTTTTTCTGATATTTTTACTTTTCTTTTACTACTTATTTTTGCATGGCTGACTTTTTGCTTCTACTCACTTACATTTTTACACAAATATCTGTACTTTCTACTCACTTACATTTTTAAAAAAATTGGCTTTACGTTTCACTTTAGTTTTGAATCATTTCAATGGGTTACCGTTATGGCCCACTTCACGTCATCAATACCAAATTCAATCTAATTGGATGGGAATCTCGTTGCATTTGGCAGCACCACTACAAGATGAATCGACAGATTCATTGCAGCTAAGGTGCCAAATCATTGCAGCTCAGTGGCGGTGGCGTTAGCATAGTAGCATGCGGATGACGAAATGATTGAAAATGAACACAAAGATCTAGTCCCTATTGGCGAACTTTATCCATTTAAAATGCTGAGAACAGCGAGCATGAAAAAGTGGTTTTCTACTTTTTTACTTTTATACTTTAGGTAAATTTACAAGCCTAGTACTTTTGTTACTTTTACTTGAGTAAAGAAGTTTAATCCAGTACTTCCACTTTTACCAGAGTATTTTCCCCACAAGTATCACCGTATGCTTTTTTTACTCCAAGTCACGGAAGAGGTAGAGTACTTTTGCCATCTCTGCAAAACAATATCCTCCCTCTTTGTGTTGATAAAGCTTCGTCAGCGCTCTCACAGCTGCTGCAGCATTGGGTTGTTTATATTGAGCCTCAGGCGTGGAAGCATCCAGTGAATGTTTCATTTACAGCGCCGTTTTGTGTTCACTGATGCTCTCTAGTTTCTACACAACAGAGTATTATAGCCAGGCTCAGTGGCACGGGAAGGGTGGTGCTGCGGGGGCTGCAGCCTCCCTCCTCATAGCATCAGCCCCCCATGGTGGGGGGCTGTGGAGTCTTTATAATATTGTGCCTTAAAAGTCATGAAATTATTTGTAGCATTTATTTTTTAAAAGACTGTGTTTGATATATGGGATTAAAATGATGGGCTGTGTATAAGATATATACTAATGATTCATTATTTTAATATTTCATAAAAAACTAGGCTACTCCCCTGGGAGTGCTTCCGCCACCTCACATTCGTTTAGGCATGGCTAGCAATAAGCAGCAGAAACATATTTCTGACTTATTTTCCAGGTAGGAAATGGTTTTAATTCCCCTATACTGCTGGAAAGAGCATTTATTTAGATTTGGCTATTTATTTTCTTATTTATTTCTATATGCTGTTCCTATTCGTCGTAGTCCTGTGGCTGAAGAAGTCTATGCAGCTAGAATAAGGCTGCATATCACAAAATAAATATTATGTCTGTATTAAGCTATTTAGTGATAAAATATGAAATTAGTTTTTTTTTGTGTGTGTTTTTTGTTTCAGATATGAAATCATTCCCCATATCCATAGTCGAATGGACTTTCAAAGGCGTTCAATGCTCAGTTTAGGCTATATTTAGGCGTATGTTTCATTCAAGTATTCCTGATCCTGTTGATTGGGAGCTGTTGTATGTTTTGAATGATTACAAAGAAGAAATCAAGTTTAAAATGTTCATGCTTTGTTCCACGATGCATTTTAGGCCGGAAAATCCACACGTAAGTCAAACCCTGAAGCTAAATTCACAAATTTTTTCACCAAAACCAGCCTCTACCCATAATGGGGCCTGACATTTTACGAGGGGTCTGTAAATAATTTTATTCAGCCTTCAGGAGTGGGAGAGGCTGAATAAATCTTTCTGGTACCAGCTTTAAGGTCTGACCGCGATTTTTTTTACACGCGATGCGTCATAAGCGTCGCCTCATAAACGCATGGCCATTACACAATCATCACAACAACAATTGCGCCCATTACTGTGTTGAATGGTTGCTGCTCATGCTACTCAGGTCTGTCGGGCTTACAAGGTGAATCTTCTTCTGGAATATTTCCAGGAAGAACAGAGGCAGCCATAGACTGACATAGTTCAGCACCTGAATTTGACTGAACCGCGAAAATGGACCACGCGGGGCAACACATGTATAAATATTGAGTGCTTGTACTGCTAACGAATTTTAGTTACTGTTTTATTATTTTTTGCTTTTGGCACTGCAGCCACCTGAGCCATACCATACATTTTTACTGCTTGGACGCACCAAGCTACATTTTCAATACATTGGGCACGATCACATTTATTTTCGTCTCAGATGCTTTAAGACAAAAGCGTTCTGGAGAAAAAGCAGCATTTAGGTGTTGGATTTTTGACTTCCAGAGTGGACGGAGACTGTAAAAAGCCGGGCGTTTTGAGCAAAAATGTAGGCCCTAATATGTTAAAGCGTCGGCCACAGCCTCAACATAACAGCGTCATGTGTTTTCCAGCCAACCATAAGCCCCCTAAGCAGAAACAGCTTCCAGCGCTGTGACTAGAGGCACTTTTGGCCTATTTAGAAAAAAGTTTGTAGCTTTATTGCGAAATAAAAGTCATAAAATGACAAGAATAAAGTCGTCAACGGGAATAGTCATAAAATTATCAGATCAATAAAGTCATACAAATTATGAGAAAAGTCATAACACAACGAGAATCAAGTCCTAAAAACTACAAGAATAGTCATAAAATCACGAGCAAAAAAGTCGTAATATTATGAGAATAAACTTGTATTTTATGATTAACTCTTCTTACAAGATGCACTGTCCTCCCTAAAGGAAGAAATGTGGAGCATCATGTGAAGTTCTACTTTAGCATCAGTTTGACTAATCAGGAAAGTCAAAGTGGACTCTGGTTGCTGATTGGTGGAGCTGGTCGGACGTCATCTGCTGGTCAGAGCTCAAAGCTTTTTTTCTGAAAGGGGTACTGACTTCATTCTCTTAATGTTACAACTTTATTCTTGTAACTTCATTCTTAAAATAAAAACATTTTTTTAAATCTCTAGCCTGGCGCTAATACCCGGCCATAAGTTTTATAAACTGACAGCCAGCCCCAAATAAATCATATCTGTTCTGTTTTGCATATTTGCTTCATACAGCAGCTTAGCATCGTCCTAAACAAGCTAGTCTCTAATGAAACAGTCTTCCTGTAAGGAACTCAGGAAAGACTCAGATTTCAGCTTTCAAAAACCTACAGTTCAGCGAGTGAGTTGATTACTTCCTGCTATCATTGCAACCCCCACCCCATTACAGCGGAGCAGAAGACCTCGCCTCTTCAGCCAGGCCAACAATTCCCTTTAACGACCCCCCTTTCAGAGACATAAACAGGTTTCGGGTATTACAGGCAAACAGAAGAAGCCAAACGACCCCCATTCCAAAGGGGTGGACCTGCTCATCATGTTTCTAATCCTAAAAGAAGGCTTTGCTTTGGTCCACTCTATAAAGTCTTAAACTAAACACCATTTCTGATGTTTGGATTTGAAAAAGCTTCCTAGATGGGAATCGAAACGTCTTGAAACTTGAAAACAGGGCCCAGAGGATTATTTTTTTTAATACTTTCTTGGAATTTTCCAGAAAGCCCCATTTAAAAAAAATAAACGTTCTCTTCGCAATGGGGACAGTAGATCCTCGCTCCTTCTCCTCATCAGCATTTTGTCTTTTAGAAGGATTGGTTGCTCCAACTGTTGGGGATGTGTTCTCTCTCTACCAGCGTGTAAGGAACAAAGGGACGGAGGGGATTAAAAGAAGAAAGGACATTTACTCGTACTGTGGCGGATGGTGCTCTGGAATTAACTCGCCAAATGAAAAATGTTGTCGCGTTTGAATAACACAGACAGGGTCCAAAATGAACACCAGAGAGTCAAATGAATACATACTTTTCCAGCACCACGGTGAGACCATGCAGGCTCCTGGGATGAAGTCGCAGCCCTCTGCACATCAGGCTATTGTGAAAAGTAGTGAGCGTGCTGTAGTGCTCAGCGATTAGCTGGATGGGTCCCAGCTTCTCCAGTTGGATGACTTCAGATCCACCTAGGAGGTCACTGATTCTTCCCTTCAACCAATCTGTCTGCTGCTGAAGGCGCCGATAGCTGGGCAGCTGCTGAAAGAACTGGAAGCACATTCAGAGGAGTTTTTAGGAAAAGTAGCGTAAGAAGGAACATGTTGCAGTGGGATGACTGCAGCTGCATTACTTTGGTCCACTGATGGTGAACATCCATGGTTCCCAGCATGACATCTCCAGAGGCGTTCATGCCCGACTGGTCAGCGAACACAACAGTATGGCCTGATGGGAAGGTGGGACAGCATTTAAATGGTTTCCATCCAAGCTGCATCCATGTGGTTTCATGCCTCATTTTATCCTAGCCTATGGTACCTGTAGTGTTTACTAGTTTTCTTCTTATAACTTCTTTGTCACTATTTCTTTTATTAAAGGGGTCACATAATTATTCTATAAGGCATTTGGTGCTGGTCCTTAGAACCGGAAAGCCATTTTTTTTAGTTTTGCCCTTGATTTTACTATTTCCATCCTGTTCTACTCACCCATATGAGTTTAGTGTCATTTTGGAGCCGTTCTGAAGATATTCCGTAGGGGTTATATCCAAGTAACGTCTTTCCTATGGGCAACAAGTTGAAGGCACAAACTAAACTGTTCATCATTTATCATTTATGAGTGCGCCAGCATTCAGAACATGGAGGCCAATCACTGTCCCCAGACATCCACGGTTATATTTTTTTTTATTTATATCTTTTAAAAACAAAGTGGCAGCTTATAACTGGAACCGAATATCTTTAGAACGGCTCCAAATGACACAAAACTCATATGGGTGAGTAGAACATGATGTAATAACCTAAAATCAAGGGCTAAATGTAAAAAAAAACTGTGTTCCCCTTTAAGCAGCGACTGCAGTCCCATCAGCTGAGCGAGAATCTTCTCAACATCATCAGTTTGTTTTCCTGTCGCACTCCTCAGACATTTGATTTCTTTATGCTTTTACTTCCCCCCAAAAATGTTTCTGTGAAAAATAATTTTCAGCCCTAAGGAGACCCTGTTCTCTAAAACAATCTGGACAGCCTTTAATGAGTCAGCTATTTAAATGATCATGCCTATTTCATGACACATTTTAATTAGGCTTTTTTTGTTCCGTTTTCTGACCTATAAATCCCCTTAAAGTTGCTCATAATAGGGCAATTAGATTCAATTACATCTAAATACCTCATTCACAAAGGTGTACAAAACATATCTGAAAAGCAGCAGGCAGTGAAGGTATCGTGTTAAAATTATCCATATTTTAGTTCCTTTTCAGTCCTGTTGGTATTTTTTATATCAGGGGAGGATTTAGGACTTTTGGGGCCCTAGGCAAGAGAGGCAGGGGCCCTCTGAATTAAGAAGACAAAAAATAAAACAGAGCCATTCTACAGATAGAGAAATGTTAATAGAATAGACAGCCATTATCTGTTCTAGGTTGTGTCCCTCTCTTCTTGTCCCTTTTCTTCTTGTTTTCCTCTCTATGTTTTGTACTCAGCTGACTTTTTTCATGCTGTCTCTAAAGGAATGAAAAGATTTTTCCAAGCACTAAGCTCACTTAGCTGATTGCTCCTTCCTGTGTTTCCAAAAAGGCCTGACAAAAGTAAATAATTCTCTGGTTTTCATGTGAGTATGTCAGTTGTGGCATCACATACAGAAATACAATTGCAATCATATTATGAGCCTCTGCAATTCTCCCTGTCATGCTCTCAATCAACCAAATCCTGACTGATAGCAGTCCATTCTTGCACAATGATTGCTTGCATTTCGTCAGAATTCCTAGGTTTTCCTTTGTCCACCCGTCTCTTAATGATTGACCACAAGTTTTCAATGGGATTAAGATCAGGGGAGTTTCCAGGCCATGGACCCAACATCTCTATGTTTTGTTCCCTGAGCCAGTTAGATATGACCTTTGCTTTATGGCACTGTGCTCCATCATGCTGGAAAAGGCATTGTTCATCACTAAACTGCTCTTGGATAGTTGGGAGAAGTTGCTCTCTGAGGACATTCTGGTACCATTTTTTATTCATGGCTGTGTTTTTAGGTCAGACTGTGATAGAGCTGACTCCCTTGGCTGAAAAGCAACCCCACACATGAGTGGTTTCAGGATGCTTTACAGTTGGCATGAGACCAGACTGGTGGTAGCGCTCACCTCGTCTTCTCCCAACAAGCTGTTTTCCAGATGTCCCAAACAATGCGAAAGGGGATTGATCAGAGTAAATGACTTTCCCCCAGTCCTCAACAGTCCACTTCCTGTACCTTTAGCAGAATATCAGTCTGTCCCTGATGGTTTTCCTGGAGAGAAGTGGCTTCTTTGCTGCCCTCACTTGAGACCAGGCCTTGCTCCAAGAGTCTCTGCCTCACAGTGCGTGCAGATGCACTCACACCTGCCTGCTGCCATTCCTGAGCAAGCTCTACCACTGCTGGTAGCCCGATCCCGCAGCTGAAACACTTCTAAGAGACGGTCCTGGCGCTTGCTGGTCTTTCTGGCGTGCCTGGAGCCTTTTTTTGGCAACAATGGAACCTCTCTCCTTGAAGTTCTTGATGATGCCATGGATTGTTGACTGAGGTGCAACCTTTCTAGATGCGATTCTCTTTCCTGTTAGGCCATTTTGTGCAGTGCAATGATGACTGCACGTGTTTCTTTAGAGATAACCATGGTTCACAGAAGAGAATCAATGATGCCAAAGCACCAGCCTCTTTTTAAAGTGTCCAGTGGTGTCATTCTTACTTAATCATGACAGATTGATCTGCAGCCCTGTCCTCATCACCACTCACACCTGTGTTAATGGAGCAATCACTGAAACCATGTTAGCTGCTCCTTTTAAGGCAGGCCTGCAATGACTTTGAAATGTGTTTTGGGGGATAAGTTCATTTTCTAGGCAAATATTGACTTTGCAATTAATTGCTGTTACGCTGATCATTCTTTACAAACATTCTGAGAGTATATGCAAATTGCCATTATAAAAACTGGAAGCAGTAGACTTTGTAAATATTAACATTTGAATCATTCTCTAAACTTTTTGGCCATGACTGTAGACAAGCCATGATCTGCTTATCACTGTTCTCCATTTTTCATTTGGATGAAATAATAGCTGCATGAATCATGACAGCAGACAAGATAGAGGGAGAGCAGGGAGGCGGGGTTACCAATCTACTTGCTCTTGGAGAGCAGGGGTTCGCTGCTTTTAGATGTCTCCAAAAGTCTCCAGTAGCAGAAAAAAGTCACTAGGATTTTGGCTTAGGAGCTTTTTTGAAATCAAAGTGCTATAGGGGTCTGAAAAGAAGCTAAATATAGCGACAAAGCGCTAAGTTGGCAACACTGCTCTCTTTGCATGGTTTGTTTTCAAATGGTTTGCTGCAGTCTGTTTGGACCTTTCTGAACATGTGCAGCAAATGGACTGATCCAATATGGTGGACACTGAAGAGGGGGGAGAAAGGATTTTTATCAAAACAATTATTAATGTGCACAAATAGGAAGTAGATGTATTAACTCTACATGTAAACAGAGTTTTATGGGGCCCCCAGGAACTAGGGGCCCTAGACAACTGCCTAATATTGCCCTTATGGTAAATCCCTCCTCTGTTCTATATATTTTGGATTCTGGTTATCCAGAGTAGGCATGTTGTTGAGATATGCTCTGTGTATTTACACAAGTTTTATTCAGTTTTTAGCCCAAACTGTTGCCTATTTCAAATATAAAATTAAAAGAAACATCCTGTCTATCAGCAGTTATATGACAGGTGAAATGCTGACAAAAAGATAAAATAGAAAAAATATATATTATGAAATTAAATGACTACACTAAAGGCATATTTACATTATAATATACTTTACAGTTATACTAATGTAAGAAAAAAAATTAATTAAATGTATGAAAGTGTTTAAAACAGGTTAACAAGAGCAAACAGCTGAGCAGAAATAGCAGGGATGGGAGCAACGATATGGCGGCTGGCTGGGAAACATCCCGTCAAAAAACAGCTCCTCAGTTCTGCAGATTCCTCCATGTTATTGGCATCTCTGCCAGCCTCCAGGCTGACTGGGGTTGTTGTTGTTTTAGTGACTGAAGCTTAACCCCATAAGTCCAGTACAGGCCCCAGCTGCCAACAGCTGATCTATATCTATTTATAGAAATGGCCAAAACACAGTCACATGGTGTTTCATCCACATACCTTTAAAATGGGGCCTTAAAATTTCTAAAACATGTTTAAAAATTTTTTTTCACAAGAACGTTTTGTTTTATAGATGTTTAAACAAATAAAATTAGATTTTAAATTACACCTGAAATGTGTGACTGCGGGAGTAATGCAACAACAGGTTTTCATTTTAATCCACACCCCCTAAAGGAGGGTCATCATTGGAAACTAGAGGCTCTGACCTTTTCAACGACTGGTTGCTAGGAATTTCAGGTAATGTAACCGGCATACCTTACATAAGCTGCTCTGTTATTCTTATTTTCTATGAAATTCCGATGAAGCAACAGCTAAATCTCAGGAGGAAAGGCTTTGTCTTATGCAGGAGGTCTCCAATTATGTAAATCAGCATATCTGCTGTGTTTATTTTGGAAAAAAAATTGGCGAGGCTAATGTTTTTTTTCTTTGATTAATTACCTATAAATCAGACATTGTAAAATCAAAAATAGTGGTTCCACCAGAAAAATATTCCTTAATGTCTTTATGTTATACAAATAAAAACAATTGTTAATATACAATTTATAATTTGGGAGCTGTACTTGTTTTAATTCACATATGTAATTTAAGGGGGGGATTTCCTCCAAGACCCTCTGGGCTTAAAGTATTAAAAAACAAAAAGTGGAACAAAAAAACAACCTGTGCTTTTAGAACAGGTAAGGATAATCTGTTTCAGCTGCCATGAGTCCAACTTTCTAACAGCACTTTGACAATGCTAGCCCAGATACTAACAGACTTTACCTTGCAAGTGGGTGAGGGCCTCCGGGTTTTGGTGTGACAGTCGACTCAGACTCTGAAGCTGAGAACACTTGTGAGCCACCCCCCAGCTGCGCTGCCACCTGGAAAGGCACAAACAATCCTTATTTTAAGATTAAGCTGTGTTTTACTAGTCCAGATCCGCCCTTAAGCTTAATCTTAACAGATTTATCTTCTAAAGAAAACTAATTTGCAGTGCAATCAAATGGTCTTATCCTCAAAAGTGCATTAAAACAAGACCTAACTATCTGAGAACATTTTCAGTCATCCAGGTCGGAGTCAAGCTTGAAAGGTTTAGGCAAATGGACTTGACGTTAAAAAGGGTGACTTTGATCCCTCCCATGGTGGAGGGATCAGAGTCACCTTTTGTTTCCTTCTAATTCTTTTGTTACACCCAAAGTATAGTAAACTCAGTCCTCCCCACCAGTGGTGCACTTTGAATCAATTTGACTGTATGATATGATCTTGAACTGTAAAGTGCCTTGAGAAGACTTGTGTTGTGAATTTGTGCTATATAAATAAACTGAATTGAACAAAGTACTCAACAGTAATACTTGACTAAAAGTATTGACACTTAAATCTTACTCAATTACAAATAAAAGTTACTCTCAAATTTCTACTTAAGTAAAAGTATTAAAGCAATCACTTTTTAAAGCAGTAAGGTTTTCAAAAGTACTAATTACATTTTCTAATATCAGCACAAGTGGCAGCTGGCCAATAGAGGGCGATAGAGCGCTGCCCACTCACCCATGAAAAATAAATTAAAATTTAATTATAAAATTAAATGTGGTGTATATTTCGAAATATACACTGTGTGCAGAATTATTAGGCAAGTTGTATTTTTGAGGACTGTTTTTTATTATTAGGCCACAATTGTGTTCTCAATCAACCCAAAAGACTCCTTAATATCAAAGTTTCATATTTTTGGAAGTTGATGTGTTTTTTTTTTTAGATTTGGCCATTTTATGAGGATAACTGTGTGCAGGTTAATATTACTGTGCAGAATTATTAGGACACGTAAAAAAAAGACAAAAATATATACACATCTCACTTGTTTATTTTCACCAGGTAAACCGATGTAACAACTCCAAAATTCAGAAATAAACTTTTGCTACATTCATAAAAACAATAAATCAGTGACCAACATAGCCACCTTTCTTCCCCATGGCGCTCTAAAGCATTCCATCCATAGATTCTGACGGTGTTTTGATCTGTTTTTGATCCTCATTGCGTGCAGCAGCCACCATAGCCTCCCAGACACTGTTTTCCCTCCCTGTAGATCTCACCTTTCATGAAGGACCACAGGTTCTCCATGGGGCTCAAATCAGGTGAACAAGGGGGGCCATGTCATTATTTTTCTCCTTTTTTTAGATGCGTATATTGATGTGCAGAGTGTCCTGCATGAATATCAGGTTTTCTCTTGAATGATGGCTTACTTGTGCCACTGTTTGAAGGTGTCTTCCAGAAACTGGCAGTAGGTCTGGGAGTTGGATCTTGACTCCATCATCAACCTGAAAAGGTCCCACCAAGCTCATCTTTGATGATAGCAGCCCATAGCATTTACTAGTGCTCACCTTGCTGGCGTCACGAGGTCAATTTGGAACTTTGCTGCCCTTTTACTAATCCGAGTACCTGGTGCCCATCAAAGTATTGGCCTCTCATGTCATCAGACCAAAACACCTTAAAATCAGTCTGCAGACATGGTTTTGCCCAATCTTGACGTTTTGTCTTGTCTTCACCTTACAAAGATGACCTTTGAAAAAAATCCTTACCTTGGCCAGGTCCTGAGTGTTGAGCACCTTGAACTTCTCAGCACTCCAGAAAAGTTGCAGTTCTGATATATGGCCCAACTGCTAAAAAAGCTTCACGCTTGTTGCCTTTTAATGCATGTGGAGTTACTTTGCGACTTCTTTTTTCCAACACGCTTATTGCACCCCTGTTGGCTATTTGCCATGAACTATTTGACTGAGCTCATGCATCCTGCTTCACTCACTCTTAGCAATTTCCAAACTGCTGAACCCCTTTGAAAGACATTGTTGCAATTTTTGACTTTTCAGAATCACCCCAAATCTCTTTTGCTGACCCATTTTGCCAAAGGAAAGGAAGTTGCCTAATAATAAAGCACACCTTATATAGGGTGGTGATGTCATTAGGCCACACCCCTTCTCATTACAGAGCTGCACACCACCTGATTTACTTAATTTGTAGTTGGCTTTCAAGCCTATACAGCTTGGAGTAGGACAACATGTATGAAAAGGATGATGTGGTTGAAACACTCATTTGCTGTCGTATTCATATATGTTTTAATTGTGAAAGATAAATCTTTTAATCCTTAATGACGATAAAGCTGTTTCATTCATCGTCGGGTTGGTGAAGTATTTCTGCCCTAAGCTAGGTTGCAAAAATCTTCACCCACTTTCACTCTGGCTAAAAGTTGTCCATGAACAGTGGCTAATGCTTTATTCTGCTTTCCCTGCCTCCTTTTTCAAAGGTCAGGATCTGACCCATCATGGATTAGGACAGCTATGCCTGATTTAAAGTACTTTGCAGAACACTTTAGATTGTTGTATTTTGTTGTTGGCATTCATGTAAATATATGCTGGTGAAGATTCTTGAAAAAGCTCCCTGGATGGAAAGCGAAACATCTCTGAACTTGGAATGACACGTAAATATAATGACGTGATACTTTAGTCTACATCTGATTGGTTTTTGGTTTATGTCTATTTTGAAGTTGTACACTTCATTTTCTAGGGAACACTGATGCTTACTTATTATGTCTTCTAGATTTTAACCACCTCCCGATTCAGGAATCGTAAGGTCGGGAAAAATCTAAATGTTTGAAATTCAGTCGGCCGTTGTAAGGTGGTCATGAGCAAATTGCTCAGTTCGACAAACAAGGATTTTTCTTCTTCTTCTCAGACAAAAACACAGCAGCATGGCGGGGGTGTGAGTGAAATAGGACTTCTTTCTGTAAAACTGACAGACCGTAGTAGCCATGTTTGCTCAGCCATGTCTTTGTCCAAATACCTCGTCTCCTTTTCTTTTTAGGGCTTTCAGCACAAACCTGCACACATTGCCAAGGCAGCACGTTTCACTCTAGTGAGCTTCATATTTAACAGGAGGCATCAACACTTCCGTCTTTTTCCTCTTCTACTCGTTTGGTTTCGAGATAGATGAATCCAAGCAGCGCCATGTCACTGTGGATCTGAGTCCGGAGTGGTTTTCAGATGTACAGTGTGAGCAGCTGGATTGCATCAGAGCATCAGGTCACACAGTGTGAGAACATACATAGTGAGCTGTTAACTCACACTGTACAAGGAAACCCTGGGGTTTCGCCATACAGTGCGAGCTGTAGCTAGGTGCAAAGACTGAAAATATCACATAGTGTATGCTTTAGACAACTTTTAACTAGGGATTAAAGTCTGTTACAGTCAGTGTTAGAGGATACAGAAGAACCAAACATACCTGATATCTGACAAATGAAAGTTTTCACACAGTTCCCTCTTCAATCGGTTGAGCTCCTCTCTCCGTGGAAGACTAGCATTATGTTTCTTTGTTGCCTCGGGTTCACTGTTTCTAAGCCAGCGGCTAAAAAAGAGATACAAAAGAATGAAAGGATGCTAAAAACAGACAATTTTCTTTGCTTTGATTAGACTATTGTAGAGGAAAACAAAATGTATCTAAATGTTTTTCTAACAAAAAAGAAATGTGTCCTATACAGCATACAGAAAATATACATTTGGTTTCAAAATATCTATCCTGTAGATTTAACCCATATATAGAAGCTAGGATGAGTGTTACTTACTGGAGCGTGGGCTCGACTCGCCTGGCCTCCTGCAGCTCCTGCTCTGGATCTCGGAAACCAGTGAAGGTGTAGTAGGTTTTATCCCATTTGATTGGTCTATAAATAGGTACCCCTGCATTCGGCAGACCTTTAGGTGTTCCAAAACCTTCTTTAAGTTCCTTCATGTGCTCCACGGGCAAGCTGCAGGACGTCAGGATGTTTGTCACAGTGCTCAGAACATCATTAGTCTGCAGCATGAACGTCACAGACCGGAAACCTGGAAAATACAGGTACAAAGCTTCAGCAGCTATAACAAGTCAAGTAAAGCATCCCTAGGGCCTGATCTGCAAAGCTTCCTTTTTAGTAGTTGGAATAAGTCAGCGTGTAGCAAGTGATCTAAAAAAAATGCTGCGCAAATGATCAGATGACATACCAGTCCCCATTAAACTGGGTCACCTGGAGTCCTGCTACTGTTACGAATGTTTCCCCTAAATACCTGAATCAAACAGCTTAACGCTACTGCAGCAGCAACAGGCCAGCTGGGAACCACTCATGAGCTCGGTCTCCGCCAGTCCGCATTGACTTTTGTTGCTAAAACGCCATGTTTGGATTGCGGAAAGGGTGCCGGTAGCGAAACAACGGCAGCATAACTAAGCGACGAAGGACTAAAGGCCTGTTTACATAGCAGCCTGTCCAAGATAAGTCATTACAGTTAACATAAGCCTGAAAAAAGGGGCGGATTTAGGAAAATGGGTCTCCGCCAGTCACGTGACATTTGTTTGCACAAGGCGCCATTTTAAGTGGAAAAGGCATAGTGTGCGCCGAGGTAAACAGGTGAGCGTCACTTGGCGGAGACCGATTGGAAGCAGATGTGGAAGCAGAATACACATCTAAAAGTTGCACGACACTGAGGCCGCTTTCATAAAAGAAAGGCGAGGGTTCTAAGCCATGTAGTTGGAAGGTATGAAAAAAATGATATAAATAAAAAACAATAGTTATAATAATAGATCATATTTATGGAGCATTTTACATAGGTAGCCTATAGCTCTAAGTAATAACATTCAATTTTGTACTTTGTTGAACTGAGGGAGAAAAAAATACCTGTTGCAAGGAGTAAGAGATGCGCACTTTGACCCCTCCCCATGTCTCTTTGCAGGCTCATTATATTTTTTGTTTTTCTAATAAACATAGTAATAAAATTTTATTTCATCCATTTTCTTTGTTTTTATCAATTGTAAAGATTGTCTGTCATCCTGCTGCATTAATTTATGCCCATTGGAAAAGGCATTTTTTATCCATTATAAAACTATTGTTTTTTTTCTGATGGTCAAAATATATTTATATGCACACGGTGTATCTGGCATTGGTGCAATGCCAGATATTTTTTTCATGTCGGTGTGTATGTGTCTTTCAGAAATACTAAGATGCAAAAATGATAGGTTCAGTTTTGGAGAAATTACTTTATACATCTTAATGACCTTTATAATATCATTTGCATATTGACTGAGGCAAAAATGGTTTGTGGTTAATTACTCTGCTGAACTACAATCGCAAATCACTTTGCACCTTCTTCAAAGATCTGCTCTGCACGTACAAACATATTTACACTTGTTTTAAGCCACATAAACCTTTTAAAGATCAGGCCCTTTGAGTGGAGGTCTTCAACAGCGGGTCTGACGACCCCTAGAAAGGGAACCTGGAGGTACTGCATGGGGGGCCACCAAAGTTTTGGTTGATTAGACTTTTTTTTCTATATTCTTCCCTGCAATTTTTCCACTAATTCAAATGTCTTTTAAATCCACATTATCATGAATTCAACAGACTGTAGTAAACAGATAAATGGAGGCAGAAGATGTCTTTCAGTCATCAATGCTCACATTCAGTGACACACCGGAGCTCTTTCAAGCTGGACAACTCGCTTTCATTCACAACACCTGTCCCATCAACCAGGAATCAGAAATACTTTTAATAATCCCATGGAGAAATTACTTTAGTTACATTACTCCATCTGTAATAGAGTGGCTATAGGACCAGTTTGATAGAACACAGTTTCATAAAATATATATAATTAGGGGTCCCTGCTACACCTCGCCATCAGTTTGGGGGTCCTTGGCCTGGAAAACGTTGAAGACCCCTGCTTTAGAGTATAGAAAAAAATAATAATATAAGAACAGTACCTGAAGGGAAAATGCCTGCTTGCCTCTCGGCGGTCTCCTTTGTGTCCCTCACATAAAAGGTGAGCTTCACTGGCCGGACTACCTTTGAGCCTGGCTTCTGCAAGTTTTCCAAGTAGCCATTCAATCTCTTCAAAGAATTTTCATTCACTTCCTGTCCAAAAAAACAGAATCAAAATGCTTAGATGTTTTTACCTTTTGCCGTATTAGAACCGTAAAATCAAGGACTTTTTATTATTCACCATACAAAGTGGCATATAATTGTGTACGAAAAGGAAAATTATCAATATTAAAAATTTTAGAATAAAATATAAACAGTATTTATAGTTCATTTGTGTGGGAAATAGGGTTTCATGTATAAAAATATATTAGGTATCTATAATCTTATCGGTTTGTTATTGTTTGACTGCAAAAACAGTGTACAAATTTTTTTTTACAAATTTCTTAAAATAATTGTACTGACCCTTAATTTGTGAAGCTAAATAAGAGGATCTGCCATTTAAATTAGCATTTTTACTCTTAAAATAAGATAATTAGATATTATGCACGTGAAATAAGAGACTGTAGTTGTTTTTCCTTATTTCAAATTTTAATTATCTTAGTCAACTGGCAAAGTGTCTAACTTACCTGCTCAATTAAAAAAAGAACTATTTTAAGAGAAGTTGAAACCCAAATTTCAAATGTTTATGTAGTGTATCAGCCAATATTAGCTTTAAGGCTAAATATCAGGCATTAGCAATTCCACGGATATAATTTACTGATATTAAAAGACACTGTTTCTGTGACAAACAGCAGGATTATACCTGCACTGCCGGTGGTTCGTGTGCATGCTGAATATCCATCCATCTAGGGACGTACACTAGAGCTTTAGCTGCATAACTTACCCGTTCTCTGGGATATTGACCAAAGAAGTCTGGATGAACAGCAAAATAAAATGGCCGTAGAGCGTTGACAGCTTCTGCACCAGACAGAGCTCTCTGCTGAACGAAGAATGAGGTGATCTGCTTCCTTTGTAACCTTAAACAACAAAAGACAGAAATATTCATCTCTATGTTCCTGTTTAATCTGCTATTATAGGAAGAAACAAAAGGATAGATGATTTTAGTAATTACTGTAGATGCTACAGTATATACCGACTCACAGTTCTGACCTTTAACTAAGGTATTAGGAAAAAAAGGTGGCTAATGACCAAACAGTAAAGGCTTGTTGACTGGCTTAGAACATCAGATCTTGTGGTGTTCTAGTTGTCAAAAACAACCCACTGGAGGAGCTGAGTTGACAGGGCTAATAAGCCACACAGGGTCAAAAGGTGCCATCAACACCTTTGTAGATGTTGGAGATCTGCCCGTTTTTCAGTGTAGTCCTGTTTCTCTGACTGTGACCTAACTGGATGTGCTCTGCTAAATCCTGTGACATCATCATCATGTGCTTATACCACATGAATGGTGACCCTAGAAACATTACATAAGGATGCAATATTGAAAGAGGAAATTCTCTTGAAAGATTAACCGTCCAGTTTAAACCTGCTGTTATATTGGGAGTGTCAAAGTGTCTTGGTATATTTCTGTTTAAACCAGGAGGGGCCAGAAGAGTGCATTCTCCACAAAGCGTAATTTTGGTCCTCCTCTTTGATTGAAGTCATCCATGGAAGGGTGTAAACATCAGCCCGCCTTGCTTTGTTGGACTACTGGCTTTTTAGGAAGAAATGAGATGACCAAACCACCATCGGGGAAGTGATCATAATCTGACCGATTAGAATACGTATTTACATCGTTTGTCCTAAAGCTGTTACCTGCTGGAGCTACTGTACACTATGAAAGTATTTGTTCCCGTTGAACTTTTCGACCTTTTGCAGCATTTCAGGCTCCAGACACAAAGATATAAAATCATAATTCTTCAAGGGGGACACAATCACGAAGCGAAACGAAATTGATTGAATGGGAGTGTTGGCCTAGTGGGTTAGAGCAGTGCACTTGTGCTCTGAGAGGGTTGCAAGTACCTGGTTCGATCTCCAGCCGGGAAGTCTCTGGGTCCCTCCTGACCAAGCACCCTTAACCCCACATTGCTACCCCTCGCGCCACACAATGGTGGCCAACTGCAAGCCCCCAAGGGGATGGGGTTAAATGTAGAGACTTAATTTCTCCATTGTGAGACCTCAATAAAGTTAAATCACATATTGTTTTGGTCTTTATCTTGTCTACAAAGATAAATCTCTTTCCCAGTCTTGCAGGCTTCTGCAGACTCCAACTGGTTTTCTTCCAGAATGCTCCTTTCTTTGGCTCCATCCACCTTCCCATCAATTTTAACCCTCTTCCATGTCCCTGAACGTTATGGCGGTGCCCATAACATTCAGGAATTTACGTTTTATCATGGTGATATTTCGTCTGTGGAGAGTCACACAAAAAGGCAGCCTTTAGTGAATTTACTTGACAGAGCCGGCTTTTGGAAAATGGATACGACAAACTATAGTCTAATCAGGGCTTACCGACAGGAAACAATAGATGTTGAGGTTCATCACACTGCTAAGCAGAACCATCACTGGAAATTGTGTGACATTGTAGGGAAGCTTGTGTTTTTATGAATGTCTGAAACTTCATGATTATGGAGGCTGACTGTAAGGAGATGATGCAGTCTACTCATGCTCTCTTTTTTAACTGAAGACCCGTGATGCTATTGAACCCTACTGATGAGCTAGTACCAGTTTAGTGCGGTTCGGTTATGTCTGGTGCTGTCCGGTCCAGTTGTGCCTGCCATTTACACTCAACAGTTATCTCGGTTACCATTGCTATGGTATAAATGGGTAGTGTAAATGGGTCTTAGTCTTCAGGACGAAAACTATATATATAATTAGTTTTAGTCGCATTTTAGTCATTACTATATGTGATAGTTTAAGGTGGTTTTTGTCGACTAAAAATTAAAGAAGGCTTTAGTCTAGTTTTAGTCAGTTTTATGTTGCAAAAAATAATTTACCTTAACAATTTGGAATAAAAACCAGATTCTTTCCCAGACTGACAGCTCTAGCCTTGATACTACAATGGCAGGTTATAGAATGCTGCCATGCAGTTCATCATTGCTGTTGGGCTGAAAACTGTAGTTTATAGAATTAAAATAAACTTTTTTATGATAATGCTCTATTTTTTACAAAAGTGTCTCACAAAAGTTGTGAAAATAGCAGATCTCGTTCAAGACATCATACTGGTTAATATAGCAGACAGACAAGCTAACAAAATAAAAAAGGAATAGTTTTAGACATATAATTTTTTTTCATCCTAAGGAAAACACTTCCTGATCTAATGTGAATTAACGTTACACAAATATCTATAATAAAATCTTCATTGGGCAATTTTGTCTTTCTTTCTTCAATTTGCCCCTCTGTAACTGCACCTCAGGGGTAAAGTAGATTTAAATTCACAGGGTTTTGATTAAAAAAATAAATACAGACAGAACCTACATAATTGCCTGTAATGCCATGGCAATCCAAACCTAAATGAATATGCTAAAATGTTGACACATTTAAAGGAAACAGTAAAAATGAAAATACAAGGAAACATTTACATCATATTTAAATAGATAGAAAGGAGAACAATGAGAGAGAAATATTCAGAGATCTATGTACCTTTTCATCTGGCTCTTTATCCAAAAACAAACAGTTTGCAATGAAATATTTTATTTGGATGTAATTTAGGGATTCCTTTTGATAGAAATTAAAGAATGTTTCGCATCACCTCTTTTTAGCTGGAAGAAATAAAATCTTGATAGCTAGACAAAGGGATTTTTACACTTGGCAGAAAATGATCAGCCACATAGTTTATAAAGTAGCAAGAGCAGGAAGAGCCGTACTGATGAGAGCGAACCATTAGTGTGGAGCGTGAAGCCCTTCTACATAAGCACAGGTAAAAGAGGAGAGTTTGTCAGAGTTAATTAATAGACTTTATTGATCTCACAGTGGAGAAATGTACTCCTTACATCAGCTCAAATAGTCGAAGGAGAAGGTGCCAAAGGAAGAAAAAGGCGAATGGGAAATATGCAGTATCTACAGTGCGTCCGCATATGACAGCTTTCTTTTTGTTTTTGTTGAGTACTGGATGATTTCGGCTTATTTCCCCCCTGCCGCTGCTGCTATGATGCATCTGTGGTCATGCAGAAAGTGCACCGCTGCACGCCAGGTGGGCTGCCTGACCAAACGAGATGCAGCTGCATGGCTGATACTACTTAGCTTGTCTAATAGATTACAGAACAATGATGCATTTTACCCATCTGACCGACCAACCGCTTACATTTTTATTTGGTGTTTTCTCGCTAACAAAAACTCACACCTATGACTGTCATGTTTTCGTCATCAAAGATCCACATTTATCCCCTCAGTTTTCGTTATCGTCATTGAAAAAGGAGCAACGAAAAAATTTCATCATCCATGACGAAAACAACACTGCATAAGGTTTTGCATTGTTGCCTATTTTGGCTCCTTCTTCCACGTTTGCCATGTCTCCCAAGTGACTTGTGGCAAATTTTAAACTAGACTTTTTTATGGATATCTTTAGGAAATGGCTTTCTTCAATAACAGATCGGTTTGTGCAGTATGGACTGATTGTTGTCCTGTGGACAGTCTCCTTCCTCAGCTAATAATACTTCAGCTACTTCTGCAGCTAACAGCTAAGTTGAAAAGGACAAGGAATACGGAGCATTAGCAATGAGAAGAGAGGGAAACAAGAAATTAAAGCCATCTTTTCCTTTAATAATCATGGGCAATGTGAGATCTTTAGAAAACAATTAGAAGGACTCCAAACCTTAGCAAGAACCCAGCTAGAATATGGGCAACGTATTATTATGGGTTTCACTGAAACGTGACTGCAGGATCATATCACAGACTCCAGCATCTTTCAGCCAAGCTTTCTGACTGGGATTTAAAGAAGACTGGAAAATTAGAAAAGAATAAAAGACAGTCTGTCATCTGCAGAAAAGATGAACAAGCTGAATACAGATAGCTGGTGAACGGCTTTGTTTCATGGTGTGGAAACAATCATCTGATTCTGAATGTCAAAAAAAACAAGGAGATGATTGGAGATTTCAGAAGAAACTGGAACACGTTGAATCCTATTAACATTATTCAGAAGGATTTGATGTTTTTTTTGTTTCTAAACACTTTAAATGAATCACAATCCTATAATAGCTAATGAAACTTGGCTACCAGGCAACAACCAATCAGAGCTCACTTTTCCCTCCAGTTCAATTATCACTCAGTAACGTTCAGCAGATGACGGCAACATTTCTCTGTATAAGTGTGGACTTTCACATCTTCTTTTCAGAAGGGTTAAGGCATCTATGAGCCCATACCTTTTCCTCTTTTATTGCCTGGTTAACTGAAGACTTATAGTAAAATACTGAGTTCCCTGTTCTAAGTTGTCTGGTCTGTTACTTAATTAAACTGTTCTTTGTTTTTTGACACAATAATGATTATTTTTATCATATTATTGGAAATCTTTTAATGTAGCTTGTTTGTTTCTAATTTGGTCGCCTTCTTTATCTTACATAAGATGTGCCGATGATGCATTTATGTACCATTGGAAAGATTACATTTCTCATTATTTTCCCTTGCATCCAGTAAGGCGTTTAAGTGCTGTTGGAATTTACTGTATTTGTTGGAAATTGGCAGAAATAGCCCTGTTTTCTCTTTGTTTAACTCTTAAGTTTATTTATCAATAATTATTTTAACATATTGATTTTATTTGCCTTTTGTATACATTGCTTGTTCATTTCTATTCGAGGTAGATTTTATATGCTTGTATTGTTTATTCATTTTAATTTACTTCTGTATTTTGTAGAAACCATAAACTATAATAAGCTCAAACAACCATTCTCATCTAAATCAGCATAACTTCAATAAAGAGCGGCATGAGTGCAATTGACGTCTGTCACCATTGTTCTGGCTCAACAACCTGTGGAGATTGAGGATTAAATCAGTTGTCTATAGAGTTTTTGAGAGGTCACAAGTTTAGATTTTAAACCCACGCCTTCTTCACAAACATCATTGAGGAAGAAGTGAAGGTGCAGGAGTAGAAATCTCTTGATGTTCACCTGTACGACAAACTAAACTGGAGACACAAACGTGGAGCCGTCTACAAAAAGGGACAGAGCAGATTGTACTTTCTAAGGAAGCTTAGGTCCTTTAGTGTTTGCAGAAATATGCTTCATATCTTCTATCAGTCTGTTGTGGAGAGTCCGATTTCTTTCTCCATCATCTGCGGGGTAACAGCATCAGAGCAAAAGTCTTAAAAAGGCTCGACAAGCTAATAAAGAACGCCAGCTCTGGTCTAGGAACTCCTTTGACGATGATTTCACAAAGATTTCCTTATAAAATAAAGAAGATTATGGACAACAGTGAGCATCCTCTTCATCTGACTGTTTATCACCAACAAAATGTCTTGAGTGAGAAGCTTCTCCAAACAGGCAGGTTTAAAATAAAAATTGATAAATTTCAAATTTGAAACATTGCCAGCCTGTAAGGTAAAAAAAATAATAAAATGAATCGAATCGTATGGTGATGTATCTTGAGTATCGAAAATAATCTAATC
Source organism: Cyprinodon brontotheroides (assembly GCA_018398635.1). NCBI lineage: Eukaryota > Metazoa > Chordata > Actinopteri > Cyprinodontiformes > Cyprinodontidae > Cyprinodon > Cyprinodon brontotheroides. The sequence continues at coordinate 2,688,843 of JAGKQL010000063.1, forward strand.
GATGGGTCAGAAAATCGATACTGAATCGAATCGCCATGATGAGAGTGATTTACAGAGCTAGTATGTAATAATTTCATATTTAAAGTATTTTCATAAGTTTGTTTTCTGAATATGAGCGGACTTCTCCTTTAAAAAGCTTAACTCAAGAATCTCTACAAACATTTGAACTGTTACCTGGTGCTGCATCGTAGCAGAGTGTTAACAGACATCACTGATGGGCAGAGATGAACATGAAACCAGGTCATGAGTCCTGAAATCAGAATATTTTCAACAGTCAGATCTCTCAAAAAAACAAAGACAAGTGTTTTAAGAGTTTACTGGAATTCAGGCCACAGGCCACCGTAGTTTAACACTCAGAACAGTCATATAGATATACTACTCTTCCTTTCTTTTTGCTCTATAGCTCATAAAACGGCAATAAAACATTCATGCAGTCAGTTAAATCTCATTGGGTCTCATTTATGAAGCACAAAATGGAGCCGCTTTTCACACAAAGGTTCATTTTAGGGTTATAACTAATGATTATTTTGCAAATCGATTCATCTGTTGAATATTTTTTTGATTAAGCTAATAATCGGAGGACCAAAGGTATGTAGTTAAATCAGGTGAAACTAAAACTTTTCCACTTGAGGAGTTCTGGATAGAGCAGATTGGAAGAGGAAAACATTTTTTTTTATCTTAACTGCAAAATGTTTATATTTTTTTAACAGTTTTGGTATAATTACTGCTCTAAGTGGGACAATCAATCAGCTAAAGCAATGTTTTAGAGTCTCTATACTCCAGTAAATGATTAATCAATTACTAAATTAGTTTACAATTATTTCAATAAATTAATCCGATTAATGGTTTCAGCCTTAGTTAATACACATCAAAAACCTGGCCTGGTATCTGAAATATCTTAAATTAAGCGTATCTACCATTAATTTAAGCAGGTAAATAAGATGATTTTCCAATGGAATGAGTATTTTTACTCTTAAAATAAGATAATTAGATAATATGCAATTGAAATAAGAAAATGTAATTGTGTTTACTTATTTCATTGGCAAAGTGTCTCACTTAACTCCTCAATTCATAAAAAATGACTTAACTAGATTTTGATTTTTTGCCGTGTTTTAATGTAGATAAAAGCAGCAGGTTATCTGGGGAAACAACTCTAAAGACTAATAAACATGGATAACCAGTATTAGATTAGATATAACTTCTATTCAAAATTTATAGTAATACAGAAATTAGCATTTATGTGCAGTTTATTAAAGACCCAAGATAATTTACAAGAAATTAGGAAACATCTGAAAATTAATAATAAAAATAAAAAATAAACTGGTGTAGCCGGCCATTATTTGCTATGATTAAATCCCATAAATAGCTTGTCTGCAGCTTATCCAGATCTTCATCCATTTTATCTTTTATTTTGTTAATTAATTACAGCTGTAGGGTTCCTGGTAACAGACTCTTTCCAACATGAATTTCCTAACAGGTCTTAAACATAAGCAACAATTCATTAACCCTCTGTCTGAAGCCCCTTCTAGGAGCAAATAAATCCAATTAACTTAACTGACTTATAAAAGCATCTCTGTTTAATGAGGAAATAAATATGTAACCAACTAAACTAAACAAATATACTACTCACTTTGCAGTTTAAATTCTGTTTTTTTTTTCTATTTCAATGGGAAACAGAGGGTTTATACAGAGTAATAAATAAAATAAAATAAAATTAAATTCAGTTTATTTCTATAGAACCAATTCACAACACATGTCATCTCAAGGCACTTTCCTGTTAAACCAGATCATCCAGTCAAATCTGATTCAAAAGTTTTCTATCTAAGGAAAACCAGCTTATTGCATCTACTCATTGACTCCTTCAGCAATCCCTCAGCCACTAAGCATGCTTGTAAATACAGTGGAGAAGAAAAACTCCCTTTAACAGGAAGAAACCTCCAGCAGAACCAGGCTCAGTGTGAGCGATGTGCCATCTGCTGAGGCCCACTGGGGTTCAAGGAGACAGAAGCAGAGATCAAATGAAAACATGCATTGGGTTATTTCAGATAAATATTTGATAAAACTAAATGACTATGATGTATTGACTTTTATTAATTGCAAGAATGCATTGCATCCAATTGGCCCTTGACCTCAATCCATTGGACTTCTGTCTCTTCAGTTTACAAATGGAAAAGGTGACCTTTAGATTTGGGGAAAGGATATTCTTCTACATTATTCCACCTAGTAAATGATGCCTTATAAACTGGGTGGAGCTGCTCCTGCTGCAGTGAACCAAGGGAGCTGAAGACTGACAGCAGCCTGCAGCAATGCTGTGATGATTGGGATGTTTCTGAAGACAAAGACATCATTTGATGCCTCAGTCCAAAAAGCGCTTCTTTATTTCATTTGATGAGTTTCAGAAACAGGGCAACAGAATGTCTTTGAAGAAGAAGCATCAGGTGCATCCACAGAGCCCAGCTTTAACCATGCTAACAGGACTAAATCCATTCCCTTGTTTTGTTTACATTTATTGAAAACTGTATTTTCTATAATCCTATGTTTTTATATAAAATCCCTCTGCAAACCTGTTTTAATTCTGTTTTTCCAACATGGACCCTCCTATCACGGTTTAATACCATCTCTGTACAGATTATTAAAAAAGAGTAAAGAAAAGCAGCGGATTAGACCTTTAAGGATTCAGTCGCGAGCTAACAGGATGCTAGCTGCTGCTAAATTACAACAAAAAACACAAACAACTTTACAGAACAATCTGGATGACCTCAATTGACTTTCCATTCCGCTGGCTCTAAAGTCGATGTGGATGTTTAAAAACAACCTGGGTTCTGAGCAGAGATCAGTCCATCCTGATTGAAATGTCCCCAAACATCCAGCTCATCTCCAATATCCACCTCACACCGTTTAACTTTTGAAGTTTAAACAGATTATAAACTCATACCTGAAAGGGACAGCACCTAAACATTCATTCCTTCGGCCTTATTCTAGCTTACAGCGGTGATGCAAACACTAATAATAAAGATTACTAGAACAACAGTCTGAGGTTCAGTCAAGGACTGTTTGCTCAGCTGCTGATTACCGATCAAATCTTCCGCCCCCTGCTGGTCGGAGGTCACTTATTCCTTTTTTTTTTTTATAAACTTTATTATTTACAATACACAACAATACAAAACTGCATTGTTTACATATCACAAAACAACATTAACAGAAAACAATAAAACTTGGTCCTTACCAGTTGGTGGCGGTAATTAATTTTTATTTATTTATTTTTCCTTCAATACAACTTTATTTGTTTCTGCAAACTTTACAGAGCAATCATATTGCACTATAGGTATTCTTAACAACCATTTTTTACAGACATTTTCAACAGAATAAATTCAGATGTCCTTGTTTTGTGCAAAACAAGTACATCTATTAAATAAAAGTTAACACTAGGGGGAAACAGCTGTCTAAATAAGAAGATTAAAAAGGACAAAGGCTTCTCGAGTTTTGATTGAGTTCCTATTTTATGATAAGTGTATGGTGTTAATGTTTTGTTTGAGTTCGTGCTTAAAAGCAGTAATGCTGGTTTGGAGCCTCTATATTTACTTTTATGTCTAAAGAACTTGGCCATAATAATAATCAAGTCAATTACATATACCTTATCTGATCTCTTTGGTTGAACCTTGCAATTTCCCTTAATCCCGAATAGTATAGTCTCTCCAAAATAAAAGAAAATCTTTGCAAAAACTCCTCATATGAGAAAAGGCGACCATCTTTGTTAAATAACCGAGCCACGTGTGTAATGTTATTTTGGAACCAATACTCAATAAAAATATATTTATGCTTGTATAGAATGTCCTTGTTATTCCATATAAGATACCTATGGGGGGGAAAGTTGTGTTTATAGATGAGAGTCCATGACAGGAAGGACTGGCGGTGAAAAGCTGATAACTAATTGGGAGCTTTATCAATATCATAAATGCACATTAAGAAGAAGTTTAATGCACCAAGTTTAGAAATCATATGCAAAGGTATAGCATTCCATATAGAGTTAGGATATTTTTATATATTTTTTAGCCAATTAATTTTAAAAGTGCTGTTCAGAGTGAGTGTTAATTTTGTCAGCTTTTTTAAATTTAGTCTTAGTCTTAGTCACAATGACAAAAATCAATTTTAGTCTTAGTCATATTTAGTCATTGCCTTCCCGATTTAGTTTTAGTCTTAGTCTAAATGACGAAAATCAATTTTAGTCTTAGTCTAGTTTTAGTCAACACTGTAAATAACAGAACTTCTCCACACACTGTTTTTTTTAAACATATATATCACACTGTACAGAATAAAAATTCACCACACACTGCTTCTCTTTTTCTCTATTTTATTTATATAACACTGTGCAGAATAGAACTTCACACACTGATTCTCTCTTTTTAACATATATCACACTGTAAACATTAAACGTTTTGTCAGCTTGTTTCATCATATCCATAAAGTCTTCATCCTCAATGGTCCTTGCAGGTGAGGCCAGAACGCTCAATCCACTTTGCCATTGAGTTCTCCAGGGCTTTCTGCTCTTTGGCATCAGGGTGGGGGTGCATCTCTGCAACAGACTTTCCTTCATACCCCAACCTCTGATTTGGCTGTGGTGTCACTGTGTCAGGTATCTAGTTGGGAGGAAGAAATTTAAACAATTAATATCCAGTTTATCAGTAGAACATCTTCTCTTCTATGACAGAGAGACAGACAGACACAGTATCAAGGCACACACACACATGCTACAGCCAGATGCAAACCGCTACACCAGTATCCGCAATGACTGTTAAAAAGTTGAGTTATGTCAGTATAAGCCCTCTGCTACTACCGACTGATGAGCGGCACGCAGGCACTGTGGGACAGGCGCCTTGTAGGGACAAACGGGGCAACAACGCGTAATCTTCTATGACGCTTCAAGAAACACTTATATTAACAATTACAAATTAATCATAAACAATCATAAACAGTTACATTACATTTCTTAATGTCCATTCGTCTTGTTGACGAAAATCATTTTTTGTTTTCGTCATATTTTTATTTTCTGGAATCAATTTTTTTTGTTATCGTCTCGTAATAGTCACGGGAAAAAGGGGCGTTGACGAAATATTTTCGTCATCGTCATGGTTGACGAAATTAACACTGTTCAGAGTAGTAAAGTCTAGGAAGTTAAGACCACCTTCATGGTACGGATTCATGAGAGCAGGTTTTTTAAAATAGTCAGTCTTATTTCTACTTATGAAGGTAAATAACATTTTGTCAATGTCATTTAGAAGTTGTTTCTCTAAATGGAGAGATAAAGCTGTAAAACTCAGACGTGAAAGTCTCTCTGCCTTGGTTATTAAACTCTCCCTTTAAAAGAGAGATCTCTTAAGAGCCATTAATTTAGCTTTATTTGACTTTTCTGAATAATTGCTTCACAATTTAAGGATGCTCCTCTTTGTTGATCTTTAGTAATTATTATACCCAAGTACCTCACTTCATCTTTAACCGTTAAATTACAAATGGAGCTGGTGGAGCATTCCTTTATAGCCATGAGCTCACATTTGTTGACATTTACATATAATCCAGAAGCTCGTGAAAACTCTTTTAATGAAATTAAAAAAAAAGAAAGTAAAATTTAATTCCAAAGCAATAGCGACCTGATTTTTATCTTTCAAAAAGAAAGTTGCATCCTCTGCAAGTTGAGTGATTATAAGATTTCTATCTAAGAGAGGGATGCCTTGAATATCATTGGCTTTAATATGGTCTACTAAAAGCTGAGAAACCAGTAGAAAAAGGTAAGGAGAAACTGGGCATCCCTGTCTAATTCCTCTTAAAAGATCAAATCTAGAACAGGTTCCACCAGTTAACTTTACCGAGCTATTACAGGTATTTTGTACAGGGTTCTTAAAGACGATGAAAAATAATATCCGAAACCAAATTTACACAAGGAGTCTAAGATGAACTGATGTTCCACATTTTCAAAGGCTTTATAAACTTCTACAAATAACAGAAATCCATCATCTTTGAATAGATCTAAATAATCTAAAATATCTAGCACTAATCGTATATTGTTGGTTATGTGTCTGTTAGTCATAAAGCCTGATTGCGTTTCATCTATTATGGAGTTTAAGAAACACTTAAGCCTTTTTGCAATGGCTAACACAAAAAGTTTATAGTCATTATTAAGCAAGCAAATGGGACGCCAAATGTCCAGAAATAAACAATCTTTATTAGGTTTGGGAATCAGTGCAGTCCGTCCCTGAGTCATTGTGGTTGGGAGACTTTCTTCACTAAGACTCTCTTTATAAGCTTCAAACAGAAAAGGAGTCAGCTCAGAGGTGAATGTTTTGTAAAATACTGCTGTTAGTCCATCAGTTTCAGGAGATTTGTTGATTTTGAGAAGTTTAATAGCATTCAATACCTCTTGCTGTGAAATAGGTTGATCACAAAATTCCTTATCAGTTTGACTTAGCGTCTTGGTTGAGATGGACTTCATGAAGGAGTCTGCTGAAGCCTGAGACAAGTTTGATTCATAAAGCTGTTTGAAGAAATTTGAGCACAAAGAGCTATTTCAGTGTAGTTTTCATTGATAATTCCACTGATAGATGCGCCATCCGCATCTAGTGAAAACTAGTGTCATTGGATGAGTCATGTAATGCAAACACTCCTTGGCTAGCTAAAGGAAATCATCAGAAGCAAGCAGGTGTTCTTCAAACTATAAAAGACGAATTGTCTATGCTATGCTACAATGTGGGATTCAGAAAAAGATGCTGAAATGTCTGTGAAAGGTCTTGGACAAGGCGTGAGAGCGTGATCGGGAGATGTGGAGATCAACAAGGCCTCCTCATCCTTGGCCTATATCTCAAAGAATTTTTCAAAGTAGTCGAAAAATTTAGCTTTCAGTTCATATAGTGGCATCTGGCTGTTTTTTTAAAGGTTACTTTATACTTTTAAGTACTTTGAGCACATTTTTTCAGTTTGACTAAAGAGGTCAAGTTGATGCTTCAACTTTCACCAGAGTGTTTTTAAACTGCAGTATCTATACTTCTACTTAAGTAACAAATGTGTGAACTTTTGACACCACTGGTTTTTGGAACCTTACAAAGAGGTTTTTCATTAACTGATTTTAATCTGAGTAAAATTTGGCTCGTGATTCCACTTAGCACTGCATCCTGCAAAAGAAGTTTCTCTGAACCTAAAAGAATAAAAACCCTCCTTAAGTCAGCAATGGCTGATGATAGACTTGGGCATACTTGGTGTTGATTCAAGGAGGGCATATTTCCTATACATGGAAGTCTTTGTAAAACATTTGGCTTCATCTCACCAGAACCGCAAAATTTTGATGTTCTGCTTATTTTTGTGATCTTGGTGTTGTGATGTCACTGGGCAGTGGTCAATTATAGTAAGTTTTAAAGGGTTGTGTGTTTGTTTTTTGTTTTGTTGTTCTATTATTCTTCTCGTGGTACACATTTAAATCTGCACAACTGCTTCTCCTGGCTTGTTTTGACAGGTCCTAATTTACCCCACGTTTTTGTTTACTACTGGATTTGATTAGTCTAAGGGGCACATTAAGTACTTGTTTATTCTATTTTTGCTGAAAATGCAGAAAATGGTTATTGTTTGTAGTGTAACTGAACCCTTTATATATTGACCTCCCCATTAAAGATGACATACCACCCCTGTTTTAAAAGTCTAGCCCCAGCCCTGGGCTTATCCTCTTCAGGCTGGAGGATAGTTCTTGCCTCAAGCGGAGGAGTTCAAGTATCTTGGGTCCTGTTTCTTAGTAAGGAGAGCATAGAGCTGGAGAGCTATAGATGAAATGATGCCCGACGAGTACTTAATGGGTTCCTTCTCCCGATTAAATGAAATTGCATGACTGTATAATTTTAAAAATGTGTGCAAATGAAAACTTGAAGAGAGGTGTGAAAGGAGGAAACTTCTCTACATGGTAAAAACATGAAGGCCAAACTAAAGTTTTAACTCAGACTTGGATTTTGTTGTGTGATGTGTGTATGTTTATGTTTCCCCTATTTTTCTATGCCTTTCTCCGAACCCCTGCAGTAGAACAAATGCTTGTAGAACAGCACTCAGTGGCAGTTTAGAGGATTAGCATAAGAATAGGGTTTAGCTGCTGAAAGGCCAGTTCTTCATTTATGTGATTCTGCTGTTCAGGCTCTGTCATTTTTACCCGTAGCTTCTCCAAACACACAGCTGGGGCTCAACTAATTGAGCGCTTTGTTGTTAATGACTTCTGTTTACAGTTCATAGTATTTTTCACTCATAAGGACATGGAGAATAACCAAACATTTCTGTACTTTGCATATGGTAGTAACCTACTGAAAGAGCGTCTGCAGCTCAGGAATCCTTCTGCAACAGTGCACTGTGTGGCCAGGCTCAAGGTATGTTGTTAAATACCAGTAGCATCTGTTTTTACCAAATGGAAAAATAAGCCTGATGAATGATTTCTGTTTCTTTTTTAGGACTATAGATTGGTTTTTGGTAACTACAAAGGCCTGGCCAGTGATCGCTGGCATGGGGGTGTGGCCAGCATAGAGCACAGCCCAGGGGATGAAGTGTGGGGTGTAGTGTGGAGGATGAACATATCTGATCTACAGTCACTAGACAAGTAAAAATTGATCATTTGTTTGTATTTAAATGTAATTTGGGTATGTCTGCATGTGTTTCAGCTTAAAAAAAATGTACACTCTTGTGTGCTCACACATTCAGTCAAGAGAATGTGATGTTAGGTGCCTACAGACCAGTGGAGCTACAAGTGATGACAAAAGGTCAGGAAATCAACTGTCGCACCTATATAATGAACAGCTGTGTGTATGCCCAGCCATCCCCTCAATATCTTCAGGTAAAATTTATTACATTTCATTAGTGCTGGTTATAAATGACCTGTTACTTCAGTAGGAGTCAGAATGTTAAGTCAAGAAAAAGAAAGTTAACATTTATGCTTTGTTTTAATGCTCGCCATGTACATACTAGTCCACTAAGCATTAACCCCAACCTTATGAGAGGAAAATGCGTTTAGTTTTTATTCAGTCATGTTTTATTGTTAAAGGAAAAGTCGGGTCAGCAAGGGATAATCAATGGATCATTATACCTGAAACTAATACGTTTGCGGTGATTTAATGAATTTAGTAAAAAAATAAAAACAATAATTTTTGTTACGATCACTGAGTCTGGGAGGCGGCCATACTTTGCCCAAAATATAGTAGTGGCCTCCCCTCCTGCCATCTTCCAGCAGTGGCGTTCACGGTGCGGTAAGCCAAAGCGCCATTCTCCTCGCTTTACAAGCTAAATCAATGGGAACTACTAGGACACATCTGCAATCAACAACAATTACTGAAGATTTCCAGAGGACTTCACCATTGAAATTCACCAGAGCTATAGTGAAACTGACAATGCCCACGTGCATGGCAGCTGGATGTTGGAATACATTGGGTAAAAGTGAAAAGAGTTATTCCACCTTTCTGATTCTTGATCCTCCACGGACGGGTTGAGTCGGTTGGATTACCAACTTGAAGAGGGGAGGATTTTGCCACGTAATCTTCTGGCCAGAGAAAAACACGTAATATGTAGTCAATATGTAGGAGGCATTTGTGTTCTTTGACAAACATGGATGCCTCTGTTTAAAGTACTTTCAGAAGTTTGTATTCTGAATGTGACCGGACTTCTCCTTTAACATATCAAACATATCCCATCCCTTAGGGAAATAATGCAACTTCAATGAAAACACATAAGTGATTGGTTAAAGTGTAAAAGGAACTTCTCAAAATGAAATACTGCAAAGACAATGCTGTCAACCAAAGCTAAGTTCAGCTGCCATTCAGTTGCATCATACATAAGCATACATAAAGATCAATAGAAGATCTGTAAGCAGTAGCTTCGCAAATTTAAAAAGCCTAATGTAAGCATAATCAGCATGCATTATATATAAATTGAAAATTAGTTTGCGTGATCCTTTTTAGATTCAAACGCCTTTAACCGTCTATATTAAGAGACCACAGAGCCACAATGTAAGCTTCAAAGCTTTTGCAAAAGGGGAGAGAGCTGATTAGATGTTAAAAGCCTCTGTTCAACTCCGAAAGCTCTCTCTGCGCAGCTTCCTTTTATTACGTTGCTTGTATAACAGGTTTCATGACATGACTGCATAAACCCCCCCTCCCCAAGGGTTATACAGTACAACACATCGTATGATAAGAGCAGGTTCTGTCACAAGAAACTAGGCATCACGAAATTGCAATCAGAACACCCTGCCCCAGCCGTGGGCACAGCAGACGTCCTGCCTAAACAGTTTACTTTTACAGCTTGGATATGTACATCAATGAAGCTGCGAATGGTTTAAATAGAACCTCAAACACAATCAACAATAAAAAAAAAAAACCTGATCTCTGTCATTATCAATATGTACAGAGCACTGAAATTTGTGTTCAAATGTAGCCAATAGAGGTAAAAAAGTACAAAGACTGAAAAAATGTATAGACATAGTGCCTACGTATTTTCTTATAACACCCCTTACAGACAAAAACACTTCTTGAAATAGAAAAAGACACAGTCACCTTACAGCACAAGCTCAAACTGAGCATAGAGTTGGTATCTATGCTTAGTCTCTATGTTAAAGTCTCTCTTTCTGAAACTTTACTTTCTTTCATTTGGTGTGGTTCCATCCATTCTCTGCATCTTCCTATCAGCCAACATGCACAGAAATCTCTGCAACTCTACGTTGCGCCATTTTGTTGATTTTGGTGTTTCTGTTTTCCTTAAATTAAAATGTCCTCAGCAACCGTTAAATTGTGAGTCTGATCCCAGCAAAACAATTTGCTTTAGTGAGGAAAATAGTGACACAACCCCCACACATTGACTAGTCAGTCAATGTGTGGGGGTTGTGTCACAGTTTTCCATTTGTATTCTATTGCATCATCTATTTTTTTCCTCTGTTACTGTCCTGTTGCTGTTGTTTGTTTAAAATACATAATTTTATATATAAAATACATTATTCTGAAATGCATAATTCTATTTTCATTAAAAGAGCTTACTATATTCTGTAGTTGATATACTGAAAATTGACCTATAGTATAACAATTTTAATGCCCATTGGTCCAGTGACTCAATAAAAATCCAGCATTCAAATGACCTTTTATGTTCATGTTTAGGAGAATATGTTTTTCAGTTTTTCCATGTTCTTTTGATGACATAATATTATTTAATCTCAGACTATTGTTCATGTTTGATATGTTTTACTGAAACAGTGTTTCTGCTACTAGAAAGCCAATATTTTTTTGTCATTCACATTAGGTGATTGTAATGGGAGCAGAGCAAAATGGCTTGCCAAAGGAGTACCAGGAGAAACTTAGAGCTATTGAGACCAACACCTATGAAGGCATCTTACCCATGATGGCTGAGCTGGATCAAGCCAGAAAAAGAATCAAAGACAAAGCAAACCACTGATCTCGTGTTCATGTCATTATTTTCAAATGGAAAAGTGTCTATACTGAATATCATAAGTTGAGGTTTGAGATCTTCAATTTAATTGAATGTTGAGTTCATCAGCAGCAAGGTATACAGTTTTAACTGGAATTACATTCAGTGATCCATAATCAGTAAACACAGAGGCTTGATGGGGGTAGAGGAGATAAGTTTAAACAGAGGAGAAGAGGAGGTTGAAGACTGGGTACGGCTCAGTAGATCCTCTACTGCCTACTGACCAAAGGAATGAGCAATGGATCATTATCTATAGCTAAAACAAATTAACATTTGCTGTGATTTAATTAATTTAGCTTTAATCAGTAAAAAAATAAAAACAATAATTTTCGCTGTGATCGCTGAGTCTGTAATTGGTATTTCAGTTTAATATATATCTAATAACTGATGGACACAGTGATATTTCAGTATTGAATTGAGGTTTATTGGACCAACAGAAAGTGCAGAAATGTGGCTACCCTAATAATTTTATTGATTAGAATACCCTTAACTACTTTTCACTGAATTACTGAAACACAAAATTGGTTTGGTAACTTTTTTTTAAGATTTTAACTTCTTAGCCAGGTGCATCCAATCATAAGAAAATGTATTTAAGGTGGCCAGATGCAAGTTGTTATACTGTTTGCATCTCCTCTGAAGATTCATTATGGGCACCTCAAAAAAACGCGGAAAACAAAGATTGTTCAACATAGTCATTCAGGGGAAGGATACAAAAAGTTGTCTCAGAGATTTAAAACTGTGGGGAACATAGTAAGGAAATGGAAGACCTCAGTGACAGTTCTTGTTAAGCCCAGAAGTGGCAGGCCAAAAAAAATATCAGAGAGGCAGAGAAGAACTGTCAAGGACAACGCACAGACCACCTCCAAAGACCTGCAGCATCATTGTGCTGCAAATGCGACAGAAGCCTTTTCTGCAAGCACGCCACAAACAGAATCCCTTGAGGTTTGCAAAAGCACATTTGGACAAGCCACCTTCATTTTGGAATAAGGTCCTGTGGACTGCTGAAACAAAGATTGAGTTGTTTGGTCATAAAAAGCCTTTTTTATGCATGGCGGCAAAAAAACAACAACACAGCGTTCCAAGAAAAACCCTTGCTACCCACTGTAGAATTTGGTGGAGGTTTCATCAAGCTTTGGGGCTGCGTTTCCAATGCTGGCACTGGGAATCTAATTAAAGTTGACGGTTGCATCTCAATATCAGCAGATTTTTGAGAATATTGTTCAAGAATCAGTTACGAAGTTGAATTTACACGGGGATGGATATTTCAGCAAGACAATGATCCAAAATACCGCTCCATCTACTCAGGCATTTCTGCAGAGGAACAATTCCATTGTTCTGGAATGGCCATCCCAATCCCCAGACATGAATATCATTGAACATCTGTGGGATGATTTGAAGCAGGGTGTCCATGCTGGGAAACCATCAAACCTAACTGAACTGGAATTGTTTTGCAAAGAAGAGTGGTCAAAAATCAGGAACTCATTAAAGCTACAGGAAGCGACTAGAGGTTGTTGATCTACCTAATATTAACGTCTCTTTTTTGCTGAGGTGCCCATATTTTTGCACCTGTCAAATTTTGTTTTAATGCATATTGCACATTTTCTGTTAGTCCAATACACCTCGATTCAATACTGACATATTACTGTGTCCACCAGTTATTAGATATATATTAAACTGAAATAGCTGTTAAAAACACCCAAATATTTAGAAATAGAAATAATTAAGATTAATAGGAGTGTTTTTTATATGACTATGTAGCCAACATTTGGAAGAAGAGTGTTTTCAAGATGACTTGGATAATAGGGCGTTATGACAAACACCAGATACAGCACTGGGACTTGATGGTTCCAGTGGTTGCTTGAGGACCCAAATGCAGAGATAAGTAAAGCATATATGAGTTCTTGTTGATTTAATAAATAACTGAGGGAATCATTTGAAAAATGCAAAATAGACAGAACCAAATAACCAGAGAACATCAGGGAAAACTCACGTGGAAACGAGGAAGCAACTAACAATAACAACAAGTAACCAGCCCTGAGTGACTGCAGAGGTGGAGCATATAAGGGGAACAGAACAAAGGATGTGCTAATCAGCTGAATATGGAGCAGGTGTGAGTGGAACTAACTACAAGGGAGCCAAGGGGAAAGGAAACAAGCACAGGGGGGCAACAGAGAGTAAATACAGACTGCTTGAATATAATGGAAAACAGACCAAAGATCAACAAAGCAGAATAACTAATAACTGAAAACAAAAAACTCAGAGTCCCAAAAGGGGAGAACCATAATAGATACCGCACCGTGACGTCACAAACCGGTTGGTGGCAGTAGTGTTCTTTGACAAACATGGATGCCTCCGATAAAGCACATTAAATGAAAATTACTCTTAATTCCATCCATCCACGTAATCCACAGTATTACATCTCCACAGTATGTAATAATTTAATATTTAAAGTACTTTTAGAAGTTTGAATTCTGAATATGACCGTTATTTTCCTTTAAATATGGTGTGATTGAAACTGGGTGCTTGTGCAATTTCAAAATTGCATTTTGTTCAATTGCGATTATATTTTAAAAGCAATGGAGTGTCCAGCCCTAATTTAAAGTAACGTGGATAAAAAAAAAAATGCAATGACAGAAACATCTGGTTCCTGCTGTATTCAAACCAGCTGTCATGATCTGGCCTGTTTGCTCTCCCTTAATTAGTCATTCCTTTCATCACCTGTCGTTTTTCCCTCCCTGCCTCAATTATAATTTATTCCTCTCACCTGTTTCCTGTTGGTTATATTCAGTTCAGCCTGAGCATTCAGTGCCAGATCATTGCTTGTCTTCCTGTTAACCTGTCTGTTAGTTTTGTTCCTTGGTTAGTGTCCTGGATCCTAGCAGCCAGTGGAAAGAGGGTTTTGTGTTTGTCTCGGCTCCTGATCGGTCCACTGTTCCTCCCCTGCGGAGTCCTCTGGGCTCAATATGTGGGGAGGTTCAGTTTTATCTCAGTAGAAAGCCTGGCTCCAGGGAGGGAGACCAGTTTAAAGTCCCGCTTCAAGTTCGGTTTTCCTATGTCCTATGCACCAAACCACCCTCTTCCACTGAGCCTTCGCCCGTCTGCACCTGATCCTGTCTTCGCTCGCAATATGCGTGACCAACTATGGTCATGCATTCTGGTCCCAGTCGAGACTCTGAACCCTGCTACAGAGCCTATGTGTGGATGCCTGGAAGTCTGGATCCTGCCACCTGTTTCTGCATTCCTGCCTGGATCTAAAAGGATACCTGTTCGTTCCCTAAGTCTGTTCTGGATCCCCTGACCAGGATCGCTTCCAGCATGACCTCTGGAACTGCAGCACTTAGGGACATTCTTGGTGCTGACTGTTAAACCAGGTAAGTAACCAATTCAGATAATCATCTTCCTGTCAGATGATCGCGGGTCACTTACCTGTGCTTTCTCCCACTACAAGAGTGTGTCTGATTGGGCTGTGCCCGCGCTCCCGCCTTCAGTGTCAGGAGCCACAGCACCACTTTAGTTTTGTTTAATAAACCTTTTTGAACTTTCCTTACTGCTTTGTGACTCTCCTTGAATACTGGGTCCATCTGTCAGCTGTCCTCGGTTCATGACAATTGTTACAAGCAGGAGATTCCAGCCTCTGCTGCTATAGTTGTGGTTCCTCAAACTAACTAGCTAACTCAACATCAAACGGGTACTGCGGCCCTCTATGAGACTAGGTTTGGTCAGCACCTCGCTGTGACACAATGCATATCTACTTACAGTAGCAAGCTATACAAGCTACGAAATCTCCAAGTCTTCTTTAAAAAGCAGGATCAGTTACAGGTTTATGGCTCTCTTTGAAAATAGGAGGAGATGAAAGAAAGTTTTCCTTGAAATGATGTAGGCAGGCAATCTGGTTTGTTCCTGATTATGAAAAATAGTTACCAGTTTAATACAAGCAGCAGAATAAAATGACAATGTGCAGTGCATTTGTAAGTTATTGTTATTATCTTTACTATAAGATAATATCAGCACAGAATACAAACTCCTTCAGTAATAAGTCTAGAAAAATCTCTCTATCAATGTTTGATATGACTGATTGCGTTTAATATAAACACTACAATCACACTATGGCAACACTAATGTGTTTCATGAATTATGCTAATTTAAGCAAGAAATTTCTTAAAGGTTTAAACTAAAACCTTTCCAAACATTAATATTTTAAAGCAAAGTCAGTAGGTTAATGACATTACTCCAATGATCTTCTGTTAAGACATTAAAAGAATAAAAAGCAAAACCAGAAAAGTTTCTGAATTTGTTGAATTTTAACATTTCTTTACTAATGTCCGAGTTTACCAGGTGTAACTCAGAGACAGCAGCGTAAATATTTGATTTGACATGACCTAAAATGCACTAGGGGCAGCTGGTCCACATTCTGATCAACGACAACACTGTGAGACATTTTTGAATCATTTCCCTGGACTTCTAGAAAAGGTTTTTCTTTATTTATCTCTCAATTTTAGATTACCTGTCTGTTAAAATGTTACCTGCCTGTAACATTTATCCAAATTTGTCAATGTCATAAACATACATCCATTCATTTTCCTTCATGCTTTATCCCAGATGTGGTAGCAAGGGGTGCTGGTGTCTATCACCAGCTGTCTACGGGAAAAAGGCGGGGTCCAGGGCAACAGAGAGACAAACAGGACAACCATTCACACACACACTCAAAACCAAGGAGAAATTTAGGAGAAGCCAATTAACCTAACAGTCATGTTTTTGGACCGGGTGGGAGGAAGCCGGAGCACCCTGAGAGAACCCAGATATGCACCAGGAGCAACATGCAACTCCATGCAGCAGTTAAGACCCGGGATTGGGATGGACAAATCTTGTGTTACAATTACAGAAAAAAGTAATAAACACATAAAAACGAACAAGTAAAGATATGCTGATGAAGATTCTCAGTCATCCAGGTCATAGTCATTCCGTAAAAGTTTAAAAAACAGATCCACTGGACTTGGTTTCCAAGATTTGAAAGACGTTTCGTCACCTCTCAGGAAGCTTTCTCAATTCAAATGTCTGGATCCACAGTGAGTTTGAGTCTTATATAGTCAAGGCCTTGTATTGCTTGGAAATATGCAAATGGTAACCAAATGAATGGGTCATTTGGTTCCATTGTTAGCCTGTCATATCTGAATATATATCTGAAACCTGTCTATGATTCTGAAGGTCGGCCATTAAAGGGGGGGATTGTCTCCCTGTAATACCTGAAACCTGTCTATGATTGTTAAGGGTCGGTTTCGTGAAGATATCTGAATGGACATTCGGTAAGTGACTAGATGAAACAATTATTTGTCAAATGCTCATCTAAACTGATATTTTTAGCTGTAATTTAAAATTTCCCAGCTCAGAAGTAAATTGATTCCCTGTTGTTCTAGTGCTCAGCAAAGATGTGTGTACCTAAAATACACAGTGTGTACAGCTTGGATTTACAGCTAGAGTACCAAATAGACCCAAAGCTTCCTGAGAAAGCAAAGATCTTCTCATGCACAACACTCTTCCCACAGTATCCAGCCCATAAACCAGATGTGTCAAATGTATGGGCCGCATTAATGTATGAATATCATTATTCAAGAATGATTATTGAAAAAAAAAAAAGTACTTTGTTTAAATGGGCGCTGTGATGCAACAGTGCATCGGAACTGACAGCAGAGTTAGCACTGAGCTTCAGGGTCTGTAAACGGCTGTGATTCCATCGGTTTTCCAGCTTTTTATTTTGACCCTGGAACCTCCTCAAAGAAAGGTATTTGACAGAAAAGAGAAAGATAGACACAGATTGTTGGATTTTTCAAGAAAGAATCCTCTTCTTATTCGTTCACGGAGGTGAATGGAAAAGCCATGTGTCTTGTGTGCCTGCAGAAGGTTTGCTTAAGGTGTGCTTAAGGAATACAATATTTGGGAGCACTATGAAACAGAAAATACAAGCAGAGAACTGAGATAACAGGAGATAAATGAAATGTTGATGGTTCTGAGGAACAGCAGTCTGTTTTCAACCAGAGTCGAGAGGCTACTGATGCTGCGGTGAAAGCCAGCTACCTAATCGATAACCACATAGCATTAGCATTAAAGCCTTAAGCCTGGTTTATGCTCAGAAACCAGGTCATCAGCATGTGTCAATTCGTTTCTGATTGGTCAATTCTACATCCGCTCTACTCTATGCGTATTTCCTATTTGGTACCTTACCAGCTTGTTTTGTTTGTATGACTGCCATTGTGGAAAATGCATCTTGTGAAGATGGATCAGCTAGAAGAGCAAGTCTGCGAAGAAGTGAGGAAGTACCCACATCTGTACGACTCTAATTCTATTGTTGTGCCACTGCACCAGGAGATTATGAATGTATTAAATAACTAGAACTAGAAGTTAGTTAATTAATAGGTCATTCAAATCAAGGGTAAAGCTAGTCATTTATTATCAGTTGAATGATTATAACTGTAATTTGCTTAATGACCAGGGTTTTATTCCCTTCCCTAAAAGGGTTAGACTCCTGAATCCGGCTGTTAAAAATCCATTTGTCTTTCACCAATTTGGTAATTTAGGCTATGTCTCTCAGAGATATTATTAATCACCTACCAAATAAATGTGTCTCTGTTCATTCGGATGCTACTGAAAGAAGAGGTAATCCATCCTTGCTTTGTGACAGAGCTGTTGAGCAAGAACACAGGAGCAGGCACTCCAACCTAAGACTGGTCGGGTTGCCTGAAAAATCCGAGGGGTTTTTTGGAGACGTGGCTGCGAGAGTCATTAGGTGAGGACTTCACCTCGTCCCGCTTCGTGGAGAGTGCTCACAGCATTGGGCCCCTTAGCTCCAAACCTGCTGCTCCAGGGGTCGTTATAGTGAAGTTTCTGAGCTATCGGGACCAGGAAACAACTCTGAAAGCCGCCAGGAAAATGTAGGAGGTACACTATGAAAACCACAGCGTCACATTTTTTCCTGACTTCTCAGCCCAGATCCGTAAGCTGCAGAGGCGCTTTGATGGGGTGAAAATCCGGTTTCGTGCCCTTAAAGTTCGGTACGGCATTCTGTATCCAGCCCATTTGATCATCACACACAATGACAATCGTGGAAGGGGCTGAGAAATATATCGATGGAATAAGGCTGAGGGCAACACCAAGACATAGTTTATACTCACTGCTTCTTTTTCTTTTAGCTGGTACGTCGCTGTGGAGCAGTGGATATGAAAAGAACAAACATCGCTGGAAAAGGTTGTAAGTTGACAATTCGTTCTTTTGCCAAATTTGTTGACATGAATCCTAAAAGTAACTCAGTTTTTTTTTTTCAAAACGTGTTGTTTATGTGTGTGAAAATGTGAACACTGCTGCTAATATTTATTTACTATACTTTTATATGGTTAGCAAAACTAGCCTTAACTATTAATAATTTGGTCAAAACTGTTTTTGTTTCAGTCAGCCAGCCTTGGCCTAACTTTCATTATGCGTGTTGGCTTTTACGTTACCCAATTAGTGGATACAATGTTTCATATAACCCAAGTTCAATGTTCAGAAGGGGTAAACACCACATTTAGTTCGGGGAAAATGTGGAGATTTGGGATGTAGGGCTCACTCTGGGTACTGTATTTTTGTTGATTTTATATGAATTGGATGTGAGAATAAGAAGGGGCCAAGGTATTATTTATTTGCATCTCCAACTACATGATTTATGTCTGATTGTACTGTAATTAATATATCTAATTGGAATGTTAGAGGTCTGAACAAAATGGTCAAGCTTAAATAAGTGTTGGGCAGGATCAAACAGTTGAAAACTACAACATTGTCATGGTTGGTTTAGAAATCAAACCCACATGCAGAACATCACTTGGAGACTGATAAAAAGTTCAACAGAGTTTATTAAAGGTTTGCACAGAGAGGCTTTATCTGGGAAAAATGGAATGTCGGGTGGATGCGCAGAGAAGGTGGCAGGTGCAGGCGGACAGCAGAGGGGTTAATTATGCGATCGATTTTGTATGGACTGATGAACCTGGGTGAAAGTTTCCTGGACATAGCCTTCAGGGGAATGTCTCGGGTCGACAACCAAACCTCTTGGCCTGGAGAGTAGTCAGGGGCAGGACGTCTCTTGGAGTCAGCGAACTTTTTGGTTGAGGCTGACGAGCGGGTGAGGGTGGTGATGGTATCCCTCCAAATACGTTGGCAGCGGCGGATGTGATGATGGACTGATCTGACCGTTATCTCTCTCTCGTCTGCGGGGAAGAGTGGAGGCTGATACCCTATGGAAACTGGAAAGGGGGATAAACC
Organism: Cyprinodon brontotheroides; assembly: GCA_018398635.1. Classification (NCBI taxonomy): domain Eukaryota; kingdom Metazoa; phylum Chordata; class Actinopteri; order Cyprinodontiformes; family Cyprinodontidae; genus Cyprinodon; species Cyprinodon brontotheroides. The sequence continues at coordinate 2,708,607 of JAGKQL010000063.1, forward strand.
AGTAGAAGCAGATTTAAGGGAGTTATGAGCATACTCAATCCACGTCAGGAACTGACTCCAGTCAGTGGGATTGTTCGAAGTCAGGCAGCGGAGAGTGGACTCGAGTTGCTGGTTCATCCTCTCCGTCTGCCCATTAGATTGAGGATGATAACCAGAGGTGAGAGAGGATTTGCAATTTAATGCAGAACAGAAAGCTTTCCAGACCTGTGAGATGAACTGGGGACCATGATCTGAGAGGATTTCTTGAGGAATACCATGGAGGCGAAAGACATGCTTCACGAGGAGCTGAGCCGTATGGAATGCTGTGGGGAGCTTTCTGAGGGGAATAAGATGACAGGCCTTGGAAAATCGATCGACGATGGTTAGTATTGTAGTCATACCTCTAGAAATCAGGAGACCAGTGACAAAATCGACAACAATATGAGACCAAGGACGGGTTGGAACAGGTAGAGGATGCAGCAGACCAGAAGGTGGTTGGTGGGAGGTCTTGTTTCTAGCGCAGATGGGACAAGCCAGAACGTACTCTTTGACGTCTTTATGCAGAGACGGCCACCAAAATCGCCTGTTTATGAGGGCGATGGTTCTGCTCACTCCAGGATGGGCCGAGAATTTAGCTGCGTGCATCCACTGGATGAGGCGGGATCTGACGGAAGACGGGACATACATTTTATTAGGAGGACCATTACCTGGGTCAGGTTCAGAAGCCAGGGCAGAGTTGATCAGATCAGTGATCTCCCAGGAAACGGCTCCAACGGTACATGAGGCAGGGAGAACAGGTTCGGGTGTCTCAGGTTGATCGGTGGAATACAGACGAGAGAGAGAGTCGGGCTTGACGTTCTTGGAACCAGGTCTATAGGAAATGATGAGATTGAAGCGTGAGAAGAACAAGGACCACCTTGAATGCCGTGGGTTGAATCTTTTTGCCGATTTGATATAAGCCAGGTTCTTGTGGTCTGTCCAAACCAGTACTGGATGCTCAGCCCCCTCGAGCCAGTGTCTCCATTCCTCCAGGGCGAGCTTAATGGCAGGAAGTTCTTGGTCACCAACATCATAATTTTGTTCGGCTGGGGATAGTCTGCGTGAAAAGAAAGCACATGGGTGAGTTTTCTGGTCAGAATCTGACTGCTGAGATAGAACAGCTCCTACACCGGAATCAGATGCATCCACCTCAAGGATGAACTGTTTCGTAGGATCAGGCTGAACCAAGATGGGGGCACTGGAAAAGAGTTTCTTTAATTTATTGAAGGCATTTTCGGCCTCAGGGGTCCATTGGAATGTTCTTTTAACAGAGATAAGAGCCGTGAGGGGTAGAGCTGTCCTGTCTGGCTATAGTTCCTTATGAACCTCCCTACTAGAAGTTTGCAAAACCAAGAAATCTCTGAGGAGTTGCTTGCTTGCGGTTTTTCAGGTGTAAGCCAATCCAGAACTGCCTTTATCTTGTCTTCTGATAGCTTCACCTGCCCGCCCCTCGAGCACAAACCCTAGGAAAGTGACAGAATGTTGATGAAATTCACATTTTTCAGCTTTGCACAAAAGGATTTATTTTCAAGAAGTCTCACAGAAGGACTAAGCAGGAGCATGTGTTTCACAACTAATCTCAGGAATTCTTGGAGTACATCAAGGATATCATGGGTGTAGACTAAAAACAAAAAGCATTCAAAAAATCTCTGAGGACGTCATTGGCAAGGGCTTTGAAACAGGCAGGAGGCTGCATTGAGGCCAAAAGGCATGACCAGGTACTCAAAGTACCCTAAGAGGGTCTTAAAGGCTGTTTTCCATTCCATCCCCTTCTCTTATTCCTAAGGAGGTGTGGTGAGCTTGGTGAACTCTGTAGCTTTTAATACAGGTTCAAAAGCTGATGCCAGTAATGGTAGGGGATATTTATTTTTGACGGTAATCTAATTCAAACCCCTGTAGTCAATACAGGGGGGCAGGGAACCATCCTTTTTACCCACAAAGAAAAAACCAGCACCGAGAGGAGATGAAGATGGGCGAACTATTCCAGCAGCTAGAGATTCATTGATGTATTTTTCCATGGTTTCACGCTCTGGTTTGGAAATGTTAAATAATCTTGGCAGAATCTCCAGATCCCAACAAATATGTATTTTACAAGAGACACATTTGATTAAAAAGAATATTAATAAAATTAGATTCTAGGTGGCCATGTCAGGTATTTTCTTCTAGTTTTACAACTCATGCCAGGGGAGTCATAATACTGATTTATAAATCAATTCCATTTTAACTAAAAAATAAATACCTTGACCCGTCAGGGAGATTTTTCATTCTTAGTGGGACTATAATCTCTACATTGGTCAACTTTGTATGTCTATATGCCCTCAATGGGGATGATCCTGCCTTTTACCAAAACTTGTTTTTAACCAGGTCAGCTTATAGTGGTTCATTTATAGTTGGTGGAGATTTCAATTGTGTTTTAAATCCTGCAATAGACTGTTCAAATAGTTCTGTCATGTCCCATCAACAAACCAGGAAAACTATCAACAAATATATGAAAGATCTTAATTTAGTGGCGGTTTGGAGACAACTTTATCCGAGTAAGACAGAGTACTCGTGCTTTTTAAGCACCTTTAAAACTTTACATCGCGAATAGTCTTTTTTTCTGGTCTCTGTAATCCGGTCTATTAAAAGCAGTCCCAACTTATAGCTGGTATGCATGGCCATTCTACTCTCTTATCAAGCCCCTATCACTAAAATTGCCAAACTATTGCCGATCTTCAAACCCCTTTCCAATTTAAGCTAAATGGTTTAGGTCCAAAAAGTTTGAAGAATTTCTTGAAGGGAAAATAACTGAGTATTTCAATTTTAATACAAACCAAACCAGTGCATCAATAAAATGGGAAGCATTTAAGGCCTATATAAGGGGGGAAATAATGAGTTATACTAGGCATAAATCAAGACTGCATTTGAATAAACTAAAAAACATTGAAAAGCAAATCAAAGAATTGCAAGAACAGATGTATCATTGCATTGACAATGACAAATATAGGAGAGTTCTTTCACTAAAATCAGAGTATAATGTGCTTACTACCTACAAAATAGCAACTAATCTGCTGTGGTTAAAACAATCATATTATGATCGGGGTGAGAAGACAGGAAAACTTTTAGCTTGGAGGCTTAAAGAGATACAGACAAATCAGGCCATCAATTTAATCAAATTACATAATGGTGAGAATCTGATGAATCCAAAAAGTATAAATGATGCATTTGCAACACATTATGAAAATGTATATACTTCCTAATATCCAGACAACACAAATAAAGAGAAACAGTTTCTGGACCAACTTCAATTTCCAACCCTATCAAAAGAGAGTAAGAACATTTTGGATGAAAAGCTGAGTATTGAAGAACTTAAAATGGCTCTAAGCCACATAAAACACCCGGGCCTGATGGCCTATCAATTGAACTTTACAAGAAATTTCCAGATACATTACTGCCCGCTCTACTCTAAGCATTCAATGAATCTTATGAAAAAGGCATCCTGCCCCCATCATTACGTTTGGCAACTATTTCTCTTCTGTTAAAGCCAGGTAAACCCCCAACAGAAATGGGTTCATCTAGATCCATTTCTGTAATGTCCTGTGACACAAAAATTCTATGCAAAGCTTTGTCTCGAAGGATTGAAACACACATTCCTAATTTAATCTCAAATGACCAAAATGGATTTGTTATTGGGCGCCAAGCCTTTCACAATACTCGGCAATTACTAAATATGTTATATGCAAAACAGTTTGCTATGGATCATGCCTTGCTGTCATTACTTGCTGAAAAAGCTTTTGACAGGATCGAATGGTGTTATCTCTTTGATACCCTTAAGAGATTCGATTGGATTCAATTACTATACACTGAGCCAGTGGCTAAAGATGCAACAAACAGTCAACTTTCAACATGTATAACCCTCTGAAGATTGACACAACAGGGGTGCCTGCTGTCCCCCCTTCTGTTCCTATTTGCCATTGAGCCACTTGCCATGGCAAAACGTAAATCCGCTGAAATCACCAGTATTCGAATTGGGGATGTAGAGCATCTGTTTCTCTTTTTGCAGATTATATTGTTTTGTATTTAACTAATCTGGAAGAGTCTGTTCAGGCTGTTGATAAAATTCTGAAGAAATTTGGAGAATTCTCAGGATATAGAGTTAACCAAAAGAAAAGCTCCTTATTATTGCTGAATAGAAATAAACCTCCATTGCAAACACAATTCATATGTAGCTATGACTGGTTTTACCTACCTAGGAATTAAGATTAACCCAGATATAGAGAAAATTGTTTCTATAAATTATTATCCTTTAATGCAGAAAATATTAGATTCTCTAAAAAGATGCAATGAGATGCAAATTTCAATGATAGGTCGTATTAACATTATTAAAAAGTCCATTCTCCCAAAGTTCTTATACGTTTTTCAGTCCATTCCTTTATACATTCCAGCTTCCTTCTTTTCTTCTATGAATAAAGCCTTTGCCAAATTTATATGGAACAATAAAAATCCCAGACTGCGACTTTCTCTTCTTTATCTGCCCTATGATCGAGGCAGGCTTAGAGTACCGAATATTAAGCTGTACTATTGTGGAGTGCAACTTTGTGCTGCTAAGTAAGTAAGTAAGTAAGTAAACTTTATTTCTATAGCACTTTTCACAGACCAGGGTCACAAAGTGCTGCACAAATTTATAAAAAGTTGATATAAATTAAAACAACATACAGAAACAGTAAACACAGTATTAAACTTAAAAAAAAAAAAAAAAAAAAAATTTACATGTTATTTTTCCACAGGTGACATACCCTCTTGGGTACAAACAGAGAACAACTCTATAACATTACCCTTGGCATCCTATCTTTACTCAGGTGAACTGAAATATCTGTTAAAAGACACCAAAAATATTTTCCTTAAAAACACAATATCAGTTTGGTACCACTCCCATTCAGGTTTGGATGAGGTGTCCAAGATATCATGTCTGTCGCCTATTTGGGGAAATGATAAATTCAAACCAGGAAGAGCAGACAGAGGGTTTAGAATATGGGTGAATTAAGGGTTAAATAAAATAGGGGACCTTTTATAGTGAAGGAGTTTTGATGTCATTTCAATAACTGATAAACAAATACAATCTGCCCCAAAAGCATTTTTTTAGGTATTTACAGATTAGAAGCTTTGTTACTGCCTCACTGAAATCTACAGCTGGATCTACTTTCCAAATTCTATAATATTTTACTTTTAGCTTTAAAAGAAAGTAGTCTCTCATATTTACAAGCAAGGAAAACTGATCTATAAATGGAAATCCTTGAGGATGAGTGAAATAACTCATGTCTATTGGCACAAACGCAAACTATTAACACAAGATTTAGACTATTACAATACTACGGTAATGGTTATATAGAACACATATCACTCCTGTAAAACCTTACCATTTCAATTCAAATATTCCTGATGTTTGTGTTAAATGTAATATAGATAAGGGTACCCTTTTCTATTGTATGTGGCAATTTAGAGAGCTTCAAACTTTCTGGAAGGAGGTTATCAAGTCCAAGTGCTGTATCTGGTGTTTGTCACAACGTTGCTATTATCCAAGTCGTCTTGAAAACATTCTTCTTACAAATGTTTTTTTTTTCTGGCCAGAAGTTCGATGGCAAAACTTGAAGAGTTGGATTGCCAACTCTTCAACTTGGCAATCCAACAACAAACACGTCCATGGATTGGAAAAGGTGAAATAACTAACTTTTCTTTCATTTTTACCCGATGTATTCCATCCACATGGGAATTGTCAGTTTCACTATAGCTCTGGTGAATTTCAATGGTGAACTCCTCTGAAAACCTTGTAAATAGTTGTTGTTGATTGCAGATGTGTCTTAGTAGTTCCCATTGATTTTGCTTGTAAAGCGGGGAGTATGGCGCTTAGGCTTTCATGGGAAGCACCGCGGATGCAACTGCTGGAAGATTTTTGGCAGGGTGAGGGAGTGGGGTTACTTTCTAAATTTTGACAAAAATGGCTCTCTCCCAGACTCAGTTATGGCGACAAAAATTATTATTTTTGCTTTTTTACTATTTAATGCAAAATTCATTAAATCATTCATAAAATTAAAATGCATAATGATCCATTGATTATTCTTATTTGCTGACTGGACTTTTGCTTTATCAATCAACTACTGTATGCTCCTAACTCAAAAAGAAACTGCTATAACAGAACTTAAACCTCTAACTTTATCCCCATTTAAGTCTCTTTATAACCCACTTTTTATAGGTCCAACAGCAGCCACCGGGATGAACATATCTATGCAGCACAGGTTCCCTTAGCCACAGGCTACCGCAGCGGGTCCAAACCTTGAGAGAAATTATTTATTCCTTACTCTGATTACCAGTTTCCACGACAGGCAGCACAGCTGCTTCATCACCATAATTGACAAATCATTTTTTCATATCCACTAAATCCCAGCTTCTTCTGGATGGAGTCTCAGTTAATTCTGTACCTTTTTGTAGTAGATATACTGACAGTCTTTAACAATTATAGTTAACGCATCTAGGGGGAGCCATATACCTATGATAAGGCAAGACTTATGAGGACATATGTTAGTTGATAGGGAGATCAAGCTATGGCTAGAGGTATGTTCGGTTGTTGTCTGAATGAAAGAGAATAAAAGGCACAAAGCCAAAGAAACAACCTAGTGTGATGTTTGCTACAACCACTGTAGGATATCACACTTTTGTCCTAGCCTTGTCTTAATGGCTTTGTATATATACTGTCTTTTTAAAACTGGCTACAAGAATAAAGTAACTCACCAGCAACCCATCACACGACGAAGGCTTGTAAGAAACCTCCAGTGTGAATTTCCAGCATGCACTATAGCTCCCTTTGACTGCAACAAGGTATTTTTGAAAAGTAGAAGAGATGTGGCAGTTTGGAGCCAACGCTACATGGGGCAACTAAGAGTTCTAATGTTGAAGGATGTGTTGATATGCAGAATGTATTCAATAATACAGTAGTTCTGGATTGTTCCTGACAAGTATTTTACTTAATTTGATTTTACTTGCAACAAAAATTTGTGGCAAGTATTTTCCCTAGTTAGATGCAGCACGAGGATTCTGGCAAATCCAGTTAGATGACAAAAGTTTACGATACTCCACATTCATTACGCCTTACAGTAGATACAGATTCTGTGCATGCCTTTTGGCATAATCTTAGCATGAGAGATCTATCATCGTGTGATGGACAACATGCTTCAGGGCCTAGAAAGGGTGCGTTGCTACATAGATGTTGTGATCATATGGGGATCCATCCTACAAGAGTACGACAGACTGGCAAAAGACTGATGAAAGTCTGATAATGGACTGAAATTGAATCGTGCAAAATGTCTGTTTGCTGTACAAGAAATAACATTTCTCTGAAACAAGATGTCAGCTGAAGGAAATGAGCCAGATGACATGAAAATAAAAGCAATCCTTAGCTTGCCACGCTCCACCGACAAAAAAGGGGTGCTCAGAGTGATGGAGATGATCAACTTCATTGGCAAGTTTATAACCAACTTATCAGTGAAAACATCAACACTGAGGGAAACTCTGCATGACTCCACAGAGTTCAAGTGGACAACAAGGAATGAGCGAGAATGGAATTTTCTCAAGGAAGCTCTGACCAAGTCCCCTGTGCTAGCATATTATGAACCAGCAAAGAGACAAAAGATTTCAACAGATGCGTCGAAAGATGGCCTGGGAGCTATCCTCCTGCAGGCAGAAGGAGTTAGCTAGAAGCCAGCTGCCTACGGTTTGCGATCAATGACCAAAACTGAAACCAAATATACTCAAATAGAGAAAGAATGCTTGGGATAGGCCTATGGACTAGAAAGATTCCACTGCTATGTCTACGGGCTTCCCTCTTTCACTGTCGAAACAGATCATTGCCCTCTGGTGTCAATCATCAAAAAGAATTTCTATGAGATGTTGCCCAGGATCCAGCAACTCATCATGAAGCTGCAGAGGTAGGATTTTGAGTTAATATACACTGGAGGCAAAAACTTAGTGACAGCAGATGCACTGTCACGAGAGCCAGAAATGAATTCCACTGAAAAAGAAATTGAAAATCACATCAACAAATGCGGCTAGCCGTTACGAGGACAAAATGTCTTCCACTTCATCGACGTCGCATCACCTACCTTCTCAAGTGATGAGGTTTGTTTTTACATAGATAATTTTACCAGATAAGTATTTCATTAGTAGTCTGTAGAGTATAGATTTCATGTAGACTTAAGATAATAAATATACCCATTATTTTTTTGTACTTCGTTGCAGACGTTTTGGCGATCACCAAGTGTCGCTAGTTTGTTGGCACTTGCAGCTGTCGGGACACAAAAGAATCTGTTCGTCCCACACAATACATGAGACCCGCTCCTATGCTATAATTATAAACAGCAATTTCTAAAGGCAACGCAAATGTTAAGGTTAAGAGGCTGAGCTCGTATTTATTTAAATAACATAGTAATGACATATCAACAACATTTAGGACTGAATGAGACATGTAACATGTACCAGAGTAAATTTTGAGTTAAATACATTGATGATTCAAAAACCTTGTGACAGCAGATGCACTGTCAAGATAAGTTGGAAATGACCTGTTCCATTAACCAAAAGAATAATTGATTACTACATCAACTTCCCTGAGATGGTTGAGTCAAAACAAAACCTAATACTGTCATTAATCATGACAAAGTCCAGATTTACAAACAGTAATCAATAACATACTCACCGGATGGCCTAGAGGCTCCTGTCCAAGATACTATCACATCAGAGCAGAGCTAAGTGTGGCAAGTGGATTGTGAATCGGGACACAATAGAATTGTCATCCCACACAGCCATAGGTCAGGGATACTGAGACAGCTACATGACGGACACTTGGAATTGAGAAATGTAAAAGGAGAGCCTATTTATTTGCCTCCCATTAATAATGACATAGAAAACATCGTAGGAAAGTGTGAGACATGTAACAAGTACCAGAGCAAACAGGCAAGGGAACCCATGATGATTCCAGACCTTCCCACTGCACCTTGGGAGTAAGTTGGAACTGACCTGTTTCTTTGCAATGGAACAGGTCTATTTGATTAGTACTCAAACTTCCCTGAAATTGCCCTGCTGTCAAGCACAAACACCAGTACTGTCATTATTCATGTAAAGTCCATATTTGCACGGCATGGAATACCAAAGCTTTGTAGTGAGGGACAATGGGCCCTATTAAAACTGCAAAGAGTGGCAGCAATTTGCGAGCCACTATGGCTTCAATCAGGTCACATCCAGTCCTCAGCATCCGCATGCAAATGGCAAAGCTGAAAATGAGATGCATATCATCAAACACATTCTGAACAAGACCCCCACAGGCAGCAATTCCTGATCCTTAGGTTTAGCTCTTCTAAGCTACAGACCTGCCCCGCTTAAATGTGGTCTATTCCCAGCAGAACTGTTAATGAACCGCAGATTAATCACAACCCTTCCCTTTTACACAGACATCAAGCACAACACTTATAGACAAAACTGGACTTGTAATACCCTGTACTGAATGTTGGTTCCTTGTTTCATAAAAAAGAGCAAAGTAAACAAAAAACAGAAATAGAAAGAAAGAGTACACAAGAAAAAAATAAATACGGAAGTTTGTGTTTCTTGTTAAAAAAAATGGTTGTTTAAAACTGTTCATTTGTTGATCAGTATTTGAAGTGTCTGTGGGTTGAGCAATGTTTAAAGTAACTACGGTATTAGTATGTTAGATGGGGTGAGTAAGTAAAGTAAGCATTAGATCTACAGAAAGGGGGATGTGTTGTTATGCAGAATGCAATAAATAATAGTTCCGGATATGCCCACTAGATGGATCTATTGGGTTTATTAATACAACGTCAACTAAATCAGTAAATCAGTAGATCTAGAAATGTTAAACATGTAAGAGAGATATAATTATGCTTGTTCAATAAAGTTTATCACAACCTCATTGTGAATTCTACATTGTTTAATGACTGACTTCATAAACAACACAGAGGAGGACATTTTTCAGAGTGTGGCCTCTGGCACTTGATTCTTCTAATCTGTCTGGCCATGGAGGAAAACCTGAGCTAAGAACTACATTGGTTCCGAGAGTAGTACTAAGTTATTTCCATAGTAAGGAGATGAATTTTGACTGCTACCTAATCTTCCAGTGGATGAAATGACAAGTCTTGGAAAAACAAAACAACAACAGTAAGAATCATAAAGCATCTAGAGGTAGGTGACCTGAGGATAATGTTTAAAGCAACAAGGGGCCGAGAGTGCTTAGAAACTGCCAAAACCTGAAGAATTCCAGCAGTAAGTAATTTCTAGGTTTTGTTTTTTGGCTAAGAAAGAACAAACAAGAACATGCTCTTGCACATCTTTGTGGCGCAAAGGCCAATAGAAATTATGTTTACCAAACAGCTAATTCCTGCGATGGACTGGCAACCTGTCCAGGGTGGACCCCGCCTCCTGCCCGTAGACAGCTGGATATAGGCACCAGCTCCCCTTGCGAGCTCACTTGGGATTAAGCGTGTCAGAAAATGGATGGATGGATAAACAGCTAATTCCAGTTGGAAATTAAAACTCTGTTGAACATTTCCAATGAATGAAACTCTGGCAGAGGTTTGAACTATACATAAGCAGCAAGTAGAATAGTGGTTATGGGTGTAAATATAATTGGACAGTAAGACCCGCTTAGGATTTTTCAATCCTAAGCGGGTTCTTGCCGTGTGTTCTTGCCGTGTGCTCCAGGAGCAAGGTACCAGGTCGATTCCCAGCGCAGGGCTTGCTTTCTACATGGGTTGCATGTTCTCCCTGAGCATGCATGGCTTCTCTTCAGGTACTCCAGCTTCCTCCCACAGTCCAAAAACATGACTGTTAGGTTAATTGGCTTCTGATGAGAGTTGGTGTGAATGATTGTTTTACTGTTTGTTTCTGTGTTTTCCTGCGATGGACTGGCGACCTGTCAGGGGTGTACCCCGCCTCTAGCCTCGTAGGACAGCTGGAGATGAGCACCAGCACCCCTGGTGACCCCAGATAAAGTGTGATGGAAAATGGATGGATGGAGTAAGACCAACCTAATCACTAAATCACACATTAAATATTTGTTTAATTCAAAATTACACTTTCTTTTGACAAACTGTCCTCCCACTCTGCATTGGTCCTATTGGTGTCCTTGTTACACACTCTTTGTTACACTAATTACTCTTTTTCTCTTCTCAGAATGTAAGCTACTTTTTTAGAGACAACCTGCATTAAAAATAACTAATCTGGGGAACTGTAAAGTGCCTTGAAATTAGGTGTTGTTAATTGCTGCTATATAAATAAACTGAATTGAATTAAATTGACTTAATGCACATTAACACTTACCATACTTCAGGATGTTGGCCAGTCACTGGATGACCTTGTGGATTGGATCAAACTGTAATGGCTCCTAAAGTAGGACCCAGAATTCAGGCAAGACGGACAGTGGAATACTTAAAAACCTTTTATTCAAACAATGATGGAACGGATCTGCAGTAGCAGTGGCTATCTGAGGCAGAAACGTCTCTCGGAGAGAAATACAGGTTTGTGACTATGATAATCTGATGGAGAATGATCACTAACCTGGTTTGAAAGTTCAGGCTGTGCCCAGAGAAGGTGGATGATTCCAGCCAGTCGGCTGACAAGACGTAGCGGATGCTGCCAGAGAGTTTCAGAGGCTGCAGAGCTGACAGGAGATCAGATCCCAGCTTAAGAAGGAAGGTAGGATAATCCACAGGGCGAAGTCAAGAGGCAGATCCAGGTTCAGTCCACAGAAGACTCAAACAGGAGTCCAAACACAGACCAAGCAAACAGATCAGACAAGGGCAAGTAGGCTCAAAGGTTCAAACACAGAAATGGACGAGAATCAGACAATTAGAACACTATAGAAACGCTAGAGAACTCTCAACACCAAAGACTCAAGAATAATCTGGCACTGATGGCTGGAACCAAGGAGTTTAATTAGAAGCAGGAGCAGGTTGATCAGATGAGCAGTGATAATGACCTGGGGCACAGCTAGACAGGAGAATGAAATGAGCAATCAAGCCAGCCATCAGTGCCAAAATCATGACACAAACCATACATCTAGCATGCACCCACAGACAGCCTGCCAATCTCTGTCCAGGAGCGCTGGTACACCCTGCATTCTAGTCTCTGGAAGCTCCTAGAGCAGTGTAGCCTCTAGCTAACAAATATGATTATCAACTGCATTTCAATACTTTGATGGGACCTAGGCTTCAAATGTCACAGATCTCAATCTCATAGTGAAGGAACTGATATACAGATAATGCCACTCTTATGCCCAGTAGGTAATTTAAAATGCTTTATGCATCTGGGCAACAAGAAGGAGGATCCTTGGCTAGGGTATTGAATATTTGCAGAATAAGGTTGGGGACACTGCAAAGGCTCGCATTGTGCTACACAACTTCCTGGCCTGCACAGATGTTACTGTTGATTCAGCTGCAAGACACATGCACCCAAATTTTACAGATGATGTTTCTGGAGAGCTTCAACAGAGTAAGTGGAGGAATCAAGTGGGAGGAGAGGACAACCTCTGGGACATAGGAAGACTGTCAGGTGCCAAAACATGCGCTGATCTCACAAACACTTACTTTGTAATGATTGTACAGAATTATTAGATTTTTTTTCCCCAAACCCATCAATTTTAGCTTTATGTATGTTCAGTGCACACGTCTATGGATGACGAAATTAGGCTCTAAAAAAAGACAATTTTCTAAACCTTTTATTAGAAAAATATTTTGGGATAAACATATCTAAATTAAATTGGAATAAAGAATGTAATCAGTAATTAAAAAGTCACTGCATTTACTATGTTCTGTGTCACAAAGCTTTGTTTAGACCAGATGTGGCACAGATATAGAGTTGTTCTTTAAATTTCAGGCTTATTTGGCTCAGATCTTGCCAATTACAGTAACTAGAGTCACAATATGCAGCCCAATTCCAGTTCACATTTGTAATACAGATTTGAACAACAATATAGTACACATAAAATAAACACAACTTTTGTTACATAAACATTGTGTATTTCAGTTTTTTTAAAACAAATTCCACTATGTTAAAATAATTTCAAACATCCAGCAATAAATATTACATAAGAACATTAATGTAAAATAAAAACCCCTGTATAAGAGCGCCTGATGACAGTCTTTGTATAGTTGAGTTAGCTTGCAACAGGCAATCATAGCCAGGGAAAGGGATATGTGCAATAAATAACAGAAATTGAGAAAACATTAAAAGCTTAGCTTGAGTGAACGATATGAAACTTTCAATCACAATGTACTTTGGAATGGTATATCTTACCATAAAAAACATTCAGAAAAGACGCAACCAAAACCAAAAAAAAAATAAATTAGTGACATAGTGACTCCCATTTAAGGTCAAATATTTATGAATTCAGGCACATTTTTCTTGGAAATGTAGTGACTCAAAATGTGGTCCACCATTTTGTTCACCAAGCAGAGAGGGTGTATATGTTTACAGTTTTTATCTTAATTTAACCATGGATGGAAGAATAGACGGACAAGGATGGACAGATGGACAGACAGACAGATAGATGATAGATAGACAGACAGGCAGCAGCCTCTATATTCCTCTGCAATCAATGTGATATGGAAAAAATATCATTCGGAACCCTGATGGGTTACTGCTGCGACTAGGGAAACAAAGAACTGCAGCTGTACATAACCCTACCCCTCAAAAGCTCAGTGAACACTAGAAAGCACAGTTCTGTAGTAGCGCCCATATCAATCCCTAAGAAAGGGAGATTATCCAGCTAAGTGTTTATGGAAATGGTACTAGGGCTTTCAGTCCCAGGCAGTAAAAAAGGGGCTAAGCTCAGCATCCTTCTCTCCTGCCCATGGTCAAACAGACACCCTGCCCTCCTTTGACCCAGATCTTCCCTGCTCCCTCCCTCTTCCATATTATGTCATGTAAATCCCTTTAGCGTCCTACAATGGGGAGATTTATTCTCTGCATTTGACCCATTCCCTTGGGGAGCATTGGGCTGCCATTGTGTGGCACCCGGGGAGCAGTGTTGGGTTGAGGGTTTTGCTCCGGAACCCAGAGTGGAAGCTGTGGGGATTGAACCTTTTGCAACCTTCTCCACTAGGCCAACACTCCACATTGGTCCGTCTCTAGCAGTCAAGCAAAAAGGCAGCTGGAAAAACTGAATCACAGTTATTAAAGTAGTTGATGCAGCTCACACTGTACGTATGCCATGATTCTAAACTTGGTGCTGTTTGTTTTTCAGTTTTTCTAAATCAAATCATTTACTTAGGTTAAATTCCCAAAAAGTAAAAAAAAAAAAAAAACCCACTGGACTTTGTTTTCAAGTCTGAAGATGTTTGTGGAGGTTGTGGTTGCCATGATGGCTGGAAGGAATCAACTCAATTGCGGCATTTTAGGTTTTTGACAGCTGAAGTACCCCCTCTGTTTAAGGTTGTTTTTTTCTTTCTTAGCATACATGGCTTCCTTCACGCCTTCACCTGTCTTCTTTGTCCAAAATGTAAACATTCTGGTGCTCAAAAGAATGTCCTCTGTCCATAAGGTGTAGATGTACCGCAGAGTCTTGCCTCACTCCTATATATAAAGATCACAGTATTCCTCACTGCATTGAAGTGCAATTGATCTGCTCTGATGTTTTATTGGAGAAACCAAACAACCTCTCCACAGACCCATGGCCCAACACAGAACAGCCATCTATGTTAAGAAACAAAAACCAACCTCATAAGAGGAGCTGGACTCAAATTTCAGCTTTCAAAAACCTACAATTCAGCCATTGATTTGATTCCTTTCCATTATCATCACAACCTCCACTCCTTAAAGGGAAACAGAAGACCTCGCTTCTTCAGCCAGGCAAACAGTTCCCTTTAACGACCCCCCTTTCAGATTCATAGACAGGTATGGGGCATTACAGGCTAGAGAAAGAAACCAAGCACGATCCCCATTCCAGAGGGGTGGACCCACTCATCAGGTTCAGTTTGCATGTTTCTAAGCCAAAACGGGGCTTTGTTTTTGATCCACTCTATAAATCCTCGAACTCAATGGTATTTTGGACATTTTAAATTGAAAAAGCCTTCCTGGATGGTAAGTCAAAGTGTCTTCAAACTTGGAAACAAAGTCCGGTGGATTGTTTTTTAACTCTTTTTTACTGACTATGATTCAGAGGACTGAGAATCTTCACCAGCATACATAGATTAAACTAATTTATTAAATAAAATTTTTTTGCATGTATCCATACCACCTCATTAAATCATTGATAATAAAATTAAAAGTAAGGTCCCTAATAAACATTTAACAGCCTCATCTCACATCTAAAAACATTATAGAACTCAGTATTTTAAATCCAAAAGTGTGATTTGCTGCAATGTATAATAAATACAAGAATTTTCTGACAGAAATGTAATATCTTATGCATATGTATGTTATTTATTATTATCTTTGAACTGAGAGTCTCAGTCTGTGTTGCATTAGAACTTGCTATCTATAATTATATAGGAGCGGTTCTCGTATTTATGGAGACAGCTCAGAGCTCATAAGCTGGTGACTGTAGAGATCGCCATTACACTTGAATGTGACTGCAACAAGTTAGACCTACATAAAATGTATATCCTGCACAGACTAATAAGGCCCCGTCCACCACGGCGAACCCTGGCCTAAGCAGCACAAATTTTTCACCAAACCAGCCTCATCCACATGAAGCCGGCGTTTTGGGGGGTAAACGATCTTTTTTATTCAGCCTTCCAGAGTGGGAGAGATTTGAGAAGCGCGTTTTGGCGTTCCATCTTTACGCTCTGGCACCGCATTTTTGCGCGTCGTCGCCAGCGTCGCCTTTAAACGCATCTCTTGGCGACCAGTATCACAACAACAATGGCGCCGTGGCTGCTAATGCTACTCACCCTGCTGTCGGGCTTACAACAGAATCTTC
>JAGKQL010000063.1:2744579-2850299 GCA_018398635.1 Cyprinodon brontotheroides
TTGTGGACTTCCTGATAGTAAAGAATTACAATAGTCCAGCCTTGAAAGATGGAAATTCTAGAAACCTCTCTTTGGATATGGGATTTAAATGACAGGTCCTGGATGAAAACAACACCAATGCTTTTTATTTTATTATCTGAAATCAGTTTAATCCCATCCAAATTAAGTGACTGGACTAATCAGCTTCTTTTCAAAAAACTATGGTCCAAAGACTATAATCTCTGTTTTGTATTCTGCATTCAGAAGGAGAAAGGTAGGCTGTTGGTTTAACATTTGAACAGTCTAAAACAACATACTCACTAAATGTCTCAACCTAACAATCTAAACCATATAATGGTCCAAGGATGTATCTCAAACATATGTTTTAGAATAAAGCTTTTAATGTTAAAGCATCATCTAATGAATCCTCTTAATTACTGCAGTAACTAGAATAAATGGATATCACAACGATATCCGAATATGGGTAAAGTTACACATGTGTATCTGAGTGAACAATTTGTTTATTATTAATTACACTAGTTTAATACTGCAAAGGATATCAGGGCCACAAATTATATATATGTATATATTTTCAAAAAAATTGCTTAAAGCGGGAAAAAAAAACGTTTAGTCCCATTGCTGGTAAGTTACATAAACATTCTTACATCTTTGAGTAAATGAATTTGGTGTTAGGATTTCTTAAAAATTAAGAAAAGTTGTTTTCCTCTACATGACCTAATTAAACGGTTATGTAATGGTACTCCCTGCTGTGTTTCAGAATGGGGTTGTCTTCTAGAACTTAGAAAAAATGTCTTATTTTTCACCTTTCTTCCCTTTAAGTCTGTTATTTATTAGCTCCTTAGCTGCTTACAGGAACAAAAGCATGAAATAAATGGTGTTAGGGGGGGAGTGTATTTCTGTGTTGTGGTAGTGGGATTAAAGCAAGGACACGTAACACAAATACTCTGTTCAAAGGTTCACTTACGCAAGAATATTTAAGAGTTTTAAACTGTCTAGTTTCAGGGATTACTTTGAATGAGAAACACAAGTATGGAGATTTAAATAACATTTCTGCTCTCAGTTGCCTGGACTCAGTAGATTAGATCAGAATTCATTACTATTAACTAATTTATTGTATTTCAGGAAAAAAATAAAGGTGACTCCATTTTTTTTTAAAGATTATGGATTATACAGCTGATGGATTAGCCGGCCGGTAACATCACTTGTTTACAGTAAAATGCTGCTCCTTGCCCTTGTTGTTTCCCTCTAGAGTTGTTGTTAGGATTTATTTTTATTTACCACTGAGCAAAGGAAACCAAGGTTATATGCCTTATTTATGCACACAAAGTTAGCAAAAGGGTTCTGATTTTGATTGGTAAAAGTTGACTATACTTCATTTGATCAGATTCTAATGTTACTCCAATTCACTTCACTTTTTGGGGAGTAAATTATCAAACATTAAGCACAGAAAACATTCAAAGAAACAACAATAAACAAACAAACCCACAATTTACCAAAAAAAGGAATAGGCAAAGCTTGTTCTAGCATACCCTGTTTTATACTTTTAACCTTTACAACCTACCAGGTTCTTTACAGTACATACGTATATCAATATTCAAATCTACATAATAACATAGGATTTTATAATTTTACATTTTAAAATTCAACAAGAAATGACATAACTTAAAATCAGCATTCAATTCATTCCACAGTTTCACACCAACTGGCTCTTCCTCTTTGCACATTCAAATATACACAAACCTCACAAATTATATTTATTCTCTCTTAACTTTAATTATTTTTGAATACCAGAAGGAAGACTTTTGTTCACTGTTTTATACATTATTTGCAGTATTTTAATATAAAGAATATCTCTGAATTTTAATGTGTTACTTTGAATGAAGCGTTTATCCGTTGGTTCACAGTATCTCACCTTATAATAAGCCTTATAGCTTTTTTTTTGCATCTTAACTAACCCATCAATAATTGTTTTACTTGTGTTTCTCCATACTTTTGAACAATAAGACAAGACATGTTACGTAAAATTCACTGTGAATAGTTTTGTTTGACCCACCTAAAGGTACAAACTTTGAATAATCTTAACAATATGGAAATATAATCATAAATTGTAAGGTATGAAATATCGAAGCTAAATTTGGTATATTTAAGCAGCAGTGCTCTTGCTGCCCATTTAAACACATCCGAATAAACATAAACATTAAATGTTTACTGAAGGCTGAAAACATTTACATGCATTTAGAAAAAAGTACCTGAGACACAATTTGCTTTTAAAAACAGTGTTGTTGCAGCGATGGACTAGCAAACCGCAGGTAGAAATAAACAAAGACCAGAAATTGGAAAAAGTTCCAGGTGGTTGTGGTTTAATAGTGAACAGTTATGTCTTAATGATATTTCACAGATCGCTGAACAATGTGAACACATCTCCTGTAATTACGCTCCTGGGGTGAAACTTCCAAGCCAGGAAGCAGCGATGATGGGGCAACATGCTACCAAAGCTTCACGGGAATTATTGAGCAAACTTCAGGTTGACTGACTCTGTGAAATGTTGCAGCCTATTGAAGTTGGCAATGATTATAAAATTCTAAGAACTAGGTAATTTTTTGTGTTTATGAAAAATCCTTTCTGCACAGTTTCAGCGCAAATAAGCTAATTAGAAGACAAAGGGGTAAAAAAGGAATTCCTAGAGGAGCAAAGTTAGGAAACACATGTTTAAGATTGATATCTGCTCCCTGATGGCCGAGTTAATTTAACCAACCAGCCTCAGAGAAGTCAGCTCCAACCTTTATGTTAAGGCTTTGCAATTTCAGGCTTTAATCTTCTCTCTACATTAGGAGGTAGGCAAAATACAAAGCTCAGTGCTATAAGGACACAAACCGACTTTGCTGCCACAGACCCGGATGATCAGTTTCAGTTATGTTGTTCTTGATGTCTAGATGACAGTTTACATTCTGCGGATTTTCACACCAGATGCCTTTCCTGCTGCAACTGGGATTTGAACCTGTGTTGTTCGCACAAAACTATAGTAGAAGTTAATAAGAAATAATAATATTAATTCATTTTATTCAAAAGAGCTTTTTAGAACATTTTCAATTACAATTATGGATGGATGGATGGATGGATGGATGGATGGATGGATGGATGGATGGTATGGATGGATGGATGGATGGATGGATGGATGGATGGATGGATGGATGGATGGATGGATGGATGGATGGATTGCTAACTCTGCTTTCTGTCACCCACTGATTTTTGTTAGTTTTTAATATCTGGCAAAGCTGCCCCCATTGTGTGAAACAGCTGATTACATGAAAAAGTTTCCCAGCAGCGCACTAATTGCAGGGCATACTACATCCCTGATTGCACCTCACTGCTTGATCAGCAAAAAACATAACCTTGGAGGACACTACGGATTTTAAATTTTAATTTTTAGTACCAGGATTCTAAACATTTTATTGACAAAATCAGCATTATCCCTGCTCCTTTATGCAGACAGCTAAACATCTACTTTACATATTCCACAGGAAGCTTTTTGGTTTCTGTAGTTTTAACTCCTGGAGGCACCTAAAAAAGAATGTGATTAACTTTCAAAGGTTCTGGCTCTTTTGAATCAGACATGGAGTTCAGCTCATCTAATTACACATCATGAATGTTGACTATCTTTCCTTATACTCTAACTCTGTGTGACATTTGTCATAATAATAAAACTCTATATTTTCCATTTCCACTGTGGGAGGTGTTAGCACATTAAAAAACAACCATTTTATTAATCTGCTTCTGTAAAAACAGCATTCACTGTTGAGAATGTTATTAATTCTCATTATCTATGTGCTTTAATGTGCTTGTAAAATCCTTTAAACCAGTAGTTTTCATTTAGTACACAGTTGTAGATGTTACAGTGTTGATTTGTTTAACATACACTGTTTTTGCACTGCTGCCTGACAGCTAGAAGGTCCTGGGTTTGAGCCTAAGTGTGAGTTTTCACCAGACGCTTCCACAGACCCCAAATATTTCATACATAAAATGTGGTTTAGGTCTACTTTTAGGGTTATGATTTTCACACATTAATTCCTAATGCTACTTTGGCCATTTTCTACAAGTCATGCTAAGATACTCAGCAGACTGTGTTGCAGCTTTAACAGAGGGAGTGAATTACCATCAGGCAATACTAGGCAGTTGCCTAGGGGCCCCAAGTTCCTGGGGGGCCCATAAAACTCTGTTTACACGTATAGTTAATACAACTGTTCCTTATTTGTGCACATTAATTATGTTTTTGATAAACATTCTTTGGCTAAAATGCCATCAGAACACTTATTATATTATGTGCTTCTCAGCTATATTTAGTGACTTTTCAGACGCCTCTAGAGCTTTTTTATTTAAAAATTTTTTAAAGCTCCTAGTGCCAAATCTAGCGACCTTTTTCTGCTACTGGAAACTTTGGCGCCAACATCTAAAAGCAGCGAACTCTGCTCAGAGCAAGTAGATTGGTAACCCCGCCTCCTGCTCTCCCCCTTCTCTCTATCTTGTCTGCTGTCATGATTCTATGCAGCTATTATTTCATCCAAATGTGAAAACGGAGAACAAGGATAAGCAGATCATGGCTTTGTCTACAGTGAAAGAAGGACTGGGGCTATTTACTTTGGCCTTTTGGAACACAGGAAGGAGCAATCAGCTAAGTTGGTGTTGGTCATTGTAAAACAAATTGTATTCCTTTTAGGAGACAGCATGAAAAGTCAGCTGAGTACAAAACATAGAGAGGAAAAACAAGAAGAAAAGGGACAAGAAGAGAGGGACACAACCTAGAACAGATAATGGATGTTCATTCCCATTAACATCTGTATAATGAGCTGTTTTATGTGTTGTCTTCCAATTCGAGGCCCCCCTCTGCCTGTTTTTGGCAATGAGAGTCCACCTGTTTTTCTGTCTAAGTCATTTATTTCTGCTTCCAGGGGGATTCTTGATACCATATCTCATCATGCTGGTCCTGGAGGGCGTGCCTTTGTTCTACCTGGAGCTCGCCATTGGTCAGAAGATGCGTTTAGGCAGCATCGGGGCGTGGACTGCTATAAGCCCATATTTAGGAGGAGTTGGTGAGAGTCTTAGCTACAAACTGATTCTTTGATGATGTTAACTCTAATGCACAGTCGGTAGATTTTTAACATGGAATCTCCTCTCATATCTTTTTCAGGCCTTGCCAGCGTTGTGACATCTTTGTACTTGTGTCTCTATTACAACATTATCAATGCTTGGAGTTTCTGGTACCTCTTTCACTCGTTTCAAGTAAGCTTCTTAGATGTTCTAGTTTTTCATGTCTGCTGATGGTAACATCTGTACAGCACGTCATGTTGTAAACATTTAAATATCAGTTTTATTTGCCACCTTTTTCTCTAGTTTTAAATGTTATGTATCAACAGTGCACCAATAAGACAGACAAACAGTGGAATAATTAGGAATACATGCAGAGATTAAAAGAAAAGTTTATTTGCTTATGGAAAAAAAAATCAGTGACTTATTTTTCCTTTACTAAATTCGTGATTTTTGTAGAATTTTCCTCACTTTTTTTCTTCTTTTGGGTTTTTTTTTCACCACCAAATATACGTTTTTATGTCAACAGTATTTACTTTTCAAATCATTGTACGGTCCTTTTAAACTTTAAATACGGAGATGTTTACCCCTCTAATGTATCCCAGTTGTGTTATCTTCAAAAACAGATTTTCAGAAGTTCACTAAAGGGAAAATGGAAACATGTTTTTCAAATAAGTTCTGAATATTTAGCCCACATGGCTTATGAGCTGGTTTCTCTGCCACTGGCACCTAAACGCAGCATTAGAGTCACATTTCTCTCGATGGTTTGAACCATTACTAATACCTGCTGATTCAGCAGTTATTAAAACCTTAGTCCATCACTGATCTGGGCTTGCTAACTCTACTTCCTACTTTTCTACTCTATATAATAAAGAGTGACGTCAACTAATGACGACATTAGCTTTGGACAGGGGAGGATTTAGGAAATTTGGGGCCCTAGGCAAAGACAGGCAGGGGGCCCTGTGAATGTAGTCGCCAAAGTCTCCAGTAGCAGAAAAAAGTCGCTAGATTTGGCACTAGGCCCTTTTTTGAAATGAAAGTGCTAGAGGAGCCTGAAAAGTCGCTCTTTGCATAATTTTTTTTCAAATGGTTTGCTGCTGTCCTTTTAGCGAAAGGATTTTTTTATCAAAAACATAATTAAAGTGCACAACTAAGGAATAGCTGTGTTAACCATACATGTTAACATAGTTTTATGAGGCCCCCAGGAACTTGGGGCCCTTGGCAACTGCCTAGTATTGCCTAATGATAAATCCCCCATGGCTTTGGTATTAGTTTGCTCTTCTGAATGGAAGCACATCTAATTCACATTTTCTTTTTTTCTACTTTTTAAGTTTCCTCATGCATCACCAGCCGTGTTTCCATCTGAAGGTCATGCACAATTTGATTCATCTTTATACTTTTATTATATTTTAAACTTAATTTTTGTTCAAGTTTAAGAAAAAAAAATCATGTATCAAAATGAGTGGTTTCAATTACAGATAAGCACAGTGGTAATTACAATAGTTAGAGATAAAAAAAAAATATTTAATTTTTTCTTTCTCAATTGTTACATCTTCTTTTTATTACTTTCGCTCATTTTTTGACATTATACATCTAGCTGCATTTTGGCCCTGAAATTTTTACATGCTCATTTATTTTATTTTGGGTGTATTTCTATAGATGGCAGAAGTGGTTCTCCATACATTTAACCTAAGTACAGTTGATGTTTTAATTTCTCAAACTAAGATGTCAACTGACTTAAAAGTTCTTTAATCAAGAAAATAGAACACAAAGTTCCTTAAATAGTGAACACATTAAATTGTTGTCAAAACTGCATACATTTAAATCAGTAAAGATATATTTTGTTTGCTAAAACGCCTTTTCTTTGTTATTTTTATTTTATAACTAGTTTCTTTTTTCATGAGAAAATGTGATAAAATCATAACCAAAGATCCTGATGACATGTGATACTTTGGCTATTTTGCTCACTTCCTGCTCCTTTGTGTTTCTTCTTCATGCAGTCAGTCTTGCCCTGGGCAGTCTGCCCTGCCAATTCCAACCTGACCGGACCTTTAGAAGAGTGTGAAAAAGCAACACCCACTCAGTATTTCTTCTACAGAGAGACCCTTAACATCTCGCCCTCTATTGAGGAGAATGGAGGCCTTCATATGGGCCAGGCACTCTGCTTCCTGCTTGCGTGGGTGATAACTTATCTATTCATCGTCCGGGGCATAAAGTCGACTGGAAAGGTAAGAAAGCTTCCTCATTTACAGACCCAATAAAATGATAATGTGTTGTATAGTTGCTCATATACTGGAGTTCACTGTGGTGTTGTGATCCTTGGTTTAGGTTTGTAATGCTGTTTGGTTTTGGTAGGTTGTCTACTTCACTGCAACATTTCCATACCTTGTCATGTTGATCTACTTGATCCGAGGGATGACTCTTCATGGAGCTTTGAATGGTGTCAAATACATGTTCACACCTAAGGTGAGCTTTGATTGACTGCAGGAATATCCTCAGAGACCTGTGGACTAAGACCAGTGGAGGTTTGCTGATTATCTATTTGCCTCTGTCTGCTTCTAGATGGAAGAACTTGCCAATCCTACCACTTGGATCAATGCAGCCACTCAGATCTTTTTCTCCCTGGGTTTGGGCTTTGGCTCGCTCATCGCCTTTGCCAGCTACAACCAGTACCACAACAACTTTGAGCGTCAAGCCATCATTGTCTCTTTTATCAACAGTGGAACCTCCATCTTCTCCGCTATTGTCACGTTTTCCATATATGGGTTCAAGGCCACTGTCAACTATGAGACCTGCTTGGAGAGGTACATATCATTTGGTGCTGTGATGGGTTTGAGGAAACATCTTTGACTGCTTGATTGTACCCCAGTTTGGGCCAAACAGGCATATCTGTAATGTGTACATTCAATTCATTTCAGTTTATTTCTATAGCACCAATTCAAAACACGTCATCTGAAGGCACTTTACAATTCACTAGATCATACAGCCAGATTGATTTAAAAGTTTTCTATCTAAGGGAAAACCAGCTGATTGCACTCAACTCAGCAACTCTTCAGCAATCCCTCACACTAAGCATGCTTGTAGCTTACAGTAGAGGAAAAAAATCCCTTTTCACAGGAAGAAACCACCAGCAGAACAAAACCAGGCTCCTGTGTGAGCCGCCATCTGCTGAGGCCACCTGGGGTTGAAGGAGACAGAAGCAGACATATAGAAAGAGAGCATAGAGAGGGAAACACACAGTCAGAAACACCATGTCAGAGGATGAAGAGAGCACATCCAGTTAGTCAGCAGTCAGAGAAACACGGACTACACCTGGAAAAACAGAATAACTCCAAACACTCTAGGGAAACAAAGGGTGTTGATGGCAGCAGCACAGCTGATATTTCTTTCCAGGATGGAGTCACAGCCAACTCAGGAACAGACGCAGGATGAAGCTACTATGCGAGAAAAAAAAGCAGGTAGGAAGCAGAACGTTAGAGATTGAACTTAACAGATTCCTGACCAGAGTGGGAGACTAGAGATAGAGATGAAGCCGAGAATGATGAAAAAAGGGTCCCTATGTCACTCCAGCAGTCTTTTAAACAACTTTAAAGTAAGTAAACGGGCATCTATTACATTGTTGGCTGTCGCGTTTTGTCTCGTAGATAATTATAAAGATAAACCTTTAATCTGCAGATCAAACATCTGTATGTTCATTAACTCTTTTTTTCTCCTATGTTTATCCCACTTTCCCTCATTCTCAGGACTCGCATTCTGCTGCTGAACACTTTCAGTCTACCTGAAGCCAACATCACGATTGACAATATTTTTGAAATGATTGAGAAGCTGAACTCTACATATCCAGTGCAGTTCGCTGAACTAAAACTGGAAGACTGCAGCCTTGAGAAGGAGCTAAGCACTGTACGTAGCTTATTGTTTATTTCCTCGTTTAAATAGGACTGTAAATGAAGTCTTTTTTTCCCAATATAACCAACAACATTTTAGGATTGTTCAAAAACTTAATGTATGTATATTTAAACACTAGAATAATAATAGAAAAAAAACATTGAATCACTTGTTAACGTAGAGCTTAAAACTTATTAAACTCCACTTGGAACAAAATTACACAGTAAAGTGTAAATAGCTGTGTTTCAATAAGTGTTTCAGTACTATTCCCAGTTTTTAATTAGCTATCTTTAGAACTAATGCTGTACTCATTTATGTTTGAGTTGGATCATTTTTAATAATTAGAAGGATGCTTTAAAGGAAAAGTCCAGACGGCAAGGAATAATCAATGGATCATTATTTATACCTAAAACTAATACATGTTTGTGGTGATTTAATGAATTTAGGGTTTTTCAGTAGAAAACTAAAACAATAAAGTTTTGGCAGCCCATTTCTGCCCTCCGCAGTGCGAGGTCAGGGTGCTTTAAGCAAACCTTAGCACCATTCTCCCTCGCTTTTACAAGGAAAAATCAATGGGAACTATTTAGACACATCTGCAATCAACAACGATGCTTACTGAAGATTTCCAGAGGACTTCACCATTGAAATTCACCTTTCAGAGCTATAGTGAAAACTGACAATGCCCACGTGCATGGCAGCTGGATGTTGGAATACATCGGGTAAAAGTGAAAAAAAAAAAAAAATTAGTTATTCCACCTTTCTGATTCCTGATCCTCCACCGACGGCGTTGGTCGTTGGATCGCCAACTTGAAGAGGGAGGATTTGCCATCGAACTTCTGGCCAGAGAAAAAACCCGTAATATGTAGCCAACATTTGGAAGAAGAATGTTTTCAAGATGACTTGGATAATAGCGTTATAGACAAACACCAGATACAGCACTGGGACTTGATCAGCCAGAGCATACAGCACCGTGACGCCACACTAAACCAGTAGGTGGCAGTAGTGTTCTTTTGACAAACATGGGATGCCTCCAGTAAAGCACATTCAAATAAAAAGAATCTTAATTTAAAAAACTTATGATTTATTGAACAGTATGTATTAATTTCATATTTAAAGAACTTTCAGAAGTTTGTATTCTGAATATGGGCGGATTTTCCTTTAATCAGACTATCTGACCCTACTTACTGATGTTTGTCAAGTTTCTGCCATAGTTCATATTTGACTCCAGTCCCTCCTCTGGTAGCCACAGCTGAACCAATCTGAGACAAACACCTTCAGCTAAACCTTTAGGTTTGCATGTTGATCAGGAGGGAGGTGCTATGATGAACCAGTATATGTAACCTGAGTGAAGTGATTATCAACGTTTCCTCTCTTTCCTTTTAAGAAAAGTTAGACTAAAAGCTTCAAAGTTGTCAATTGGAAATCAGATGCTGGCTTTGAGTTACTTTATTTTGGGTAAATAATGAAGTATACAATATTAAAACACAGATTATTTAGTTCGGATTATGTTTAATGGTGGCTTACAGGTTGGTCAGTGATTAGATTTTCTTTGTGTTTTTCAAAGCACAGACTAGATGTTTCATTAATATTCGGTGTCAGTTTGATGACTCGTTAATTTTGGTGAAGTTGTCTTAAAGTAAAGCATATTTGTAAGAAGGAGCTTTTTCGTCTTTTTGCATTGCATGATTAAGCCTAATTAGAGTGCGATTGCAAGGCTCATTAGTTATCTGTGATTCTTCAGAGCTTTGGTCATTTCTAGTGTGCGACATCTGTTGCTTTCTGTTTAAGGATATGTGAGGCAGGTTGCATAATATTTAAGTGTATAAGTGGCTGTGTTATATAAACATACGGTAACTCAGTCTATACTGTGGATACAGCTTTACTCCAAATGGTTACTAGGAAGATTCAAGTCATTGCCAAGAAATGTACCTCACAATTCAGGCTGCTTTTTACTGCTTTTGGCAGCTCCTGCTCTCAACAATAAATGTCATTAAGAAGATTAAAACACCTCCAATTGTTAGCTGTTACTCTTTAAACAAGATTATCTAGCAAAAAAATAAATAAAATTTTTGACCAATGTAAAATTAACTTTGACAAAATGTAGGTTAATTCTGTATTGTGCATACGCTTATATATAAATTTTTATATCCTCAAAAATTGTTAACGACAAAATGTCTTAAAATAGTTCTTTTTAGTACTTCATCAGCAGTACCATGAATATCTCGGCATCAAAGTATTCTTCTGCTGTAACACGGCATGATTGGTTTGTCTATCACAGACTGAAGCAGAGGCCTTTCCAGTTTCTCATCTGTGCTTGATATTCTGTCTGTTTCAGGCCGTAGAGGGGGCAGGTCTAGCCTTCATAGTCTACAGTGAGGCCATAAAGAACATGCCATTGTCCCAGCTGTGGTCCGTGCTGTACTTTGTCATGCTTCTGCTGTTGGGAATGGGCAGCATGCTGGGAAACATCACAGCCATTATCACCCCGCTGCGAGACTTCAAGGTTGTGGCCCGCATTAGCGATGAGGTCTTTAACGGTAAGAAGCAACGTGAGGCCAACCCTTGCACACATCGGTCTTATAAAAATGTGGTTTATAACTTCACACTGCTGTTTACACAGAAAGAAGTTATAAACACACTCATTTCAGCCGCCCTGTTGATATTTATGAATTATCCACATAGCAGAAAATTTTTCATATCAGATAAACACACATCTTAGTTTAAGGGAAAAAATCCTGTAAATCTTTAAATAAGGTTTCTACAGATTGTGTTTGGATGTGTATTAAAAACACAACAACAATAAGTTTTTTAAACTGGAACTATGAAGCTACTCAGAAAGTCTTAATTCCACTAACAACTTTAAAAAACAGAACAACTACAGAGCGAAGTACGTTTGTTTGACTGTGTGTGACAAAAGTAAAAAAAAAAGGTTGGTGTCAGGGTGACAAGGATGCTCTACACTGGAGAAAGAGCAGTCTGGCCTGGTGGGTGGAGCAGTGAGAAGGTTGTTAGCACCTGGTTCAATCCCCGCAGTCTCCACTCTGGGTTCCTGCGCAAAACCCTTAACCCCACACTGCTCCCCGGGCGCCGCACCATGGCAGCCCACTGCTCCCCAAGGGGACGAGTCAAGTGCAGAGATAAATTTCTCCAATGTTAGATCAATAAAGTTCCATTATTAACTTTCAACTAGTTATCACAATACAAAAACAAGTCTTACTCTATCGCCCACAAACTTGAATATAACTCTGTCTCAGATAACATTTGGTCCGACTTTAAATTACTGTAAAATTTACTCTATAGATAGTGTCAGATTTTCAGTTGATTTTATTCGTATTAGTGTCAAATCAAGAAGACTGGTGAGTAACTGACACCATATAAATTATAAAAGTTACACTGCATGGCTGTTCAATTTTACAATGATTTTTAACTCCAACATTTGAGCAGATTTACATTAAAGGAATAGTACACCCAAAACATGATTCGGGGCCTTCTTTCATTTTCTACTCACCCCCATGCTGAACAACACTCTGGAGTACTTTTTACATTATCTCAAATGCATTCGCCGAATCTGGGAGGCTTCTTGCTGCATCTTTCCACATTCACAATCAAATGGAGGGGTCTATGGCTTCCGAGACAGAAAGTTTCGGGTCCATAAAAGTCTCAATACTAAAAAAACATAAGTCAATATTCCTCCATACTGCTAGGCCCAATGTGGCTATCTCCCAAGTAAATCCTGAGTGGGTAGCCCGTAATTTTTACTCAAAACAAAAAGTCATTTAGAATGTTTTAGAGCATAAACAGTAGTGTATAGATTTCCTGGCGGCGTTCAGAAGGTCTACGCGGAAACGCGGCGCAGACCAAACCAGAAGAAATTGCGCATTCAGTTTCGGCCAAAGAACTCATAGCTCAAGCTTCACTCAACACTGAAGTCTTCAGACATTTTTTCTTTAAGTTGTTTCTTTCTTTGCGCCAGGTAAACAGCACATTTCTTCTTCTACGCTTGGCTTGCATTATTGGTAAGAGCAGACGCTGAATGCGCCATTACCTCGGGTTTGGTTTGGTCTGCGTTTCCTGTGAGACCGCGAAATCGCCAGCTTTCAGGAAATCCTATACACACTACTGTTTATGCTCTAAAAGCTGTTCTGAATGACTTAGTGTCGAGTAAATATATGGACGCCAAATCTTCACTCAGGACACGATGGAACGGACGCAGCAGTATGGAGTGAATATTGACACGTGGACTTTTATGGACCTTTTCTGAACTCAGGCCGCCAGACCTCCATTATTTGAATGTCAAAAGAAAATGCCTTCCCAGGATTCCAGCTGCATTTGAGATATCAAAAAGTACTCCAGAGTGTTGAACCAGCCATGTGGGGGTGATTAGAAAATGAAGGCTAATCATGTTTTGGGTGTACTATTCCTTTAAGCATAATTGTAAACATACAATTTAGAGCTAAATATGTTAACTCTGAATTCTTAACTCTTAATTTCCTTCTTTTTTCAGGTGGGGTGTGTTTGCTGTGCCTTCTCCTTGGCCTGGGCTTCACTACAACATCAGGAAACTATTGGTTTACCATGTTCAATGACTATGGAGCCACTTTCTCCCTGTTGTTTGTCGTCCTCATTGAGGTCATAGCGGTCAGCTATATTTATGGAATCAGAAGGTTTGTATATTATTAGAGAAGAATTTTTGTTTTCTCTATATTCTGCTCCGTTTTTGTTCCATTATCTATAGCCAAATGTACATTATGTCCATTTACCTGACAGCTTTGCAATGTTACTATGTTCAGTTCTGTTTATTTCTATAGCACCAATTCACAGCACATGTCATCTCAAGGAACTTTACAGAGACAATTTAACCAGATCATACAGTCAGATTGATTCAAAGTTTTCTATCTAAGGAAAACCGGTTGATTACACCGACTCATTGACTCGAATGCAATTCCTTTACATCAAACATGCTTATAGCGACAGTGGAAAGGAAAAACTTCTCTTTGAACGGGAAGAAGCCTCCAACAGACCGGAAGCTCAGTGTGAGTGGCTATCTTGCTTTTGACTTTGACTTGGGTTCAAGGAGACAGAAGCAGAGATAGAAAAAGAAGCAGAGATACGAGCTCCCATGTCAGATGATGAAAGAGAGCACATCCAGTTAGTCACGATCAGAGAACAAGGACTAGGGTCATTCATGGAATAATATATACAGAAACAAAGGTGTTGATGGCAGCAGCACAGCTGATATTTCTCACCAGGATGGAGTCACAGCCAAACAGGAACAGACCAGGCAAACACTGGGGGAATGGGAGAATAGAGATAGAATGCGGAAAAGGGGTTGCCAGATTGATTTCAGTAATTCCATTTCAAAAGTGAAACTTGTATATTATATTCATACATTACATACAAACTCATATATTTCAGATGTTTATTTTTGTTTTAATTTTGATGATTACAAATGACAACAAATGAAAATCTCAAATTCATCATATCAGAAAATTAGAATATTGTGAAAAGGTTCAAAATTGATGGCCCCTGGTGCCACACTCTAATCAACTAATTAACTCAAACCACCTGCAAAAAGCCTTTAAATGGTCTTTCAGTCTGGTTCTATAGGCTACACAATCATGGGGAAGACTGCTGACTTGACAGTTGTCCAAAAGGCGACCATCGACACCTTGCACAAGGAGGGCCAAGACACAAAAGGTCATCGCTAAAGAGGCTGGCTGTTCACAGAGCTCAGTGTCCAAGCACATTAATAGAGGCGAAGGGAAGGAAAAGATGTGGTCGAAAAAAGTGTACAAGCAAAGAGATAACCGCACCCTGGAGAGGATTGTGAAACAAAACCCATTCAAAAATGTGGGGAGATTCACAAAGAGTGGACTGCAGCTGGAGTGAGTGCTTCAAGAACCACCACACACAGACGTATGAAAGACATGGGTTTCTGCTGTGGCATTCCTTGTGTCAAGCCACTCTTGAACCACAGACAGCGTCAGAAGCGTCTTGCCTGGGCTAAAGAGAAACAGGACTGGACTGCTGGTGAGTGGTCCAAAGTCATGTTCTCTGATGAAAGTAAATTTTGCATTTCCTTTGGAAATCAAGGTCCCAGAGTCTGGAGGAAAAGAAGAGGCACTTCATCCGCGTTGCTTGAAGTCCAGTGTAAAGTTTCCACAGTCAGTGATGGTTTGGGGTGCCATGTCATCTGCTGGTGTTGGTCCATTGTGTTTTCTGAGGTCCAGGGTCAGCGCAGCCACATACCAGGAAGTTTTAGAGCACTTCATGCTTCCTGCAGCTGACCAACTTTTGGAGATGCAGATTTCATTTCCAACAGGACTTGGCACCTGCACACAGTGCCAAAGCTACCAGTACCTGGTTGAAGGACCATGGTATCCCTGTTCTTAATTGGCCAGCAAACTCTCCTGACCTTAACCCCATAGAAAATCTATGGGGTATTGTGAAAGAAGAAGATGCAATACACCAGACCCAACAATTCAGAAGAGCTAAAAGCCACTATTAGAGCAACCTGGGCTATCATAACACCTGAGCAGTGCCACAGACTGATCGACTCCATGCCACGCCGCATTGCTGCAGTAATACAGGCCAAAGGAGGCCCAACTAAATACTGAGTGCTGTACATGCTCATACTTTTCATGTTCATACTTTTCAGTTGGCCAACATTTCTATAAATCCTTTGTTTTATTGGTCTTCAGTAATATTCTAATTTTCTGATATGATGAATTTGAGATTTTCATTTGTTGTCATTTGTAATCATCAAAATTAAACAAAATAAACATCTAAAATATATGAGTTTGTATGTAATGTATGAATATAATATACAAGTTTCACTTTTTAAATGGAATTACTGAAATCAATCTACTTTTCATGATATTCTAATTTATGACCAGCACCTGTAATGCAGTTCAAGAATAATTTATTGAGCCAAAATAATTATATGCCTGAATGAGGAACATCACTTTAAAAGACAGAACCGTGCTCCAACTGTTAAGATAGATGACAGCAACCAGAAAGGTCCTATTGATGCTCCCTCCTGATAAGAAGTGCTTTCACTGAGATAGATGCTTACAGCTGCACCAATGTTTTTTTGCTTAGATCAGGTCCTCTTACCTGGAGGAGGAGGAGGTCATTTTGAACTACTCTGAAAACATTCTGTCCTTTTTTCCAAGGTTTGAAAAAGACATAGAAGACATGCTTGGTCATCGTCCTAACTGGTACTGGAAGATCATGTGGGCAGGAGTCAGCCCCCTTCTTCTCATCTGCCTATTCGTGTTCTATGTTGTGAACTACATCCAAGGTGGAACGCCTACCTACCAAGCATGGAACAAAGACCTGGTGAGTTCTTTTTATTTGAAAAGTGCAATCTACCAGTGTTTAAGCAATGGAAAAACACATTTGCATGTCTGTGAACTTAAGTGGGTTTAAATTTGACTGATCTGAGCTGTGAATAGAGTTTGGCATTAACTGCCTGCTATTGTGTCTCCAGGGGAAATCTGAGCAGACGGAGTATCCAGTCTTTGGTCAGGCTTTCATCGGACTGCTCCTGGTATCGTCAGTGAGCTGTATTCCTCTCACAGCTTTGTACGTCTTTTGCCAAAGGAAAAAACATGCGCAGCAACATAAGCAACAGCTCACTGTGAATACAGTTGCTGCTTAGAGACTGAGCGGGACAGGGATGAACTTCTTACCACAACCGTTCTGACTGAAAAAACGAGACTGTGGATTGTATAAAGAAAAGATTTCAAGCAATAAGCACCCGTTTATGTTTTGTATTATATTATCTGTGCTAGTTCAATTTGACGTGAGCCAAAGCTTTTCAAGATTTGTCATGAAGGTAAAGATGTTTTCAGTGTTTTCTGCATAACGTGGGCTTGCTGGAGAAATCCAGATGCAGGCATGAGATCTTTCTTTATTTATCAGATATATTTTTCACTGAATCAACTGTTGCTTTGAGCCAATCAACAACCAGTACTGTAGTCTGAGTCTAACGTTTTCTGTACAGAGCAAGAAGGACTCCTTAAACCCTTTTAACTAGTTTACACATCTAAACTGAGGAACCTAATGTAGGTTTTGTCATTGGTGTAAATAAAGTGTAGTTTGTCTGATTGTCAGACGTTTTTAACAAATATAGCTGTATTCAGTATTTTATATGAATTTGGTTCCCTATTTGTGTGATAATGAAATGAATGTATCTTTGTTCCCAAAACAAGGAGCTATTGAATGTAGGCTTTTAGATTTTATTTTCATATCTAATTTTTTTTTTATAAATATATTTTATACTTTTTTTAGGGCTGCACTGTCGCCTCACAGCATGATGTGAACCAGTTCAAATTATAGCTGAGGTATTTTTGTATAAAGCACATTTTCCTACATGAGTGCATTGATCTCCTGGCTCATAGAGTTGGATCTCACATTAGTGGTCTTGTTTGTTTAATGTGATAGGGTTTTTTATTCAACTGTGTCGTCACGGTGATCAAGTGTTAAACAAGTAGCCTACCTTGTGGTTGTTACCTCCTGAAATACACAGTCGCCTCCAACGACTCTAACGCCAGCGGCTGTTTTAAAGATGGTTGAAACTAAATAACCATCCATTTAATTCTAATCAAACAAAAAAACATAATTTTGCTCTTCGTATGTGTTCTTCATATTAGCTTTATTTGTTTATTATTATTATTTCAGCAGTTGGGCCTTTTATGTTAAACAAATATACAATAGGATTGTATGTTTTCTGGAAAAATTACACAAGAGCGGCTGAATTAAGATCACAGTGAGAAAATATGTTGGAGAAAGAATTAAATGTTTAGACTGAATATTGCAGTAATATGATAAACTGTGTAAAAACTTTCAAAAGCAGATTTATATATTTGTTGTTTAAAGAATGTGTCAGAAATTGTTGTTCTTTATGAATCAGTTTTCTTATAGTAATTGTACATGTGCCATTTTTAGTAAAGAAAATCCATTACATTACATTTCACGGATTTTGTGTCCGATTATCAAAACTAAATTGTTTGTCTTCGACACTCCCAGCTACTGGTATTCAAAATATGAATCAGTTGCTCTTTGATTGCTTGTAAAGAAATGCATTTTGCTTTTTTTTTTAATTCAATCTGCGAAATAAGAAGTCAGTATTCATCACAGACAATCAGCAGCTATTGAGAATGATTTCCTGTTAAATGTTCTAAACATTTTACACTACCTTGTTATTGTTTTTTGTTTTTCTTTTTTCTTTTTTTTGAAGGCAGGGGGGGGTTGCTTTTACAAATAAATACAAAACTGATGTTGAAAGGACTGTTTGTGTTTATTATTAGCTCTTGAATTTTTTGTGTGTTTCTTAAATGACAGGTTTATAGCTTGTGGTTCCTTTTTGGATTTCAGTTTCCCTTAAGGTTCATAAAACCAGGAAAATGAATGGCTTCTCAACAGGAAGTAGGGGAAAAAGTTCAGGGCACTCAACTAAAAAGAAAGGTGTAAAAGAGTAGAATGGTTTCAAAAAATCCAAATAGTTCTCATGTATGACTGCACATAAACCAAAAAAGAAAAGCTAACATAAGAGATTAAAAGGTGTTTTGATCCTGGGAGGAAAGATCTGTGATAATGGTTCTTAGTCTGTTTAGAATGCAGGATTCATTTACTGAAGGAGCTTTCTAACTCTGCAGCAGGTTCATGCATTAGGTTCCTTGTTTTTCCGACCACCCATGTCGGCTCTAAACCTGCCTGCAAAGAGCAGGTAGAGCACACATGATGTCATCTCAAGATATTTTACAGTTCAACCAGATCATCCAGTCAGATTGATTCAAAGTTTTCCATCTAATGAAAACCAGCTGATTGCATCGACTCTTCAGCACAATCCCTCACACACTAAGCATGCATGTAGCTAAACGGTAGAGAGGAAAACTCCCTTTTAACATGAAGAAATCTCTAGCAGAACCAGGCTCAAGGTGGATTTATACTCAGAAATCAGGTTGTCTGGTTTGTGTGTGTCGCATTGAATGCAAATTTGCCTGCAGAGCCCTGCCTCAGACACTCTGCTGCACCTCCCAAAGGTTGCCAGGTGACCGCAAACGGCAGGTATCTGATCAATCCTTCCTTTCTAATCTAAAATTCTTGAGAAAGTAGTTGCCAAACAAGTGTGTGATCGCGTACACAACTTCCACCATAATGAACTTTTTGAGAGAGTTTTCAGTCTGGCTTTAGAGCTCATCATAGCACTGAAACAGCAAGGGTGAAAGTCACTAATGATATTCTCATGGCCTCCAGATAATGGACTTCCTTATCTGTGCTCATCCTGTTGGATCTTAGTGCTGCATTTGATACAGTTGATCATAATATTATTTTAGAAAGACTTGAATATTTTGTTGGAATTAAAGGAACAGCTCTAGACTGGTTTAAATCTGATCTATCTGATCGAATTCAGTTTGTTCATGTTAATGATAGATCTTCAACACGCTCAAAGGTTACCTGTGGAGTACCACAGGGATCAGTGCTAGGACCAATTCTCTTTACTTTACACATGCTCCCAATTGGTAGAATTATTAGACAGCATGGGATTAATTTCCACTGTTATGCTGATGATACCCAGCTATATTTGTCTATATAAATCCAGATGCAGCTAACCCATTACATAGATTACAGGCATGTCTGAAGACATAAAAACCTGGATGACTCTTAACTTTCTCCTTTTTGAGATGCAGACAAAACAGAAGTTATAGTCTTTTGGACCAGAGTCTTTGAAAAAGAAGCTGATTAGTCCAGTCACTTCATTTGATATGGGATTAAAATGATTTCAGATAATAAAATACGAGCTCAGTGCATAAAGAAAATGAACAAAATAATTTATTATATGATGCTTTAACATTAAAAGCTTTATTCCAAAACATATGTTTGAGATACATCCTTGGACCATTATATTGTTTAGATTGTTAGGTTGAGGCATTTAGTGAGTATGTTGTTTTTTTGAATCTGTTAGTTCAATCTCTAAAGTTCTGCTCTCTCTGCTTTTTTCTCATAGTAGCTTCATCTGTGACCTGTTCCTGTTTGGCTGTGACTCCATCCTGGAGAGAAATATCAGCTGTGCGCTGCCATCAACACCTTTATTTATAGATGCTGGAGATGCGGCCTGTTTTTCAGTGTGGTCCTGTTTCTCTGGCCGTGACTAACTGAATGTGCTCTCTTCATCCTCTGACATGGGGAGCTGGCTCGGAGCTCACCGTCTGCCTGGCTGTGTGTGTGTTTCCTGGACGGGGCCGCCTTTTACAGCTGCTTTTTTGTATCTCTGCTTCGTTTTCTATGTCTGCTTCTGTCTCCTTGAACCCCAGTTGGCATCGACGGCATGGCCAGCTCACACCGAAACCTGGTTCTGCTGGTTTCTTTCTATTAAAGGGAATTTTTCCTCTCACTGTTGCTACAAGCATGCTTAGTGGGAGGGATTGCATTTGGGCCAATGAGTCGATGCAATCAGCTGGTTTTCCTTAAATAGAAAACTTAGACCCAGTAGCAGCTGCAGAAGGCTAATCGCTCCTATGATGGTGATACAGAACACCTGCCTTTTTGGCTGCTGGTGAGGTAAAAAGTTTAAAGGATAGACTTTAAGACTGACCAACGTTTCAACCTACATCGCCTCCTTTTTTGGGGCTTTGAGAGGTTTCTCCTACTCCATACCGGGTGCCAGTCTCTGAAAATCCACCCTTGGTTCCAGTTTTCCAAGTTTTACCCTGGGTTCCAGTCTCCAGAGGACCACCCTAGATTCCAGAAAAGATTTACATCTTGTTCATATTAAGTTGTACCTGGTTCTGCCTTCTTGGCTTCATCACTGCCAGAACTGGCTTTTAGGAGATAATTTTCAGATCATCATGTGCACAGGCTAAAGTTCACATCTGCCCTGTCTCCAGTTGTGTTCCCAGTTTCAGAACATTTCCTGCATGCCTTTCCCTTTCTGTCAAATTATTATCCTTTAAGGGCCACAAGTGCCAAATATCACTTGAAAGGAATTGCATTCCTCATTGCAGTAAATGTTCTTTGCTGTAAACGAACTTTACTCTTAACAAGCAGTATTCCCATAGGCTAAAATAGATTAGTTTACTTTGAAATTGATTAAGTGTTTTTATATCCTCAATTTATTAGGTTATGGGGCAACCACTGCTACCGTTTTAAAGGTTAGTCCAGTTCAAGTCCTTTCAACTCTGTAAAGTGCAACATCATGAAACTCTGCTGATAGCACAAACTGCAAATAGTGCAGTATCTGCATGTCTGGTCCTTTACTCATTATCTTTCTACAGTACTTGTAATCAATTCATAATCCTGTTTAGCTGAACTTATCCACTAATGTGTTCCTAAGGTAATGATTTAAAAAGATCAAAGGTGTAACAGTAGGGCAAATACGACTGTATGAAACATTTGATACATTTAGTTTTTATTTAGTTGATTGTGTCTATACTCATATTACTCACAGTCTCTTTAATGTTCTTTTCATTTCCAAATATTTTTTTCATAATGCAAAAAAAATTAGAAGAATGGTGAAGCAAACAAAGGAGTGCTTTATTTTCCATATAAGTTTGTTGAGATTTTGATCCTTTCTGCTGTCAATGTAGCAGCAATGGAGTCAGTGACTTAAATAGCATAATGCTCTGCTCTGGAGTCTGAAGAGATGACAGAAGGATGCTTCTAAAATGACATTACAGACAAAACTGAACCCTCTCACCAAACTATTATCCAACAACTGTCAGGAATCCAGTTTGTGTGGTCTGTTTTGTGTTTCCTTTCCTCCTCCACCAGGTGGTGCCCCGTCCTCATTGGGTCTCCCTGCACACCTGCAGCTCATTGCCTCATTACCTGTGGAGTGCTCTTAAGCTGCTGACTGCCACTACCTCGAGGCCAGAGTGTTTGCCAATACAGGGTACTCTAGCCATGCTTAGTTTAGCAGAGTCTAACCTGAGTTTTTTGTTTGCCAGTTTTGGTACTCTAGCCAAGCTGAGTTTTTCTGAGTCAAACTGAGTTTTTGCCAACCTGAGTCTTAACTTAGTTTTTTTGACTTTGCCTCTTGGCAGGAAGTCATCCTGCAAACTGGATTTGTTCGGACCTTCTCTCTCTGAAAGGATCAACTGAGCTTCTAACTGAGCTGGGGTTCCAAATAGGAAGTTTGGATCCACTTTCCCCCAGAGGTCGTTTGAGCTTCACACCGAGCAAAGGTTTTATCTGCACCACAGCCAGTTCAAGTACAGCAGGAAATCTGTGTGGCAGTGAGCTTCTCCATTTACTCCAAACAGGAAGTTTGGATCAACT
Organism: Cyprinodon brontotheroides; assembly: GCA_018398635.1. NCBI lineage: Eukaryota > Metazoa > Chordata > Actinopteri > Cyprinodontiformes > Cyprinodontidae > Cyprinodon > Cyprinodon brontotheroides. The sequence goes on from JAGKQL010000063.1 coordinate 2,766,831, forward strand.
CTCCCAAAGAGGTTGTTTGAGCTTCACACCGAGCCAAGGTTTCATCTGCACCACAGCCCGTTCAAGTACAGCAGGAAATCTGGAGTGGCAGTGAGCTTCTCCATTCACCAAGGAACAACCGCAGTCTGAGTAACCCAGTCCACCCAACACCAAACAAGACAATCTCTGGAACATTCCACACAGACTGGATTCCATAAAGGATATTTTTTTCCTGGAGAAGTGAGTCTGCAACCTATTCCTCCAATTCAAACCAAAGATTCAAATTACCACTGAGCCTGAACTAACCACAGTGTCTTCCCCTCACCTTTCAGTTCCGGTTGAGCAGTGTTCTGAGCAGCACTGGACTCAGACCAGGGAGAAGTTCAACAGGTTTATTAAGAATATTGAGATGTTTGGTTTTCTGCATTTTTGGGTCAGACCTTTAGATAAAATCATGACAACACTATTTTTCTTCTCTGCAGTAACTTCCTGCCTTTAGCAACAATCTTCTTGGATTTCTCTTGGGTAGCGTGAATAACTACAACATTTTTAGATATGAAGAATATATTGTTTAAAAGCTTTATTTTGACAAAAGAAAATTCAAGTATCAAACATACCTGTTCAGGCAAACTGGTAAAAATCTAAACATCCTGCAATAGCCTGTTCTAATCATAACATTACAGTGGAAAAATTGTTTTGTTTGAATGGTAGTTCATCAATGTATTCCATTTAGGTGTAATCACCTGGCAGCAGGTGAAGAGGAAGAATAAAAATGTTGCTCTAACAGGTAGGACCAGTTCATCATCTCATGGGGTTCCTCCTCATTTTTAATCCTGTCTTCTAATAAACCATAATTAAAGGGTTGTCTGACTGTGCAGTCATTGTTTATAATGCTGTAATATCTGTGTGCTCTCAGTGATATTAACAACTTATAAATACCTGTTAAATCTGTTTTTAAAATCTAATTTCCCTTTAGAATTCAGAACAAACCTTTGAATTAAAATATGATTGGAATACGTTTACATCACAACTATTAACTGTGATATAATAAAAACTAAATATAGCAAGGCTGGATTCAGCAGCTTCTGAAATATGGGAATAATTTGTGCAACTTACAAGACATAGCCTCATAATATGATGCAGCATAAAAGATAAGAATACACAAGGTGGAAAATATAAGCATAACAAATACAGTAAAAAGATAAGAGAGGAAGCAGTTAAAGTGCATCAAATACTATAAAATCAAGGCTGTTCAAAGTATCATCAGAGTAGCCTACCTGTGATAAATAGCGTAATGATTAACATATCTAATCAAGCTGATAATGTGACCCTGAAATAGGCTTTCACTATAAACTTGGCTCATAAAATGAAAGAGCAGCGGTAAAATTGTATGTGAATAACTGAACCATATTTCCTTTCCAGGTCACTCTGTTTTATTTTGTTTTTTTAAGCCTCGTTAAATATGAGAAAGATAGTGAAGGTGCTTTACAAACTACAGGACCTGTTGCTTCGGAACCACTTTTTTTGTGGATTTTTATGAACCGTCGTCATGATGGAAGTTTGTTTGCATCTTTTTATCATGTTCTGTTTGTGTGCTTCCAGTTTTATGGCGCATATACATTATGTGAGCCATTAAAAACCAAGGTTGGACTGTTTTCCACTCAAAGCATCAGGTAAAGTGATAAACTCTCCTGCAATTACCTAACAATGTTTTTATCTGTTCAGAGGTCATGTAATTACAAAAAGAGCTGTAAATGATTAAGGGAAATAAAACCATGATGATCAATAGGCAAGACAAAAATAAACCCTGGGCGTGGGGAAATGGTGTCAGATAAGCAGGAAGACAATCTTAAGTGGTTCAGAATACATAAAATGTAGAAATGTTATTAGTGTAGAAAAATATGTACAAATCCTAGGTGACAATAAAAAGATTGTTTTATGATTACAATTTGAAATACAATGGAATCTAAAATGTGTGCTGATATGTTATGTCTTCAGAGACAAAGACGTGTTAAAGGCAGTTGTTTTTTTTTTACGTGAACACAAACCCACCACAGAGAACCAAAGGTCAAGATTGCCCGAAAAGGAAAGCAAAAAAAAGAAGAAAGTACATGAAAGGGCTTTGAAAATGGTTTAAATTTTTTTTTCAAAAAAGGCACAATTTTACCTTTAAGGCAAAATCATTTATCTACAGACTCATACAGGTCATTATATCTCTAACTGGTTATTAGTGACCGTGACAGCCACTCTGAAGCTCTGTAGGGTAACTTTTATATTTTTCATTTTCAAAATGAGTTGCGCATTTCATATATTTTCATTAGCCTGACATTAAGTTAGTTTTTTGCAGTGCACACATTTAGTTAACTTTGTCAGGTTTTTTTTTGTTCAGATGCAATGGATTAATTTCTTTTTCTTTGAGTTGCCATTTGCCTTTGGATCTGTTGATGGAGGGCTGCAATGAGCTCCAGCTTTTCTCAATTGGTGGTTGCAGGCTAATCAGCAGGTCACACCATTTTTAATGGGAAGGGAAATTTGTTTATCATTTGTTTAAATATTCTTAGTTTTGGTAATTTTGTTAATTGGTTAAATTTAAAAAGTACTTTGTGTCTGGCTAGTATTTATCTGTTTAATTAAGTATGTTTGTTAGTTAGTCAGTTACCCCCCTTGTGTGTAAACAGTGGTCTGATCAACCACTTTTTAAGTTTCCTTCATGTCTTGTTTGTTAGGTCAGTTTGTGCTTGAGTTCTTAATGTTAATACATGAATTAAAATCTGTTTTGCAGACCTCTGTTTTTTGGGCTCAGTTTATCATTTTTTTCACTTTTTTGGAATAAATTAATACCTTTTTTTTATTATTCAATGGTTTTCTGGCTGTGCAAATCCCTCACAGTGACACTGAACATTGAGGAGAAAGTACCTGCAGGACAAGTTGTTCCATAATCTGGAGTGAATGATTAGCAGCGATGTTGTTCAACTGGCAAAGCTCCTAAAAGATCAGGGCAGGGAGAATAGGCTACCACTCATATTCAGTTTGGATAGGATGAGCTCAGAGGTCCGTTTCAAGAAGCAACTTTAACAAACAGACTTAAATCCACAACTCTGAATTGATCTAGCCTAAAGCTGGGAACTGAGATTTTGGTTTCATAAAAGCTGCTGTAATTTAGTTTAATCAACTCTAAGTAGGTCCACTTAGGGGCCGGATCTATCAAAGGTTTGCTTGTATAAAAACGTGAGCTATTTCACTGCGCACGCTAAAAATGTACAAACTGATCTATCAACAGCGTGCTAAAAGGATTTGGTCTTTAAAACGTGCTAAATCAGCGCCTCTTATCCATTTAGCACTTTTTCTGCAATGAATATGAAATATGGGGCGTTTACACGCAAAAGTGCGTCTTGTGGGAGGAGAACATGTAAAAATATATTAATTTAGCACTCACTGGCAGTGATTCATCAAACCTGAAAGCAATTTTGCTAACGGTATCTGACTCTATATTTAACACGTTTTCAAAAGAAGGTGCAAATGGTCTGTATGCGTAATTGCGCACACATGGCAGCGGTTATTGTCGCAAGAAGGAGACATGGAAATGAAGCAAGCGAGACGCAGAGAACGCATTTTTCACTCCGTGTGAATATTTTTGGAATGAACGAGGAAACGATCATCAAAACATATCGTTTATCCAGCATTGCCATTTTGGAGCTGTTGGGGGACTCCGAATGGATTTGGAGCCACAAGGGAGGACCCACGCAATACCAGATATCACAAAACTCCTTGCAACATTGCACTTTTTGCAGCTGGGATCTCCCAATCTCGTTTTTCAGAAGTGCTGTCCGACGTTCTAAATGCCATGTCGCCCCTGACGCCCTACCGGAGAACCCCGACCTCTGCGCCTGTGGAGCAACATGCCAATGCTGCGGGATGATGCGTACGCGCGCAGTAATTTCATCCACAGTCACTTTGTGAGCCATTTGGTATGTGCATTTCTACAGGCCAATACAAAATACCACATACCACCTTAGGGAATAAAGGTTAAAGTTTATATATATATATATATATATATTTTTTTTTTTTTGGAGGGTGGGGGGTGTCACTGTCACAGAATCTGTTAGCTTAATCTCTAACGTTCTGCTCTCTCTGCTTTTTCTCATAGTAGCTTCATCTGGTGTTCTGTTCCTGTTTGGCTGTGACTCCATCCTGGAGAGAAATATCAGCTGTGCTGCTTCCATCAACACCTTTGTTTACAGATGTTGGAGATCTGCCTGTTTTCAGTGTAGTCCTGTTTCTCTGACTGGGACTAACTGGATGTGCTCTCTTCATCCTCTGACATGCGAGCAAAGGCTTAAAGATCTGCCTGGCTGTGTGTTTCCTGGATGAGGCCGCCTTTATAGCTGCCTTTGTGTCTATGCTTCTGTCTCCTTGAACCCCGATAGAGGCCTCCAGAAAAGCAGATGGCTGCTCACACTTTGAGCCTGGTTCTGCTGGAGGTTTCTTCCTGTTCAAAGGGGAGTTTTCCTCTCCACTGTGGCTACAAGCATGCTTAGTGTGAGGGATTGTATTTGAGTCAATAAGAAGTCGATGCAATCAACTGGTTTTTCTTAGATAGAAAACTTTGAATCAGTTTGACTGTATGATCTGGTGAACTGTAAAGTGCCTTGAGATGACATGTTGTGAATTGGAGCTATAGAAATAAACTGAATTGAAATGGGATTGATAGGTCGTTTTATATTTCTTTATTTTACTTAATGTCAATGCTGTCCCTGTCAGCTTCCGTAATTTACCAGTTCATTTCTCTCAATTACATATTTAGTGCAAAATAATATAACGTGCTCCACTGATTCTTATTGAAAATAAAAATCTCATTTCCCTGTAGCTCGTTTCCTTAATTTAATTAACGCTCTATTTAAACCTGTGTGACCAAAGTAGAATCTTGATCTGATTATTTCCTGCTTTCTATTCCTGCCTGTTTTCCTCATAATGCCAACTTTTCTTTGAATACTATTCCACCATCTTCCAGTTCTTTCTTCTTCCCACTAATTCTGCCATCTTGAAGATGACCTTGAGCTTAATTACTGATTTCATTTCACCTTTACTAAATGGTTCTATTATATCAATCTGACTGCTTTTAGTAGCTTGTTCTGCATATTTATCAGCATCTCATTCCCTTTTATTCCTATATGAGAAATAATCCAGGTGAAACTATTAATCCCATTAAGTCTGAATTTCTGAGGGATTGCTGAAGAGTCAATGAGTCGATGCAATCAACTGGTTTTCCTAAGATAGAAAACTTAACTGGATGATCTGGTGAACTGTAAAGTGCCTTGAGATGACATGTGTAGTGAATTGGCGCTATATACATAAAGTGAATTGAAACTGAATTTAATTTATATACCTGATAAATAAGTCTGTATAATGCTGATAATGAGGACAGATGAGCTCTGGAGGCCCGAGATGGATTGTGAGGTGAAATGGTAGCACTCATCAAGATAACTTTCTGATTATAAAGGACATTTATAAATGGTCCGAGAATCCTCTGCCTTATATTTAATTCTCTGTTCATTCTTTAATCAGACGGACCATAGTTTTATTTCTAACACCTAATGTGTCTAACAGAGCTAACAACTGATTTTTCCCACAAAACTACGACAAAACTCTGCTGATTAAATCAGTAAATTAAACGTCAGCCGCAGGGGGAGAATGTTACTACAGCATCAGAAACATAACTCAGAGTTCTCCTGATTTTTGGTTTAGAAAACTTTGCTGCTTATTGAACCAGAGCTCAAACGGAGCGTTTGGTATCGGTCTCCCAGAGGCAGAGCCAGTCCAATGGTCCAACCAATACTTGGAGGCACTTTCACTTTTTAACAACTTCCTGTTTTTGAATCTAAAATGGTCAAAGAAGCTGTTGAAATTTAAGGTGACTTATGAACACTAAAGAGACCTAGAATAAAAGAACATGACAGTTTTCTGAACAAAGTTCTGGAAATAAAGTAGTCAATTTGTTTATTTTATACTGGACAATTGTTTTAAACATCTTAAGCAGGATTTTTTTTTTTTAATAAAAGAAAAAAAAAATCTTTATTTAGGCTAGAGTAGCCCTGTTTAACAGTTTGAAGATTATTTTAAGTTGAAATAAATGTGATGAAATGGAGCTTCTATTTCTTTCATTTATGGTTTCCTCACTGCTCGCACTATAGACAACCACCTCCAAAGCAAATAAATACTGTTTATTGTTGTCAAGTTTTTTATATATATACATTTATGAACACATTTAAATCAAATGTAGTTAACCGAAATACAAAATGAATAAATAAATAAAGCATCCACAGTTCTGCTTAGACTTGCTATTATCTCACTCCAAACCCTCCCTCTGTAAATCTTCAACCTGTTGTTGTTCAAGGAGTTCATGAAAGAGAGCAGCTACTGACTTCCAATTCACCCTTTGAAAAAAAATCTGCACTATCCTTATAAAAAGCAAGCACTTATAAATTCACTACCACCTGTAGACGTTTAGCAGGTTAATATAGGAGAAAGATTTATTGAGGAACTAAATCATCTGTTGTCCCACATGAACCAATGGAAACAGAGTTGGTGCAGCTACTTTAGAAAGGGGCAGGAATCCATGCTGGTTTGCAGCACGACTCATTTACTGATTTTGAGTTGTTTTTTGGCTCAGTCACCTTCAGCACAGCCCAGAAAACCTGAAATTAATCTGTGAGATTATCCGTTTGTGACTGGAAACATTCACACGTGCTTTAGAGGAAAATAGAGACAGAGTTCAGCATGAGCTGTGGAGGCTGAATGGGCCCCAGAAACCACAGGGACACGGTGCTCCAGCAGAGACACGCAAACAAACAGCATTTTTTCTTCCTTTGGTCTAACAGTCTGAAGTAGTAACAGACCACGGCAGAACGGACAACACCACATAAACAATGAGCTGCTCTGTTTTGAGGACAATAAACTGTCAACATTGCAACAAAAAATGTAAAGCAAGTCATTTGTTCCTAAAAGAAGTGCATTTTTCTTAAATTGAGCAGCTATGTGAGACACTTTGCCAATGGAATTAGGGCTGAACGATTTTGGAAAATAATCTAATTGCAATTTTTTTTCTTTATATTGCGATTTAATGCATTTTTCCCCCCAGTTTAATTGATCATGTCTTTTTTAAAACATATACAAACAACAAATCAATTTGTTTCATCGCTGTGCAGATTAGGTGATAAGAGACACGCTGTGTTCTAATTAATGATCGCATTCTGCCTACTGTATATTTCGACCAAAATTGCAATTTAATTTTGACTTTTCTCTACATAACCACAAGCAACAAAAATGGCCTCTAAATAAAGAAAATTGTAAACAAGGACTATTTAAATCAAGAACTTTTAATATTTTTATTAATCAGAATATTATTCAAGAGAACAGCTTTTAACTGATTTGGACATCAGTCCTTGTTGAACATGAAGTCCAAAGTGCAACCAACAAACCAGTCTATGTATTAAACTGATTAACTGGTACTTAGTGCTATGTATGAATATATAAACTCTAAAACAAGTAATAAAATTAGATTATCTCACTGCTGCAACTGTCTTCCCTTCCATGTGGAGGCAAATTCACTTTAAACATTTTACTGACACCTAAAGAACGCGTCTGGTTCACTAATTGTTACATAGCCAAAAATTGCAAATCCGCAATTTGAAAATTGCATTTTTTTAAATCGCGATTATATTGAAAATGCGATTAATTGTTCAGCCCTAAATGGAATAATACAATTTACATTTAAAACAGTAAAAAAACAACTGCATTCTCTCATTTCAAGTGCAGTTATCTCATTTTAGGGGTATAAATGCTGATTCCATTGGCAGATGTAATTATTTCCTACTCAAATTAAGGGTAAATGCACTTATTTCAAGAAATCTTTTGCTAATTTTTTTGCAGCACAATGCTCTTGGATCCCTAAATTCCCAAAGTCGCCATGTCTCCCAGCCACCGGGCAAAGCACACCTTCATAATTCCGCATTAGGATTAAAGTCTTTATTTTTTCAGAATGAAATTAAATTTAGCATCTCCTTGAAAAGAGGAACATTTTATATTCAAACACAGCATGAAAAACAACCACTCTGCAGAAATGATCAGCATTCAGATCTAAACTTTAATCCCTTAGACTGACTGGTTTCTTTAGATGTCTGACTTTACATTACATTAGCCATTACATACTTCCAGCTTTAAGATGAGATGAATCTGAAAGTTTTGGTTGAGCTTTTACAGCAATTTTTTGATGCTTTCACATTATGTGACATTTAATAAACCAAGATCTCTGTCTTGTTCCCTGACATGGGAAAGAAATATGGAATTAAACCAACAACCTTCTGATTGCCAGCTGGCTGCTTTACCCACTGAACTATAGTTGCTTTCTGAGTGCTGTTCTACTAAAAGATAATTCCAAAAAAGTTTTAAAAAAACGATCCACTGGACTTTGTTTCCAAGTTTGAAGACGTTTCTCTTCTCATCCAGGAACCTTTTTCAATTCAAAATGTCAGAAACAGTGTTGAGTTCAAGGCTTTTTCTGAGAATCTTCAAAAGATAATGTTCCAGACTTTCAACCAGGTTGAACAATATTGAAACTATTGGACAAATGCAAGTATAAAACATGAGCAGTATGAACATACATGTAGAGGAGTCTGATCATCAGATATTAATGATCCATAAAGAGGAAAAAAAAGGTCCTTTACACAAAGGATCATTCTTCTTAACTGAAGACAGTCAGCAAGTTGTGGTTTTATTCTAAAACCTGTGAACAGAGTCCTGTCCACCATAACGAGTGCCGTGTGGAGAGCAGCAGGCCTCAGCGCTGCCGTTCCCGATTCTCTGCCATTTGAACCTGGGTTGGTTCTGATGTCCATCGCCCTCCTTTGCTGCTACGCTGGCTAATAAAGGCTCCAGGCCTGCTGATGCCGATGGGGGAGGAGTGACGACGTGTTCGCTTCGCCAGGGCCGAGCTGCTTTCCACACGCACACATTCAGTCCAGCTTCTCTTTCTGGACCAGCTTGGGAGCGTCTACAAAGTCCCGGCCGTTAAACATGATGAGGCCTCCCGTCAGAACGCTGGCTGTTCCCCAGAACAAAACATAAGCCAAGGTCTCAGTCCACGTGTCGCCTGCAAAACACAGCAAACCCATCAGTCCTGCCCCTGCTCAACAATCAGTATTTCTACATTTTAGGGTCTGACACTGTCCTCTTCAAAAACATCTCTGTAATGCTGCGTCCCGCCAGAAGCTTTTTATGCGTCAAAAACGCCTAAACATTGAAATTTGGATGCTGTGTCAAGTGTCTTTGACGCTTTGAGGTTCTGGTTGTTTATCTGCTCTGTAGCTGCAAGAGAGCAGCTTGGTTTTATTTCAATTATGAGCTGGAAAAATTGTTTTTAATTAAGAAAGTCCATCTCCAACCATCCTCTGTTCATCAGGATTATGATCCCACTAAAATATGCAGTTCTTGTTCGGAGCTCCAGTCCTCCAGCATACCGCGTGTTCTGTCAGATCGGCATACCCATAGTCCATATGCGTCCACAAGACGTCAGATTTGCGTTTATCCCTTTAGTTTTGTACAAAAACAGACTTTATCCCTGTATCCCTTTAGTCAAGTACAAAAAAAACTATTTAAAAAATGCACGCCCGCTGAGGTAGTTTAAAGTTTATTTTTCATACTAAATAAAACAGATAAACTAAAGAGATAAACAGGTATTAATTATGGGTATGCTGGTCTGACAGAACACTGGGAGGCAGCACTGGAAATCCCCGCTGAGAGCTCTCTGCTGTGGCCAGCCTGTGGGGGATTTCCCAGCTGCAAGTGAATAGAAAGTTTTTAAACTTTGAGGTAAAAAAAAAAATGCAAGGACCAGAATATGAAATTTAAATTTTTTTTTTTGTCGGCAGGTTTTAACATTTCTAGTTAATTTGGGTATTTATAGGTTTTTTTGCCCATTGTTCACAAAAATGTTTTTTAGTGCAGCAATAAGGATCAGAGCTGGCTCTCTATTCCTTCTACATAATCCATTATTCCAAAGTTTGTTTTTTTTAACCTTCGGAGTTTAACTTCCTTGATATTTATTTTTCATATGCAGAAGCAATAACACCTTGCAGGCAGTGTCCATCTCCTCCAAAAAACTCCAGGATCAGCTTTCTGACTGGTTGACTCTCCGGCGTCCAGCAGCAAAAACTCAATTTTGGGAACTCCAGCATTGAACACTCGGATGCGCCGCTCCCAGTGCTCAGACTGGAACTCTCGACTTTGAATTTAAATCTGACACTTTGATGCTGGGTGTGAACGCAGCATAAGACTGTCTTGTTTTGCTTAAATTAACTTGTTCTTTCAGATATTTAAACAAACACTAAAGAGTTCCCTAATCCCTCGGCTCCTATCAAACCCTCGGAGGCCTAGGACCCCCAGCTTATGCCTCGGACCTTAGAAAATTCGGCAAAAACGCTGGACATACATTGGATAAAGTTTGGGTACGTTTGTGTAAGTAATGAGTTAATTTGAACACGCCTGGAAATTTTACCACATTATTTAAAATTAATAACCTGCTTTAAGTTTATTTTTACAAAATAGAACTGTTAAGTGCTCCAGGAGTGCCAGCCGCGGGCGCCTAGCTGATCCTAAACCTCTGAGTAACTTGTGCATAACTTCTGCGTAATTTATCCAGAACTTCTCTCCAATGCATATCAAGGTATCTGACGTGTTCCAGACGAGCGCTGAACGTGTTTCTAACTTCCAGCTACTGTATAATGGCGTATTGGCAGCGTTTTGGTATAAAGGGGGTTCACAGGAGGAAACCGTCAGTTCTCCTCCAGACTTCATCCCCATCATAGTGGAACCAGAAGGTCAGGATGATGGATCCTCCCTGCGTTCACGCCCACCAACAACAAACTCCCAGGAAGACATGACGCTCAATCTGCTGCCACTGCAAACGCTTTATTTATAGGTATTCTTTTTATTTGGGCATTAATATCGCGATTAAAGACATCTTTTTATGCAGACCGGGCGCCTCTGGGTGCATCCCTGCTCCGCTGCACCTGAGGGGAGCAGCTTTAACTCATGCAGCGTAATGCCCATAAAAATGATGTTTGTGCATCATTTCATGGGCATTATGCTGCTGTACATTATGCATAAGTTAGGCTGTCATTGGAAATAAGTTCTGGACTCATTATGAATAAAGTTCAGCGCCCTAGTGACAGGCCCCTCAGTGGGTGCTCGCCTGGGCTCTGCTCACACCCCACCTACCCTACACAACAATTGATGCTTTCCTGCCTTAGTCTATGGTGGCCATGAAAAACACTGAAATAATGCACAGTTATTTCCATTGAGTCTACGTACGTATGGAGTAGAGGGAAACTGTCTGAATGCTTTCTGGAACAAATATCATCTGAGACAGGAAACCCTGACAGATAATTAAAACAACTGCTGAACTGAGCAGCTAAAAAAGAAAGGAGAGTAATGATCCATCAGGACACTTCAGGCTTCATCAACCCCTCAGGTCTCCCAGCTAAAGCTAATTCTGAGAGGTGGTCTGGTCGTTACCCAAACCGATGATGCAGCTTCATCATAATAATAATAACTTTAGTTTCTGCTTCACAGACGCGTCTTACCAGCCATCAGCAGACAGATGATGCACATAGAAAAAGCTACAACCATGACGATGGGCAGCTAGAAAAACAGAAACAGAGAAGAGTCACAATTAAAACGGCTTCAAATATCTTGCTGCATTATTCTAGATTATTTCTTACAGTTAAAAACTTCCAGTCTTTGCGGTCCTGCAGTGGGGTGGTCCAGTCCGCTTCATCCACAGCGTAGTTCCCCAGGAACAGATCTATGGAGTCCTGCACACAGACACAGACCTGGATGCAGCTGAATAGTGTTGGTCTGTCATGAACATGTTCACAGAATCACTTTCATCACAGTTAGAACCTTCTGAGAGTGGGCCAGTGTTCTGTCAGATGGCCACTGTCGCCTACGGAGGAACCGCCATGTAAATACAGGATTTCACAGCAGATTCCAAAAGTCCTGCAAGCAGAAAAATGAGAAAACACAAAAATTAGAGATTAGGAAAGTGCAATGACATAAATGATGCTAACAGTCATGTAAAGAAAAAAGACTGAAGCGGCGAAAAACAGCTGTAAATTAAAATGCTACGAAAGAGGATCAGTACGAAAAAGGATTAGAGCCACTGGGGGAAAAATGCCTGTTGAAGTTTTCTAAAGTTTCATTTTCCTACAAAAACTGAAGAGATAAATCGGTATTGACTATGGGTATGCTGGTCTGACAGAACTCCAGCCTGGAGAGGAACTTCCCCATTTCGTGACTCACAACTGATCCGTTACTCCAGAGGAGTGACTGACCAGGTAGTTCTGGCAGGAAACAGAGCTGCTTCACTCAATTTATGTTTTCAGCGTGAGGATTTAGTAACTGAACATGAATCCCCCAAACAAAGAACCGTCTGAACTCACCTGCCTGAAGCCATCTGAGAAGTTGTTCTTGTAATATCTGATTGCAGAGTTCCAGCCATCCATCATGGCACCCAGAACAGTTCTCTTTCCCGTCCTGAAAAACAGAATGTTGGTTAAAAACCCACAGAACATTATTAAAGCAACAACTGGACATTACATACCAAAGTAAAACATGAAAATAAATCCTAATAAGTTGTCTTTGGATATTGCCATCAATCATCATATAAGCTGTACACATATGGCCGTCTCTCAGTGTTTACATTAAGCCGGACCAGTTTCCTTATATTTCACTTCCTAAACTTGCATCTCAGAGTCCTTGGCTCTACCTTAGCTGGAATGTTATACCTCATCCAAAAAACTTAAGTTATCTCTAAAGTTCTGCTCTCTTTGCTTTTTCTCATAGTAGCTTCATCTGGTCTGTTCCTGCTTGGCTATTGTGACTCAATCCTGCAGAGAAACATCAGCCTGTGCTGCTTATCACCACCTTTGTTTTAGAAAAGATGTTGGAGATCAGCCTGCTCTCTTCAGTGGTCCTGTTTCTCTGAAGTGGACTAACTGGACATCCTCTGACATGGAGCTGGCTCGAGCTCATCTGCCTGGTTGTGCGGCCTGGACGGGCCGCCTTTTACAGCTAAGCTTTCTATGTCTGCTTCGTCTCCTTGAACTCCCCAGTCCGCCCCTGCAGATGGCCGAGAGCCTGGTTCTGCTGGAGGTTTTCCTCTTGTTAAAAGGGAAAGTTTTTCCTTCCACCTCTGCCGCTACATAGTGTAGAGGCTGCCTTGGAGTCAAACAATGAAATGGTTTTCCCAAAAACAGAAAACTTTTTAATCAATTCACCGATGATCTATGAACTGGAAAGTTTTGAGATGTATGGCAAGGCGTGGTTGTGAATTGGCCTATAGAAGCTCAGTGCTTTTTAATTGAAAACCATTTCTCCCCAGCCCATGTGAGTGGAGCAATGGAGGCATCCCAGACTAGTGTGACAGAAATAAATGGATTCTTTCTAAAGCCATCAGCCATAACTGGTTTGGCTGACACCCCACCGTCTGCTCATTCAGACAGAACAACTGACATATTTAAGAGGAACAAAAAGCTTCATCTGAAAACAACGGAGAAAGGAACAGACAGAGGAGGAGCTCTACTAAGAGAATACTGACCTGGTGAAGTCTGTTTTTAAGGCACCAGTTCCAGCGTACTGCTTGGCACAAGCATCAGCATTGTCTGCCCAGGCTGCAGACGAGTTCAGAGACAAAGCAAAGACATTATATGCATCAGTAAACCAAAAAGCATTGGACAGATCAGATTAAAGAGACATTAGGTACATTTTTATTAAAAATATCTAAAGCAGCCTTTCTATTTGACCCTTTATGACTGAGATGAGCAGACTGACGCCTCAGTAGTTCAGCGCCGATGCATATATCAGCCTGTAGCCGATTTCCCTGAATGCATTTGCTTCTGCTCCGATTCTGCACATGTGACATCAAGCACGTCCATGTTGAATGGGTCCAACCAAGTAAACAATCCAAGCGTTATATTCAAGATGGCTTTTGTGGATACCCGGTGGGTTGGTTTTTTTTTTGCTTTCTTTGGAATACTGATTTGACGTCAATGTGTTTCTTTGAATAGTTAATCGTTTATATTGATAATATGAAAATATTCATCAACTATTTTGGAGGATGTGCCATGTCTACAGCCCTCTTCCCCTGCATGTGCACAGCTATAAACTAAGGCATAACATAAAACGGGATGCTAGTAAACTTAAACATTTCGGTTAATTGTCTGCCATCAAAACTTCAGGCTCTCATTGACATGTTAAATACTTAAGTCCAGAAAAGCTACAGAAACTGTGACATCAGAGTCCCATGGAGGGAAAATAAACATTCTGTTCAGCGGCTCCAGATCAGGAATCTGAAATTCTGAGCTCCATGAAACTACAGCTAAACATCATATCACTGCTTTTTCCATCTTGGGATCAATTTGTCCAAAGTTACCGTCTCACTGGAATAATCCTAACAGTTGGAAAAGGTCACTGCTCACAACCTTTGCAAACAAGATCATGGGACTCAAAGGGAGGCGGAGACATTAGGATAAATTCCCATACTCAATGAAATGTCCAGTTTTCTGTTGGACCTGCGTGAAGGCAACATGGAAGGTTTAATATGTGCCATGTAAGAGGCTGAGGACAGCATGGCGCCAGACACCCAGGGCCCCACAGATACCCTGACCACTGCATTCCTCAGATGCTTGAAACTGTGCCAGTAACACAGAAGTCTGACTGTCTATTATTATGAGATGTTATTGTCCTAATAATGCATGATGGAAAATGGAGGATATATTGAAAACTTCACCATTCTTGTAGATCTTCTCAAAATCTGCCTGGTCTTCAATTTTCTGGTCCTTATGGAGAAGTCCCATTCTCTGTCAGAAGAAAGAAGTTTCTTTAGAAGTCTGACATGTTGGGTTTAAATGCTGATTGTGTTTCATAATATAAAGCATCCAGGATAAAACTTTCTATAGAGGAAACCAGATTAAAACATGTTTTCTGTTGTTCTTGTTTACAATAAATTCCTGCTCTCATAAAGTGTCCACATTATCACCTATTCTACCACACCCCTTCAGGCTGGTGCTCTGTCAGATCAACATACCCAGTCAAACCAGCATACCCATAGCCAAAAACCTGTTAATCCATTTAGTTTTGTAAAAAAAAAATAAAAAATATGTACTACCTCAACAGCCTTTAATCATGTACAAAAAAGCAATTTAATTATTTACCTTTTGGTGTTTTTTGAAGCATATGGTCATCTGACCTTCGTATTTTTATTTTTTTGTACATGACTAAAGAGATATGCGCCGGTTGAGGTAGTTTGAAGTCGTAGGGAAGCGGCTGTTCCAACCTTTGCATTTCCAAATTGTCCCGAGTGGTGCCCAACTTTACACAAGTGAATAAAGTGAATGTGATTGGTCGTTTATTAAGGGGGCGGGATTGTTGTGGCAGAAGGTTTACAAGCATGTTTGGCTGGTTTGTCGGAATCATCTTGCTAACCAGTTAGCAACTTAAGGCTGATTTATACTTTGAAACTAGGTCGTCTGCGCAGGTGTCGCAGTGAACAAAAAGACGTCTACTCCCCCTCCGCAGACACTCTGCTGCACCTCGCCCAAACATTAGGTGACTGCAGACAGGAGGCCGGCTTGTTTTGTTTTTATGACCGAAATACAACAACTTGTGAAGTTAGACCAGCAAGAAGAGCTTAAGTGCGTGAGAACGCTGGGACCCTTTTTCCACCTGGCTCCTCGCTATTTTTAAGCCCTCATATCCCTCCATTGTCGGACAAACCGCCCCATTTCCTCACCGCCGTCGGCCGCATCTAGAGCCTCAGGGTACAGAGCAGACCACGCTCAAAATTTAGCATAAATAATAAATGTCTGCGCCAAGCTCACTGTGACACACTGCTGCAGGATAATAACTAACCTCTTTAGTGTTGAAGGTTCCCAATGGGAAATTCCATTGGGACCAAGCAGCACTAAATTGGTGACTTAGAAACCACACTGTCAAGGAACGCTTCAAGCGGACAGAGGAAACATGCAAGAGGAGGAGAGCGTTTAGTGTCGGGAGATCGTTGGATGAGTCTCCTCCATCATACATTTTTTATTTAGAGGAGGAAAAGCAGGGACGAAGATGTTGTTGTGGAAGAGGACGCCAGGGCTGCAGAAGCTTGGTTTGGTGTAGAAGGCTTACAGCCGTACATGTTTGAGCCCTTGCTCTCGAACGCAACGCTGCCAGTTCTGTTAGCTCTACGCTCTGCTGAAGACACAGACGCCCATCCCCCGCGGAACACTGGGACGCAACTCAATGGAAGGGAAAGGATTCTGATTTCAACCTTTGCGATATTAGCTTCGACATAGGAATCAAGATGATATGAACTTAAAATATTTGATTGATAGATGACCGCTGATATATGATTGGCCTAATTTAGGTGTTCAAGCTGACGTAGAACTAACTGGCCTGCAGGTGAAGATAACGAAAGCAAAAGGACAGATTTTTAAGACAGGATTTTTTTTTAAATATAGAAATTTTGGGACAATATTGTCTGATAAAGAGAACATTTATATACATGTTTAAGCTGCCAGAAATGATTTGACATTTAAAGTCTAAATAAGTAAAATATAAAGGGATAAACGCAAATCTGACATCTTGCATATAGACTATAGGTATGCTGGTGTGACAGAACACCGGCAGTAACCTAGTGTGGGTTACACTTCTACTGCTGTTCTCAGAGGGGTTAAAGTTAAATATTGCTTTAGGTGTCTGACTTGCAGAGTTATGGCTGCTTAAAAGATGTTGCATACATGTTTGTAGTGAAACCAGAGCAGGGAGATGGATTCAACAAGTCACCTCCATGCCACAGCGCAGCCACTGAACCAGCTGAGTCCAGTCTGTACAACTCAATTCACTGCTGAATTCAATTGAGCTTCAGTGCCTGGAAAGAACAAATTCATGGCATGGAGAGGATTCCATGACTGAATCTCAGACTGGCCCCTAAGCTCCTCTAACGCTCCACCACATCAAGCGCCGTTGTTCTGTCAAATGAGCATACCTCTGCAGACCAGCAAACCCATAGTCAAGAAGATGCACAACACATCAGATTTGCATTTATCCGTTTATTTTTTTGAATGAAAAATGGACTTTAAACTACCTCAATGGGCGTGCATCTCTTTAATCATTAGTTTGATGAAGATTTAAAAAGCTAATGAAAATCCTAACACCGTACGCTTCATAATATTGCATAAAAAGTGAAAGTAAGTAAATTTGCCATTGTACATGACTAAAGGTAGGGGCGCTCAGCGTCTTCTGAAAACAGAACAGCTCAGTAGGCTAAGTCTGGAATCTTATTTTACTGTGTTGCTCTTCTCTTGTGAATCATTTATGGAGGATCTCATGGTGTTAATCATCAAGTGGTTCGCTGTTTGGTCCTTGCATGTTTAAGACGTCTCTCTGCAATCATCTGAAGCAGGTGTGCTGCAACAGACTCATCAGTGCTGCAGGTGGCCGTTTTATTTAAGACGGGCAGCAAAGAGGGACCTAAATAAACAGGTCAATGGGTCCTGAGGAAAAGGATTGACAACCACTGATGTAGAGAATTTCAGCATTTATAGAGATTTCAAAATGAAAACATGTAAAGAAAATTTAAAGAAATAATAAATGTTTATTCTGTTTGATGTTTAGGTGAATGCTGACTCCTCCAGTTCACAGGTCAGTATTAGGAGCCCTTCTTATGACCAGTGTTGTGCATGAAATCGTTCACTGAATAAGTTCCTATTTTTAGTGAACGGATCAGTTTTGAAATAATGAACGTGAATAAGAGCGACATTCACTCTGAGAATCATGAGCGACACTAAGCTCATGTTCACATTCAGTTGATAACGACACTTTTCATTGGATAATATCAGGTTTTACAGCACTTATTCCGACCAACAGCCTGACAGAGCAGCATGTCTGCTGCTAGAACCAGTCTGCTCCACTCAGACTCTTCTGATGGTATTTTTGATTCCACTTTAGCAGAGCGCTTGGCAGAATTTTATGAAACAACAAAGGAAGACTCAGACTCGCGTTTCTGCGTAAACTTTGCACCGGGACCATTTTAAAATTAAGCCACACTTAGACTTGATAACTAAACATACGTTTAATATCTGGTTTAGAATAGTGCGTCTGCATAAAATCCAAAAACATACAACAAAACTAAAATGGGTAGCGTATGATGGCAAATGTACGCCAGCCAAAATCGACCAAAATTATAGATACTGGGCAACTAAGGCAGTTACAGCTTGGTGTGTTCTGGAAAACAATGGGAGGCTGGAGAGTTTCCAAACTCTGGCACAAAAATATTAATTTGATAAACATGACTTTTTCAGATATCTCCAAATGAGAGACTATTACAACAAGGAAATACAAACGAGGCCCTCCGTGGAAGAGAGCCAAGTGGTCCAAATTATAATTAAAGCATACAAAGACAGTAATATTAGAATAGTAACGGCATTATACAAAGCCCTAATAAACCTTAATAAACATACAACTAACTATGTAAAGGGAAAATGGGAAAGAGAATTTGACTTAGAAATTGAAGATATTGATTGGCTCAACATGTGGAAACTACACCGTACAACTACTGGCTCTCGGACATGGGAGGGAATTTGAATGAGATTTTTTATTACGCCCAAGTCCAAAAGTAAACAAATGCATAGGCATCAAGAATGTTGGAGAGAGTGCGGGGAGATAGATGTTAACCATTCCCACGTTTTTTGGAAGTGTTCAAAACTTTTGGAGTTTTGGGAAATGGTTTGCAGAGGTATTAGGGTATGTAATTCCAATAAAACCTGAAATTCTCTATTTGTGCAATTTTGGTGATGATACTATCCATGAAAAGGATAACTATTTGGAAAAAGTGATGTTGATAGTTGCAAAGAAATGTATAACAAGGAAATGGGGGAAGTCAGACGTGCCATCAAAGGACCAATGGATCACAATGATTGAAGACATATTCCTCATGGAAAGACTAACACACAGACTGAGACTACAAGAACCACAGATAAAAAAAAATGGGAAAAATGGACATTATATAAACAGAAAAACTGAAAGAAGGTGCTACCCAGACATGTTCATATTAGTGTACTTTGTTCCTTTTTATTTGTATGTTCGTTGTATGATCAAAAATAATAAAATATAAGTGACAAAAAAAAAATTTAAGCGACGCATGAAGTTAAAGCATCTGAGCTATCTGTGGAAATATCTGCTACTGAATGAAGAACGGAAGAAATCATTTTGATCCAGATCTTTTCAGCAGGACCTGAATGTTCCTGAATGTTCCTGAAGTTCTGTGTAATTTGGCTAAATAAAGGCTTCACTGCACATCCAGCAAACATTGACAGCATCCTGTATTTTCTATTTCTTTCCATATATTATGATCAGACACTTTCAGTGTGAAATATGAGGTTCTATTGTGGAGGATTGTGGCTTCATTCAAACAAACAAACTTGAACTAGTTCATTTCCATCCGTCTGAACTAAATTTTGAGCTTGTGCTTTTTAACTATGAACTGGAACAACATTGTCTATAAACATGAAGTAGTCCTCAGCCTTAAGAGAGGCTGGTGACCTCTGACCTGCAGCTGTTTGTAATTCAAACAATAAAATGAACAATTGTTTGTGTTAATATGAATATTTAACATCAGTCCTGGTTGAACATAAAGTAAATAAACAAGTAATTTGATCAAACTATTAATTTCATTGTTTTTTTCTAATATTGTGATTTTAAAATCTGTAGAAATGAGATCTGATTAAAAAAGAAGAGCAATGGAAAAAATAAGTTAAACTTATTTAAACTTAGCCCATTGGTGAGTTGTGCTGCTTTCAGAACATACTGAGGGCCCCATGAGGTCCCTGAGGGCCCCTGGGTGAGCCATGATCTAGGCTATTCATGCAGCAGTTTGATGCATTTCTTCAACAACAGGCATAAATTGGTTAAGAGTCATTTCAAATGAAATGATATCACGGATGTTAACGATACCTGCAGCTGAGACTGAAGGGCGCGCCGCGCTAGCAGACACTGGATCACATTGGTACGGTCCAAACAGTCCATGCAGTTGCTCCGGAATACACCCTCCTGGGTTAACTGTACCTTCCCCTCAGCATCCACGAGAAAATACCTGAAACCATAAACCCATCATGAATCAGCTGAACAGCAACCCTGCACCTCCTAGATGATCATTCCGAGTGCCTCAATAACACTGACCCAAAGTCCTCCTGTGTTTCAGAAACAACGTCCAGCAAGATCTGAAGGCGGTGCCACCTCATCCGACTACATTCCTTATGAAAGTCAAATGCGATGTACCTGCAGAGCACCATTCGTCAACCAAAACTGCACCAGATCAGGGTCAGTGGATGTAGAAGCAACTCTGGAACCGATCGGAAGGCTTACTTGATCATCCCATTACCCGAGCTGGTTACAATCTTGTCAAACGCCAACTCCAAGGGTTTTTCTGAACCTTTCTGGTTGATCTGTGGGAGAATAGCCAGAAGGTGAATGAGAAGTTCAGCTTTCTCATAGTTCAGTTCATCTGAACATTTTATCAGCAGAACCTCCACCTCAACATGTTTCGGTTATGAAATTATCAGGCTCCTCTCCTGTGGAACCAACTACCAGTTGTACTACTTTAAGGCTTCCTTTTTGATAAAGCTTGTTAGACATTAGAGTGGCTCAGGTTATCCTGAGCTATCTCTGTAGTTATGCTGCTATAGCAGTTTAGAGACTGCTGGAGGACATAGGGACCCCCATTTCATCATTCTCTATCTTTATATCTCCCACTCTGACAAAAAGCTGAACGTAGGAGATTGAACTAACAAATACCAAAGAAGCTTCATCTGGCCTTTTCCTGTTTGGCTGTGACTCCATCCTGGAGAGAAATATCAGCTGTACTGCTGCCATCAACACTTTTGTTTCTAGATGTTGGAGCTTGGCCTGTTTTTCAGTGTAGTCCTGTTTCTCTGACTGTGACCAACTGGATGTGCTCTCTTCATCATCCTCCGACATGGGAGCTGGCTCGAGAGCCTCGCCCGCCTGGCTGTGTGTCACTGGACGCACAGCCTCAGGAGATGGCTGACAGTTGCCTTTTTGCATCTATGCTCTATTTCCATGTCTGCTTCTGTCTCCCTTGAACCCCAGTGGGCCTCAGCTAGCAGATCAGCCACACTGAGCCTGGATCTGATGGATGTTTCTTCCTGTTAAAGGAGTTTTCCTCTCTACTGTCGCACAAGCTATGCTTAGTGTGAGGGATTGCTGAAGAGTCAATGAGTCGCATGCAATCAACTGGTTTTCCTTAGATAGAAAAACTTGGAATCAAATCTGACTGGGATGATCTGGTGAACTGCAGAGTGACCTGAGATGACGTGTTGTGAATTGTCGCCATAGAAATAAACTGAATCTGAAATCATTAAAACCTGTGATAACATAACAACACCAAGTTTCAAAATGACTTGTCTTCCATAGAGAATGACTTGAGAATCAAAATGCCTCTGGAATCCATCTAACTGGGATGAACATCAAGGAGGAAACACCATCAGACATTTAATAGAACAAAGAAGTACAAAGTGTGGTTTTATGTAAACTGGGAGTGAAATACTGACATGGTTAACCGCCTTGCTGATCTGTGGCTTTGGCTTGTACTTCAGATTAGGCCTTTGAGACCAGTAGAAAGGGATGGAGCCTCTGGTCTGGAAAATAAACACATGGCATGAAGGGCTCACACACATTGGCTCTTCTATCAGAAACATGTAAACACAGATTAAAGGTAACAGAAGGGTTGTAAAGCCCCGACTTTACAACCCTTCTGTTAACACATGATAGCAGCAGTGCATTACAACGGCATGTATGCCAGTGAACATGGCTAAATGGAAAACACAGCCGATAGCAGCCTTAAGTGACAAAGCAGTTCAAAGAATAAACATTTCCAGTCATTAGAGGCAGAAAGTGAGGTCAGAACTGGCGCCGCCATGCAGGTTAGTAAACTTTGAAGCCCCATGTTAAAAATACGATGCAACATTAGCATCCTGTAAGATGCTGATATGTCTGAACCTTTCAGTGTGTGGAGGAAGCAGCGCTTTGACTACCCGATCCACACCATCGGCCTATTTGCAAATGTGTAAGCAGAAGCAGATATTCATCCTCTGGATGAATGTAATTATGGTATTAAAATTACTTATTAAATAATTAAAGAATGCTAAACTACTTAATTATTTTTTTATGACTTTTCTGTGATAATTTTATGCTTTTTACATTTTCTCTGTTAAACTGTCTGACATCAACATCAGACATGCTCAGAGCAAAATATAGTTAAACCACCTTTATCTGCATTTTAGTTGTTTCTTTCTATAGATTACAAACTTTATACGATAATGTTAGAACAAAAGGAGAACATGAAACTCAAAGAGATTTCTGTGTAAATCCAAAGCCCAAACAGGAGCGTAGGATCCCATTTCCAGCACAGAGCAGTGATAAAAACAGAAAGCATTTAAACAAGGTTCCTACAGCATGAGGCAAGTTAAATTCAAGACTTTTAATGCCACTTGAAATAGAAATTTAAGACCAAATTCACAAGAAAACACAAGAAAAACCTGCTTGAGACACCTTAACCAGAACACATCTCCCAAATGTTCCGGCCACAACAACGTTTTATTGGTTCTGCTATCGAGGAATGAGGAACCAATAATACATGAAGCCTTTTATTTTTTTTTATTAAAAAAATTATAAATAAATAAATTTTTCAATTTTAACGTTTTTTTAGATTACAAAAAATAAATTGTAATAAAATAATGCTATATTTATGATGTTTTAAAATTAAGACCTATGAAAAGACTGATTTAAGACATTTTAATACCAATTAAGGCCTTAGTTTTATTTTGAAGAATTCAATGCCTTTTAAGACTTTTTAAGGACCCACGGGAACCCCGTTAAATGCATTATTTTCTGAGGAAATACATTATTAACCTTTAATACATTATAGTTTAGTACGTTTACTCATTTTAAGGAGGGAAAAAAATTATTATGGTCTTTTTTTTTGCAGAAGTGGAGGCCTAGTGGTTAGGGCGTTGCGCTTGGATCCCAGAGGTTCTGAGTTTGAGACCCACTCCCACAGACTGACACTCTGGGTCCCTGAGCAAAGAACCTTAACCCCACACTGCTCCCCAGGTGCCGCACAATGGCAGCCCACTGCTCCCCAATGGGACGGGTTAAATGGTAAATTTCTCTAATGTGAGATCAATAAACTTTCAATTATAAATTATTATCAATTATTAAATGGTTTTACAGCTTCAAACACAAAGCTGTCCAATGGGTAAGCTGTGCAAACCTGCATGGACACCTCTTTGATGCGCAGCATGGTGGATTTTCCCCTTTATTCAGTCTCTATATTAAAGTTGTCCCATTAATGAGGCCTGATGGTAGGTTGACTCACCTGGACGAAGGAAGCCTTGAAACTGTTGTACTGAACTATTTGTTCCGTTTCTACAAAGTTTGCAGCATGGCCTTCTGAGTCAATACCTGTGTGAAAATAACAAAAAGATGCTGATATAGTGAGATATTAAGCAGGTAGCAGGCAAGGCTTCTGTTTCATGATAGGAAAGAGACATTTACAAAAAAATAAGCCAATTTTGCCCAAACTGTTCTAAATTATCGTGTAGATAACAGTGTGAACAGTAAACTTAATCTGCTAATGTGAACATGTTACCATAAAAACCTTCATTCAGCCGACAGATTAATACAGAATGCAATGGATAAGAAAAAATAAAAAAATAAAAACACACAGGACGAAATTTGACATTTTGCATAAAGGGGATAAATTCTCTTCTACAGTCCAATATTCATAAAGTCTATCCTATAATTAAATTGATAAACAGAGACGCAGATCTTTGCCCTCTTAGATCCTGCAGAGGTTACCTCTGACGTAGTACCGGACCCCCGCTCTGAAACAGCTTCTTCTGGAGATTATAATCCACTCAAACTTCTTCCCGTTGATGGAGCTGGATTTAATGCTAATGACTGAGCAGTAGATGTGTTAAGGAACCAACTTGTTGATGGAATCAGGAGAACTCAATGCAGGAAACAACATATTTCTACTCAAACATTCTTTACACTTCAGTCAATGCACCACTGTTACATTTGACCTCCTGATGCTGTAAAGCAACAATATACAGTAAATAAATAACAGCAGATTTTCAATAAAAACAAAACCAGAACAAATCATATTTATCTTTTAGCTCTGCAGTTTTTCAGGAATTTTGGAAAACATGTAACTTGTAGTTTAAAAATGTTCCAATTTTCTTAAGGTTTTCAATTTCTACACCGCTTATGTTCAGTAAAGTGTTAAAACAATCTAATTATCTGCTGTAAAAGCCAGATTAAAATGTGGGGTTGCAACAAATATCCAATTATAGTTGCTCATAATCTGACATGGGTCCACCTCGTCACCATCTGTGCCAACAGGTGCTCCGCTGTGCCATCAGTTAACAATCCAGTCTAGAGCAGATAAAGCTTCACTTCTCTTAATTTCAGAAAACAGACCTTTTCCAGGTGGAAAAGCTGGACTCCGTCTCTGATGCAGTCTCTAGTTTAGAATTTCTTGGTTAAACTTCCTACCAGGAGGGTTTTACATGAACAGCCAGAGAAAAGGATACAGCCGTGGAGAACCGGAAACACAAACTTGTGCAGCTGTAAAGCAGGAAGGTGAAACATTACTGCGGGCCTAATTCATCAAGAAAGAACCCAAACCCCCCCGCTCCCCCAGAGGGCAGTCTAACTGCTCTACTTCTATTTGTGAGGCTGATGAAAGCATTGCGTTTCTGCATAGGGCTGAAACTATTGACTTAATCGATTATTGAAACTAGTTTATTGAACGATTAATGTTGAACTGGAGAATAGAGACTCTAAAACATGCCTTCAGCTGAGAGAGCAATCCATTTAAAGCAGTAATTACATCAAAATTGCCACACAAAAAAATTATATAAGCATTTTGCATTTAACTTTTTTTTTTTTATTGTTTCGTCTGTCAATCTGCTCTATCCAGAACTCCTCATGTGGAAAAGTTTTAGTTTCATCAGGTTTAATTTCATTAAAAAAAATCTTCTTTATGGAACCTTTTTCTATTAATGGATAATTAATCGATTTGCAGAATAATTGTTAGTTCAAGCTGTGGTTCTGTCATAAACAGATTTAGATTTTTTTCCTATTATCACATTTGCAGTCTATGGTTCACAGGTTCCCTTTGATGGAGGATTCCATTAAAATATGACTAATCTTTGCTTTTTTCAAATATCTTTTCCTTTAAACGTCCAGAACTCTTTCAAAATGCTGGATCTTTCAATTCTACAGGAAAAGACACCACAGAGTAAAATAACAGG
The DNA here is from genome assembly GCA_018398635.1 of Cyprinodon brontotheroides. Lineage (NCBI taxonomy): Eukaryota > Metazoa > Chordata > Actinopteri > Cyprinodontiformes > Cyprinodontidae > Cyprinodon > Cyprinodon brontotheroides. Next base: position 2,792,252 of record JAGKQL010000063.1, read on the forward strand.
AGTTGTGAAAATAACTGGAACTTAGAACCATCTAATTAATGTTTAGAGATTAGATTCTGTTTGCTACCAAAGCCAGTTTAGAAAGCAGGAGAGCTTGGAGAGGAAGTTTAAGAGCAGGTGGAGCAGACTACCTCAATGACCTAGAAACTGCTAAGCTGTCAGTGATGACTCAACAGTTCAACTCACACAAATTGTTTTTAAGGGTCCAGAAGTAGTGAATTACAAGACCTACTGGTTATAAACTGCCTGTACGTCTCTTACCTCCGGCTGGGTCATAAAATCTCGTAACAGGTGGCCGTTCCAAACAAAACGCTGATCTGCCTGAAACAGACCAAACACAGGCGGCTATAAAATTTAAACTAGTTGTGACAACAAAACAATCATAGTAGTATGAACGTGACATCAATTTATACTGCACGCACGCCCCGACAGCTTTGTTACAGAAGTTCATGATTGTTTCAGTAGAAGCAGCAGTGTTTGTTTCAGTCACTCTAGGAGACAGAAATGGATTCTTCTGCAGTCAATAAATGAGCCTACTGAAAAGCGAGGTAATAAACAACATTACGAGGCTGGGCATACGGCATGTTTCTGTTCACTCCTGTCCCGCTTTAATGGTGGCTGCAGTTACCGCAGCGCCTGTTGTGTCACATTTCCTCATCCTACCTCTAGTTCCTTTAAACCATATGCTATAATAGAGTGGCGTTATCCTGAGCTATCATTATAATTATGCTGCTATAGGCTTAGACTGCTGGAGGACATAGGGACTCTTTGCTTCATTCTATCTCTATTCTCCCACTCTCTAGAATCTGTTAGTTTCAATCTCTTCTCCTCTCTGCTCTTTTCTCATTTTTCTTCATCTGGTCTGTTCCTGTTTGGCTGTGACTCCATCCTGGAGAGAAATACCAGCTGTGCTGCCAACACCTTTTGTTCTATCTAGATGTTGGAGCTTGGCCTGTTTTTTCAGTGTGGTCCTGTTTCTCTGACTGTGACTAACTGGATGTGCTCTTCATCCTCTGGCATGGGAGCTGGCTCGGAGCTCGTCTGCCTGGCTGTGTGTTTCCTGGACGGGCCATATGTGGACAGCTGGTTGACAGTTGCCTTTTTGTATCTATGCTTCTTTTTCTATTTCTGCTTCTGTCTCCTTGAACTCCCAGTCGGCCCCTCAGCAGATGGCCGCTCACACTGAAGCCTGGTTCTGCTGGAGGTTTCTTCACCTGTTCAAAGGGAGTTTTTCCTCTCCACTGTCGCTACAAGCATGCTTAGTGATTTTGATTGGCTAGGAAAAGTCAATAACAACCTGAAAATCAGTCTGGTTTTCCTTAGACAGAAAACTTTAGAACCAATCTGACTGTATGATCTAGTGGAGTTGTCTCTGTAAAGTGCCTTGAGATGACATGTGCTGTGAAATGGCGCTATAGAAATCCTCTTCTTAGAGCTACATAGCAGAAACCAGTTTTCTGCAGAGTTAACCCACCCTGGTATATTTTCTCTGTGACGTGTTTATAACATGTCTGACTTGTTTAAGAAACCTCTAAGAACGGTTTTTAACAGGTTCAAAGAATCTGAAGAGAAATATGTTTATAGTATTCCAGTGCAAATTAGCACCAGGCTAACAGCTGCAGTGCTGCATAACTTTTGTGAGGATTTTTCAAAAACGAACATATTGTTAAGTTGTGTTTGATTTATTTTAAATCATAATAAAAAAAGCAACTTGAGTGGAAGAGGTTTACATCAGTGTGTGTTAAGACGGGCATGCACCGTGCAATGCTGTCAAACGTTGCACGCAGCTACAGCGCAAACTGTACGACGAAACTGCATGTTTTAACAGTTCACAGCTCACGAAGTTTGTTCTCACACTGTGCGGCCTGGCGCTCTGATGCCACTTTACGATGACTCAATGTCAACCATGTTTGATTCTCTGCAGGCCTTACAATTCCTGATCTGGAGATTGTTGTGAGAGGCTGATCGCCCCTCGTTACCCCGTTTTATTCTTCTTTGGTTGCTAGGCGAGGGCCAATGAATGCTGGTTATAGAGCATTCATATAGGGGTGGGGGGGGGTCGGGGTTGGGGGCTCAGGTTTCAGCTTTCAAAAACCTACAACACAGCAATAGAGTTGATTCCTTCCTGCTATCATTGCAGCCCCCACCCCCTTTACAGGGGAAAAGAAGACCTCACCTATTCAGCCAATTCCCTCCTAACGACCCCCTTCAGAGACATAGACAGGTATGGGGCATTGCAGGTTAACAAAGACACCAAACGACCCCCATTCCAAAAGGTGGACCCGTTCAGTCTGTTCCTATTTGCATGTTTTCTAGACTAAGCTAAAACCAGGCTTTGTTGGGCTGCTGTATAAAACCTGGAACTCAACGTAGTATTTCTGACATTTTGAATTGAAAAAATCTTCCTGGATGGAAAAGAAACGTCTTCAAACCTGGAAACAAAGTCCAGTGGATTGTTTTTTAACTTTTTGTAAGTCCTGTAAAGGGTGAGCATGTATCTGCATGTGATTAGGTGGTTGTTGTGGAGGTAGGACAAATTTGACAAACCTAATGCAATAATCAGAGGATTTATCCACGTGTTTTTGAATGAAAAGCCAATGGAGGCTGCTTGGTGTCTCATACCCTCTCCAGGAGACTCAAGTCGTGGAAATCGGGGCTCGTGTTCGCCAGGCGCTGCAGAGTGTGAGTGAGGTCATAGTCTGTTGCAAAGTAGAAGCCGTCAGTTTGAAGCACACTGTTGATCATTGACAGGAAGGTTTTATTGTCTTGCATCTGAAACAGGAATTAAAAAGAAATGAGAAAAAAAGAGATTTCTGAATAATATTATCTTTAAAAAGCTGAGGAAGGACTCAACAATAACTAGTTTTCTGCTGTTTGACAAAGAAAAAAAAAGGATTTAAACATCACTTTCAAAAAAATTAAATGACCAAATGTCAGAACTTTGCTTATGGAGTGAAAATGGCGTTCAGATCGAACTGAACTTCTGACATCATCCATCGCATCATCTGGAAATATTCTGGGTTAAACCAGAAGGCAGAAACCTTGGTAGTTTGTAGAACATTTAGCAGATGAGATGTCATGGAAAATCACAGATAACGACGAAGCAAAAGGAAACAGAGGACGCAACAACATGCAACTCTGAGACAAGAATGGTTTTTGGGTTTTTCCACCTTAGCTAGAGGTCAGTGACAGCACATAAAGAACTAATGATCGGAGATATTTAGACTGGCAACTTAAAACGCTTTTTGCTTTTTAATCATTTAAAGACGTAAAGGCATTAAAAGTGAAAATGGTTTTAAAACGGTGGTCTAATTCATGTGTCATTTCCCTTTATTTTTCTCATTTCACCCCAACATGCAAAGATCATGCTCTACTCCATTTAAAAATAAACTAATAGACTGGTTTACTTTTGTTGTTTAGGATTCTAGCATGATGATGGGAAATCAGTCACCAGGTCAGTATTCTGACTGAAGCTCCAATGTGTTTTATTTAATGTAATTTCAATACTTTTCGCCGTCCATGAGATAAACAGAGACTCTTCTGGTCGTCTTGTAGCTCCTGGTATTACAGTCTCTACAAACGTTTCTACTAAAACCTTGGTTTTCATTAACAGGGATCTACAGTCATAAAGACGAACAAACGACTAAAATATGTCACTCTTTAACAGAGAGACTCAAAGTGAAGCAACTCATCTGGAGTTCAATAGATTTTCTACACTAGCTAACAAAATGTAACTAATATTTAAGAAACTTAATCGAATCATTAAAGACATTTTAGCTATTAGAAAACTTTAAATGTAAAAATAAGACGGAGTGTCTTAGTCTAGTAGCGGATTACTCCAGCCAAGCAGCTGTTTGAAAAGAAGTGATGCATTAAAAACATGAAGAGCTCTGCTGCCATCTACAGGGATTCATGTGAAGAACAGAAACTAAATTCTTTTCAGCCAACCATCCCTGGGCTTCTGTTTATTTCTGCTAAATTGATCTTACACAGCCTCAAACATGAAGTGAAAAAAGTCGCTCATCATATTCAGAAATACCAACGGCCTCCAAAGTACTCTCTAAATATGAAATTATTGCATCCTGTTCAAATAAATGATCAGTGTTTTTAATTCAGAGTAATTTTCATGTGAATGTTTTACTTGAGGCATCCATGTTTGTCAAAGAACACTACTGCCACCTACTGGTTTGTGACGTCACGGTGCGGTATCGGCTGTTGATCAAGTCCCAGTGCTGTATCTGGTGTTTGTCACAACGCGCTATTATCCAAGTCATCTTGAAAACATTCTTCTTCCAAATGTTGGCTACATATTACGGGTTTTTTCTCTGGCCAGAAGTTTCGATGGCAAATCCCTCCCTCTTCAAGTTGGCGCATCCAACCACCAACCCGTCCGTGGAGGATCAGGAATCAGAAAGGTGGAATAACTCTTTTTTTTTCACTTTTACCCCATGTATTCCAACATCCAGCTGCCATGCACGTAAGCATTGTCAGTTTCACTATAGCTCTGGTGAATTTCAATGGTGAAGTCCTCTGGAAATCTTCAATAATTGTTGTTGATTGCAGATGTGCTCCAGTAAAGTTCTACTGATTTAGCTTAAAGCCGGAGAGATTGGCGCTCAGGCTTACCGCGACCGCGGACGCCACTCGCTGGAAGATGGCAGGGAGGTAACGGGCTACTATATTTGGGCAAAATGGACGCCCCAGACTCCAGTGATCGCAACTAAAATTATTGTTTTTATTTTCTTTTATTGATTAAAGCTAAAATTCATTAAATCACCGTGAACAAATTAGCTATAGGTAAAGATAGTGACCCATCGTCAGTTATTCCTTGCTGGACCGGACTTTACCTTTAAGAACGGACAAAAACAAACATTTTCTCATTGAAGAATCAACATCTGGATCTCCTGTCTTTGGCTCCAAAGAAAATACTGATTAAAACCTCTTGATGTTACCTTCCAGTCTGTATCAAAGTGCATAAACTAATTTTGACAGAAGAAGATAGAAGGCTTGCTGGCTTAGCAGGTAGCTCATTTTCTATGAATCTGTTTATGTGAAAACAGAAGCAAACCCACCTGGTCCTCGTTCAGGTGCAGAACCGTCTTTTTGTAAGAAATGATGTCGAAACTCTGGGCTTTCCAAACATCATGGCCCAGTAGATCCCCCACCTTCGTCTTCTTTGTGATAATTATCAGGTACATTCCTGCAGATATTTGGAAATTAGACCGAGAGCAAAAGTAAAACAGAGATTCCTTATCTAATAAAACAGACAGTTTGACCTGAACGTGCTGAACTGACCTGCTGGCAAACGAATGGTTCCCATAACTCCACATATTGGCCTGGTTTCAGCCGACACAGGAACCGCACTCCTCACTGAGCGCCGCCAGAGGGGAAAGATTCATTAGAACGATAGGATCAACTATTTATTACATTCAACAAATGAAAACAGAAGGCAGAGTCGTAAATAACCGATGAATGGACTCTGCTGACATAGAGCCGCTTAAACTCATTTAAACATGAATTCTGCTTAGGATTAATGGTCCAGGTCAGAGGTCAGAAACCTTTCATATCTAAGGAGCCATTTTCCCCTGAGACTGCTTAATTAAAAGTCGCTTAGAGCTGCAAAATATTGTGACTTTAATCAAACAAAACCAAACATTTTGGTTAAAATATCTCTGATAGGAAATTTGCTGCCATTTTGAAATAATTGTAAAAACATAATTTCTGAGTTTATTAAAAGAAAAATAGCACCAACAAAATATTCCTTTGTTCTTTACACGTCACTCTGTTATGAAAATTCAATTCAAATATTCTTTATAAAAACCACTAAAGCTTCTAAGACGTGTATTTGTCATAATTCTTTACTTAGTTGGGCTTTTAGCCACTATTAGGAGCCATTGGAGTCCAAAGAGCCAAATGTGGCTCTGGAACCGCAGGTTGCAGACCCCTGGTCAAGGTTAAAGACTATGACTGGCTGGTAAAGTAACACCAGAAAGGTATGGAGTAAAAACATTACGGTATTATAAAACCAGATTAGGGATGCACGATATTGGGATTTTGGCCGATATCCGATATTTTAAAACTCATGTAGCCGAGCAAAACCATATTCCATATTCGATGTTAAAGCTGGATAAAAATAAGTCAGTCATTGAAAATAGCAGTTTTGTTATCCATTTCTGACACTTTGAAAAATAATAAACTCAAATATATTTCTTTCATATGCTGATATCAAATTGATTTTTTAAAAGACGCGTATCGTATCTATTCTTTACTTTCAAAAAATCTGGTGAAATTATCATCGCTCTGTTATAAACTCTGCGACTTTCCATTTTGCAAATTCTTGTGAGATTTTGTTAGTAAAATAGATCGATATCGCGCTGGTCAATATATCAACATATAAAAAATATGGCAACATTTCTTGGCAGATTTTTGGGGGATTTACATTAGCATAACCATAGCGACATGCTGTAATATAACAAATGGCCAAAAGATTGATATGGTGTTTTTAAATGGCAATATATCAGCATATGAAAATATACACTGGGATATTTTTGACGTATCCAATATTTTTTCCCTCGTCTTTAGAAGTTTTTAGTCTGTAAAAAGAAGTTTTTTGAGGAAGAAGAAGAAGTAGTATTTTATTCATTTTATTTTTAGACTTTAGAAACTTAGAAGCTGATCAAATATCGGGTTAAATATGGGTGCGGGGTGGCCGATGTCCGACATTCAGTTTTAAGGCCGATAACGATGTAGGGGGAGCTGATTATATCGCGTGCATCCCTAAACCAGATCTATAAGAATCACCATCAAACAATCTACAGCTCAGCTTAATGAGGAGCTTCCTCCCCATCTCACATTAAAATGGCCCAATTAGATATTTGACTGCGTTACATTCACACAATCTTATCTGCTCCCATTGTGATAAAAAAAAAACTAGACAGTCTCTCAGATCCCTGCGTTTGACCTTTATAAAGAAAAGCAGGGAAGGTTTAATGAAAACCTGGCAAATAGAGTCAGGAGGGTGAAACTCGGGGCCATTTCCACTCTATAAAAAGCAAATCTACAATAAAACAGGATACCAAACAATCCCGTTAAAAATAAAACTTTAGCTTCTGGTTGGTTAAAATCTGGAGCAATTCAAACCAAAGAAGATGAATGTTGAAACGCATCTATTGAGAAGGAAGTGCAACACTAACGCTGTGTTTCTAGGGGATTCACCGGCCACGTCTATTATTTAGATTTAACCTAAAACGTCTACAGAGAACTTTAAGGTGTGTATTGCTATTTGTTAGATCTTCTGTTTGCCTTTAAAATACTTTATGGATTTAAAAGAATTAGTAAATTAAACAAGTGAATTGCTGAAATGCCAGAAGGAGGAGGGCAATAAGCCTGTATAATAATCCTGCTATAATAAAAAAAATATTACAAAGCTGTCATATGTGGACACTGTATATATTGTATATATCCCATGCATTGAGCAGATGAAACGAGTAGATTTCTACACTGAAAGATCAATAAATTTGTATTTGTTTTTAAGTCAATGAGTCGATGCAATCAACTGGTTTTCCATTGATAGAAAACTTTAAATCAAATTCACTGGATTAGCTGGTTGAACTGTAAAGTGCCTTGAGACGACATGTGTTGTGAATTTAGGTCTATATAAATAAACTGAATTGAACTGAGTTGAATTGAATAAAGTCAATCAATCAATAGTTGAATCTACATTTGACTCTTTAGCCATTAGTTAGCTCTTCCTATGATGGAAATCAGTAAAAGGTCTTAGATTAATGTTCAGAATTTCTTCCATGTATGATTAGTATTTTCTTTTCTCCTGCACTGTATTTGTCAACATTTGGCATTTTGCTTGAACTTCTCTGTCAAACTTTCAGAATATGAAGCACAAAGCTCTTTACCAACAGCTGCACAAGAACAATAAACCAAAGACATCTTCAGAACCGGCCGTTCTGCATCTGGACAGAAAAGCTTCAGATAAAAGCCCCCAGTGGAGGACTTTATACAAGCCTCCAATCAAGAAAAGATCTGGTGATCTCCAATGGAGGATTTTACTTGAAGAAACATTGAAAATGTGTTCCATGTTTTTATGGAATGCACAAGACTAAAGGCCATTTTTAGCCATTTAATTCATGTTTTTAGTGTTTTTGGAATGGGTTTTACAAATGCTCTGTTTATGGGAGGAGTTTTCAAGAACAGGAGAAACAAGCTAAAGGCCCGACTTTGACATTTTATAATCTGTGAAGCAGAGATGGCCGTCTACGTCTCTGCAGAGACAGACTGCAGGAGGGAGCTCACCTTGATGCCGTGGATCTGTGGAAGTGCAACTTTAAAGGAGTCATAGAATGCAAAACAGAATTTCCATTTTGATAGATGAATAACGATAGTTCAGGGGGTGAAATGGACGTACAGAGAAGTTCAAACCACATCAACACCTCCTGAAAATCTCACAATTCTAAACTTTCATCATAAAACAGGCGAATCTAAATGAAGCACCACACTGACATCAATTAGGGCATGTTGCCTTATTTGCTTCTGGCCTGTACTGTTGTCACCCCCCGACATTGACATTCAGAGCAATTTCAATTTGTTGGGGCGCTGACTGGACCAGACCAGGCATTCGAACTGAGCCGTCAGCTCTAGGGCTGGTCTGGGAACCCCAGCAGAAGAGGCCAGGGAGCCAGTCTACCTTACCGTGCAGGCGGGGGAAGCAAGGGGTCGCCGGTGTCCAGGCTACTCATCACTGGGTCAGGTTCCGTCGCTCCGTCCCTCGCTGGCCCCGTCCCCCCCCCATAGTTCCGGATCAGCCCAGAGCTGGCCGGCTGGGTTGTGCAGCACTGTAGGCTTACCAAAATCCCAGATGATTTTGAAATTCCCCGACATTTCTTTAGAGTCACGGAAAAGTAGGACATGTCCTGAAAAAAGAGGGCGTCTGGTCACCCTACCATATCAACAATCTGATGTTTCAGTGAGTGAGTGCTTGTTGCACAGCTATGATGCGTCTTTGCTCAGCAGCTTGGCTCGTTATAAACCAACCAATCAGAGCACAGCTCATCTAAATATTCATGATCAAACCATAATAGGAAGAAAACCTGTCATTTCATTCTAGGGCTTTTAACCAGGCTGCATTAGGGCTCATAGAACAGGCTAATATGCCATTTTAAGCCCAACCAATGTTACACACATCTATTAGAGACCTTTTAAGGACCAAATACCCCATAGAATCATTCTATCACCCCTTCAAAGCCAGAATAAGGCTGGTTTCACTTCCACAGAACATGGAGGATTTTGTTCAGCTGTGGAGTTTTAACAACATTTTATTTACTCCGTCATGATGATGGAGAACCACGATTTAACAAGCTCCTCATTTCATGATTTTCAGCCAAAACTTGCTTTTATGATTTTTAACTGAGTTTGTTTTGCATCAATTGATTCTATTGTTTGGATTGTGTAAATAAAGGGATGTTAAAGGTGAAAAAGATTCTATGTATCCTGTTGTTGAGTGAATCAGTGAGCTGCTGGCTGTGCAGCAGGTTTCCTGCTGAAAACATCCAGGACTGAAGCAGCTTAGCAGAAGCAGTTCTTACCGGTCAGACACATGTCAGTAGAAACCCTGTCAATGAGCAGGACATCAGAGCAGGCCTCCTCACATGGCTCTATGAAGAAGCTTTCTGCTGTGGTGAACCTGCAACACATCAACAGCAATGTTTGGGATTCAGTCCCACAGCTGGAGGAGCAGGAACTGTTTCAGACAACATAGTGAGCAGCTGCTGGTTCCCTCTGCTTGGACTGCAGGAACCCAGCAGCTCCCAGAACCTTCTGCTCTACTGGTGACTTTAAACAGAAACAACCTGTAGAAACGCAAACTTTCTCCGGTGTCAGCTGTTCCGTTAGCCTTGCAGGAAACCCCCCATTTCTAACCACAGTGAGGCCAGCAGAGCCGGTACCGACCCGGTGAGGCCCCCCACGAGCCCCCTGACCGCCTGACTCACCACGGACACACAGTGAACTCACTACACATACTTACAAGCGGAAAGTGCCAGAGCTAGCCATCTTCTTTCTCCTGGTTAACCTCAGTGACGTGTCCTCCTCTTCTTCTTCTTCTTTCATTTCATTCTTCTTCTCTTCTTCTTCTTGTGCTTTATGGTGGTTTGCAAACAACTTTTTGGTGCATTACTGCCACCAACTGAACTGGAGGGGGAACCGTGAATAAAGTAATTCAATATCCAGTAAACTAAAAAAAATAAAAAAAAATAAATCCTCTTAAACAAATGTGTCTTTTAACAAAGTTCAATAATAAGGAAAAACTATGGAAGCCCGTTTCCGCCACTTTGTAAAAAAAAGACAAAAATATATCTCATTATATTGAGTTAGCGTCTCATTATAATGAAAAAAAATCTCTCTCATTATTATGAGATCTTTTTTTTTCTTTTTTTACAGAGTGGCGGAAATGGGCTTCCATAAAAAACCCTTAGATTTAGAATCCAAGTTTAAAATGTATTTTAAGTTTAACTTTAATTCATTGACTTGCAATCTGTTTACTAATTAATTTCTCTGATTGACATATTTAGTGCCAAACAGTATAATGTGCTTCACTGTTTCTGCTTGAAAACAAAAATCACCCTTCGCTGTATCATGTTTCCCTATTTTAAACAATGTGCTGTTTAAACCTGGATGGCCAAACCATAACCTTCATATCATCTTTTTCTCCTTTCTATTCCTTTCTGTTTTTCTAATAAAGCCAAGTTTCTTTTAATATTATACAACAATCTACCAGTTATTTCTTCTTCCCACTGTTTCTGCCATCTTGATCTAATCCTTTCCTTAATTACTGATTTTATTTAAACTTTACTAAATTGACTTATTATATCAATTAAACTACCATAAGTTTACTTGCTTGTTTTGCACATCTATCAGCCATCTCATTCCCTTCTATTCCATATGAGAAGGAATCCAAATAAAATATTATTTTTATTATTCTATTATTCACATTGCTTGAATTCTAAATAATAATTGCTGAATTTCTGCTAATATATCAGGTCTGCTGTCTGAGTGACTGTGTTTAAATGAAAATAACGCTGAACTAGAATCAGAGAAAACTATGCTTCTTAATGGACGGATTTCTTCATTCCCTTCCAAGGCCTACATGATCCCAAACATTTCTCCTGTGTAGACTCAAACTCCGTCACTGACTCTCTTACTTGATTAAATATAAAATTCTGCAACTACAAACGAAATACCATTCTTATTATTTGGATCTTTTGAAGCTCCGTAAAATTTTAACAAACCCATCATATTTCTCATCTAAATATTGCTGAACCATATTTAAATCCGAGATATTCTCCTTGTTTTTCCGTTTAAACAGCAAAGTTAAATCAGTAACTATATTAGGCAACAATGATGGCTGAATTAATGACCTAATAACTGTTTTACTGACATTTATATGAGGTAATTCTAGATCTTTTATAATATTATCTGCTGACCATCCAAAGGAATTTAATTTCTTCTTTCCTTTTTTCCAACATGGTTTTAAAATATATTGACATGGATGAGTTTCACAATGATTCTTTACCTGAAACCAACAAGTAGAAAGTAATTGTAATGTCCTCCACTGTAGTGGCATTTCTACCTGTAATGCTGATGTTGTTCTTATGTGCATAATCTCAATGCTTGATACAGAACAATATCCAATTTAAGTAATGACTCTAATGCTGAACCAAAAGCACTACATCCATGATCAAAACCGGACCTAATTAAACCTGTATAAACTGATTTCAATGCTTTCCGCTCAGCTCCCCACTCATTCCCAATCAAACATCTCAGAACATTTACCGGTAACTTCTGTTTTGTCTGCATTCAGAAGCAGAAAGTTAAGAGTCATCCAGGTTTTTTGTCTTCTCAGACATGCCTGTAATCTATGTAATGGGTTAGCTTCATCTGGATTTTATAGACAGATATAGCTGGGTATAATCAGCATAACAGTGAAAATTAATCCCATGCTGTCTAATAACTCTACCAATTGGGAGCATGTATAAAGTAAAGAGAATTGGTCCTAGCACTGATCCGCTGTGGTACTCTACAGGTAAACCCTTGAGTGGCGGAGGACTCCATTTGTCATTAACATGAACAAACTGAATCTGATCAGAGAGATAAGATTTAAACCAGTCTAGTGCTGTTCCTTAATTCCAACAAAATATTCAAGTCTTTTCAAAAGAATATTATGGTCAACTGTATCAAATGCAGCACTGAGATCCAACAGGACTCTCAGCACCAGATACAAGTCCATTATCTGGAGGCCAGGAGAATATCATTAGTGACTTTTCACCAGAGCTGCTTCAGTGCTATGATGAGCTCTAAAGCTGTGACTGAAACTCTTCAAAGCCTATTATGGTGAAAGTGATCGCCAACTTGTTTGGCAACTACTTTTCAAGAATTTTACAGATAGGAAGATTGAGTATAGAGGTCATAATTGACCAAATTATCTTTTACCAGAGACGTTTCTTACTGAGGATCTTTAATTCTACTGAAGTAACAAAGTGAACTTTTAGTACATCCTCTGTAACAGGGATATATTAATCAACATCTAAAATGGAGGAGGAGATCAAAGGGAATACCTCCTTAAATAACCTGGTTGGAACTGATCTAACATACAAGTTGAAGGGGCTTAGATGAAGACAATAATTTTGCTAATTCAGAAAGTTCAACTGATCAAAGCAGTCTAAACCGGGTTCAGATTCCATGACTACCTCAGGTACAATCGCGGATAGAGGGGAGTGCTTATGATCTTATTTTTAATAAGATCAATCTTATTTATAAAGAATCCCATAAAATCATTGCTGCGTTAAGAGCAGGTGAAATGGATTCAACAGAGCTATGGCTCTGGGTGAGTTTCTTAAGTAACTGTATTAAAAAAGAAATCTAGGATTATTCTTATTCTCCTCTAGTAATGGGGAGAAGTATGCTGCTCTTGCTTTACAAAGGGTCCTCTTATACAGCAGTAAACCATTTTTCCAGACTAGGAAGGAGATGAATTTTTGGATTTCTCTAAAACATTCTTAAGTTCTACAAAAGAAAAAGGAACATTTAATAAGTCACTACTGTTTACACTTTTAACAAATAATTAACTGTTTTCATTAATTGTGCATTCTCTTCCTCTTATTTCTTTTTCGGTTTTTATTTAAGCATTGAATTTTAGCAAACTTCTCCGCTAACATCTCTGCTTTCTGCTCCTCTGTCACAGCATATATATTTAAATCTTTCAGAACCGGACGTCCATATTCTCTCTAATTCCATTCATTCTTTTTATCATAACCCAGATATTTGAAATTTTAGTCTCTCTACCAACGGAATCATAGAAAGATTGCCAGTAAATCCTTTTTGCACATTTTACAGTTCTTTTGGCAAGAGCTTGTGATCTTTTATATTCAATAAACGACTAAAAAATTCAGATTTTTCTTTAACATTCGAAATGCTTTATTTCAAGAGTTCATTCATATTTTTTTTCTTCCCGCTTCCTTCTTTCCATTGGATAGATTGTCGAGCTGCAACTAATATAGCTTCACAAACAGAAACATTTATGTTATCAACATCTGAATTAATATGAACCTTTTGCATTTCTACTTCGCTTATTCTCTTATATTTTTCCAATCAGCATTTGCAAAAAAACCTTCAATATAACTTTGTTCTACCTCAAAGCCCACTTTTATTAGTATTGGATAATGATCACTTCCTATGGTTTAGTATTTTCAAACTTTACAAATACTGATTCCTGCAATATCTTTAGACATAATGTAAGATCTGTTGCTGATTCTGATCCGTTGCTAATATTAATTCTGGTAATACTTCCATCATTAATACAAACCTGATCCTTTATATCCATTATTTCTTCTATCACTTCTCCATTTGAATCATTCCTACTATCCCAAAGTGTGCTGTCAGCATTAAAATATCCACAACAAATAACCTTATCATTTATATTTTCACTTAATTCACCAATTTCCTCTAAACAAAGTTTTTTAAAAGGATTATAGAAATTTAATATTTTAATAATTCCATTTTTAATCAAAATTTCTACAGCTATCCATTCTATTTTTTTTCCCTTTTCCTATAAATCTATATTGAATTCCCTGTTTTATACATCCAGCCCATTTCCCTGTTCCCTGTCCCTTAGTATACTATCATTTACTTTTATCACAAAATCTAATGCTGTTTTTAAGCCACAGATAATATCGGGTTTATTTTTCAAATAATTCATAGAACATTTAAACTCTGGTCCATTGCTTATTAAGCTCCTATCATTTCATTGAAGGAGAATCATTTTCTCCCTCCCCCTGTTTTACCATCAGTCTCAAGCTTTTTGTTTATTAATTCCCAAGAAAGATCCTTTGCAGACAAGAATTTTTCTGCCCCTTTCACGATAATTTTGTTTTTTTTCTGTTTTTTGTCTCACCTGGTCAGTACCGTTAATAACCCTAACCCTAACCAACCGGTGAGGAGTGTGGATCAGAATGGCCCTATTCATAAATAATAATAATAATATTACCAATAATAATAATAATAATAATAATCATAATAATAATAATCATAATAATAATAATAATAATAACATAACAATAACACAATAATAATACACAATACATTTTATTTGAAAGCACCTTATCAAAACACCCAAGGACACTCTACAGGCAGATAAAGATTTATTTATCTATATATCTATAATATTACTTAACAAATACTAAATCTTCCTAATTATTTCTGTTATTATTAGATATTTAAATAAATATTGATACAATTTTTTTTGACTTTTTCTGCAGAATATCCATCCATTCATTATCTGACACGCTTGTGCCAATCGGAGTCTTGAGGGGTTTCCTGTGCTTATCTCCAGCCGTCTACGGGTGAGACGGCTGGAGATAAGCACAGGTCGTCAGTCCAACGCAGGGCTGCAGAATATCTATCCAATCAAATTTAGCTTTCTCCTTGTTTACGTCTTTAACCAAATTCCTTCTTTCTTCTTCACACTTCTTACAATACATCACTACATGTTCTACTGTCTTGTCCACAAAGTTGACATTTGCCTGACATGTTTTTCTATTTTGAATAATGTATTATTTAATCCTGTATGCCCAATGTCTTGAAATAACTGCTTCCTCTCCTCTGCTCTCCTCATTTCTACGACTTTCCGTTGAATCCTATAAAACCATCTTCCTCTCCTTTCTTCTTGCTATTCTTTTTGCCACCTTTCCTTCATCCTTTGTTTGATGATACTTTTAATTTCTGTCTTACTTAACTTAATCATCATATCAATGGTTTTAGCAATTTTGTCTGCAATTTCCTTTCCATTAATCCCTATAAGTGCTGGCACCCAAATAAATATAACACTAACACCCATTATTTGAACTTGATAGAAAACTTGCTGTATTTCAATTAAAATGTCTGATCTACTTTCCAAACTATGATTTTGTATACTGATTAAAGCTGAACTTGAATCTGAACATATAATTGATCTTAACGGTCTCACTTTCTCTATCCATGCTAATAATGCTAATAATATTGCTAATAATTCTCCTGTATATACTGATAATTCATTATTTATTCTCCTATTTACTTTGATATTGAAATCTGGAACATAAAAAGCAATACCTCCACTTTTACTCACACTTTTAGATGCATCTGTATATATTTGAATATAACCATAATTACAATTCAAATATTCCTGCATCAGTTCATGATTAATATTGTCTTCCTTTTTCTTTTCTAACGTGTCAAATCCACTGTAGTATCAAGTATGATCCAGGGAGGAATTATTTCATTTAATTGGTGGATTGCAAACAGGTTATAGGTGCATACCGCCACCTACTGTACAAGGGTGTTTAGCCTTAAGTTTCCACCTACTATATTCTATTTTTTAATTTTGTGTTATGTAAAAATAAAAATAATGCTTTATCAATTACCCTAATTTCCTTCCTATCTCCATCTGTCCCTAAAATTCCTTTAATACTCCATTCTCTCCCTTTTTTTCCTAATTACTTCACTCATCTTCTCTCTTTCAGTTGCATATTTAGAGAAAATCATCAAAACGTGATCAACATTTTCTTTTCCTGCACAATCCTCACATAAATCAGTATTTCTCCTCCCTAGTATAAACAAAAACTCATTCCAGTAGGTGTGTCCAGTTCTTAGTCTAGTGGAGATGATCTTTTCCCTTCTGCTTCTTTCTCCATATTTTTTAAATATTACAGATTTTTGAACCTTATATAATTTTCCTTTCTCATCCTCAGCCCATATTTTTTGTCATCTTTCTGTTTCTTTCTTTTTAACGACTGATTTACCTTCCCCCTTTTCCACATGGAATCTGAACCGTAATCTGTTTCCAGAAGCCTTTTTAGCCAGATTATCTGCTGTTTCATTTCCTCTCACCCCTTCATGTGCTGCTCTTACAAACACAACTCAACATCTATTCCATATCTAAGTGACCTGAATAAACTCTGATGAATTTCTAAGACAAAGTCTTTCCTATAGTTTCGCTCTGAGTGAATGCTTTCTATTTTAGCTTTAGAATCTGTGCATATAACCACCCTGCCTGCTCTGACCTCCTCCACCCACTGAACTATTAATTGTGTATACAGACAGAAGGTCCGTTAATCTTTTACAGATGCATATATTAAACTCAGGAGATAATATCCCTTTTCCCACACTTCCATTTGAATTTTTTTGAACCATCCATGTAAAATTTTAAATAACTATAATACAATTGTCTAATCAAGACATTGACAATATAAGCTAGTTTTAACCCAACTTCATTATGTTTCCATTCTCAATCCTTTGGATTTCATGTATTACCACCATTTTCAAGTCAACTTTTGTTTCAGGAAACAGCCATGGTGGCTCAGCACTGATTGGGTTATTTTTAGAGAATGTCTTATCATCTAACTCATATTTTAGCCCATTTGTTTCCTGTCCAGCCGAAGTTCTTCCTTCTAAATTTGGATTATTTCCAGAAGTTCTTTATTATGCTTGTTGCTGGGTTTTATTCACCATTACTTTTAATTGTGTCCTCCTTTTCTTCTTCTTCTACTTCTATTAGTTTAATAGCAGATTGCAACCTTGAATTTTACGTGCATAACGCCACCTACTAGCATGAGAAAATTCAATGTGATGATTTTATATACGTACATACACACATACGCATACATATATACATACATATACCCATATCTATATACACAATCTCTATACTACTATATCAATCCCTCTCTCTCTATTTAGGTGTATATATACATACATATTTTTAAATCTTGTTGTATATACACTGCCGTTCAAAAGTTTGGAGTCACCCAGACAATTTTGTGTTTTCCTGAAAAAGTCACACTTATTCACCGCCATACATTGTGAAATGAATAGAAAATAGATTCAAATAGGCTTTCAGTGACATAAAAAAATGAAGAGTTCAAAATGCAGCACTGAGATTCACACATAGGACAAGTACAGATAGAAAGTCCATTATCTGAGGCCATGAGAATATCATAAGAGACCTTCTTTCTCTAGAGCTGTTTCAGTGCTATGATTGATTTCCTGAATTTCAGTTTATTTCTATAGCCAATTCACAACACATCATCTCAAGGCACTTTACAGTTCCTACCAGATCATCCAGCAAAATAGATTGGTTCACAGAAAACCAGCTGGATTGCATCATCCCTTATGACTTGAAGGAAAACTCTCACACACCATAAGCCTTATGCTCAACCGGCCAAGCTAAAATAAAACAGTAAGAAGAAGTTAAAGATTTTGATTTGGGGTCTTCATTCCTTTGAGACAGTATGAAAAGTCAGCTGAGAACAAAAACATAGAGGGAAAACAAAGAAAAAGGGATGAAGAGAGGACAAACCTGGTGAAAATCAGCCATATATGTCCATTTAGCTATAAATGTCTGTATCTGTAGAATGGGTCTGTTCCCCATGTGTTGTCTTTCATTCAGAGGGCCTCCTGCCTGTCTTGCTCTAGGCCCCAAATTTCTAGATCCACTCCTGCCTGCAGGACAGATAAACAACATCCATCTGCATATAAAATGTAAAAGCCCTTGCCTCTTTTAGCTTGTTTTTGTTCTGGAAAACTCCCTCCTATAAAAAGAGCATTTGTAAAAACCGTCCCAAAAAAGACTAAAAACATGAATTAAAAGGCTAAAGATTGTCTTTAGTCTTGTGCTTTCGATAAAAATGTGAGAAAGATTTTCAGACAGACAACAGAAAGGACACTGGTTTAAAACACTCCATTAATAATAAATAAAACGAGTTTGTGGTGATGGCGCTGTGTAAAATCCTCCATTGGAGATCACCAGATCTTTTTTTTTGATTGGAGGTTTGTATAAAGTCCTCCACTGGGGCGCTTTTATCTGAAGCTTTTCTGTCCAGATGCAGACTGGCTGGTTCTGAAGATGTCTTTGGTTTATTGCTTTAATGCAGCTGTTGGTAAAGAGCTTTGTGCTTTACAATAAAACCATTCTCTGTGGGTCCAGGCTGGACAGTAGAGGTCCAGTTTGTTCAGGGAAGCAAGGATCCAGGATCAGGCCAGGAACTTTTCTTTCTTTCTGTTTCTTAGGCGACATTCGTTACCCACCTTACCAGTAGGTGGCGGTAAATTGCCATTACGCTGTTTGCTCAACAGCCGCTTAAACAAACAGTAGAAGAAGAAGAGGCAGTAGAAGAAGAAGTCCTTCCTTTCAGGAGTTCCACACGTGTTTCTTTGAGTGTTGGAGGCAGAATTGAAGCGGCATCAGGAGAAGTTTCCAGTCCGTCGCTTGGTCGCTAATCTTCAGCTAACATGAAACCAGGTAAAGTAGCTGCGCGCGAGGCCGCTTTAGTCTCACGGTGTTCAGGCTGTTTGGCTGCAGACATGACGGCCTACCAGGCAGCCCCCCTAAACATGGTGAAAAGTGTTTAATGGTGAAAATGAGTCGCGGCATGGCGACCCTAGCTTCACGCTGGGATTTGAATACTATTGAAAAAGTTTTTAAATCGTTTTTATCCTGTTTATATCGGTAAAGTCTAGGCGGGGGGCCAGGGGCCCCTCGTGTTGCTGAGCACGTGGGCAGCCTGTTAGGATTCTGGTGGAAATGTTTGGGGCCTCTGAGGGCCAACTTTAAATTAAAACCTGTCCTTCTGTCTTCAAAGGGAGCCGATGTTTAGCTGTTTGGATGCCAGAACATAAATTAACTAATTTATTTAAATCTCCTTAGTTAATCTATAATGATTAAATGAAACACGCAGAGTCCAGATATTGGACCAACTTTATGTAGAAAATCTATGATAAATGTAGACGGTGTAAAATGGCAAACAGTTGAAATGATGAGGAATAAAACCTGGTTTTCTTTTTTACATTTAATTTAATCTCCATCGGTTGATTTCTCCTAATCTAAACCAAACATCTGTGGTTGGATTAAAGCTAATCTAACTCTGGGCCTTTTACACGTGTACCTGTTTTTCTTACATTTTGTTCTCTCAAGTATCAAATCTGTCAACGTGTAAATATTTCTATTTTTGAGGAAAATAACCTGCCCATTTTTAAATATATTATTTAAGCTGGGAATTCAGAATGACTGATCTGAGCACAGCAGACTGTAGCATCTACCTCCTGTTTCTACAGTAAGAAGTCTATCCTGGGTGGGAAACAATTGGTCTCATTTTGAAGAAATTCACCTCTGCATTTAACCCATCCCCTCAGGGAGCAGTGGGCTGCCATCATGGGGCGCCCAGGGAGCAGCGTGGGGTTAAGGTTCTTTGCTCAGAGACCCAGAGTGGCAGTCTGTGGGAGTGGGGGATCAAACTCAGAACCTCAGGATTACAAACACTATGCCCTAACCAATCGGCCGTTGTTCTGTCAGACCAGCATACCTATAATCAACACACAAGACCTCAGATTTGTTTATCCCTTTAGTTTTGTACGAAAAATAGACTTTAAACTACCTCAATGGGCGTGTATCCCTTTAGTCTTTTACATAATAAAACAGTTACACCAGAAACTAAGTAATTGAATATATATATATATATTTTTTTGCATGACTAAAGTGATCTATGCTCACTGAGGTTCTTTAAAATCTATTTTCCATCCAAAACTAAAGGGATAAACGGGTATTTGCTATGGGTCTGCTGGTCTGACGGAAAGCCGCCACTCTTCCCATGTGGTGTCTGAACCTCTGTTCTGTATCCAGATGTTAAGCAGCACAAACCCAGCAGTAAAATCTGTAGCTTCCTGAAAAGCTAAAGCTAAAAACATGTGATGTCATTTTGCACATCTCTGGTGTTGCTGCTATTTTCTCATATCTACTACTGTAGAAATGTCCATAGCTGTGTGTTGATTATTTATTATTCAGATGACTGCACGGTATTTATGTTTGTAAAACATTGTACAATGTTTTATCTATTTTTATTTCTTTTTTTAATTGATTCTGTTATTTTTATACACTTTTAAAGGCCCACGTTTGTGACCATGTTTGCTGCGATCAGTTGCTGCAGTAACACTACGATTTCTCCATTGTGGACCAATAAAGGGATTTTCTATTTTCTAATGAACCACCATACAAACCAAAACATTTTTATTTCTGTTAAGTGGGCTGTGCCTGTACCTCATGCCATTCATTTAAAAAATACTTATGAATCCCAAAGAGAAATAAAACTAAATGTTAGTTTTTTTTTTTTTTAGCAGTTTTAGGTGTTCATAGCTGTAGGCAGGAAGGATCTTCTTCTTGTAAAGTACTTCTTTCCTCCAACGTTGGTCTTGTTGATCTACCGTCCTGCAGGGTTTAGATGCAGCCCTGCTCCGTCACAGCCAATTCAAATCAAACGGCATGCCATCAAGTTTGAATACACCCGGGTAACAAGGCTTTGATTTATTCAGCTGTGATGGATCTGCTTTTTTAATTTCAGTCTAGTAATCAATAACTAGATGGCAGAAAATGACTTTAAAACATTTAGTTAAAAAAACTGAGACGATCTGATCTGATGCTTGGCTGCAGCTCATGTTCATCCAATTAAAACGTACACCTTTGTGTTAAAGGTTTCACTCCCCGTGGAGACAGAGGAGGACGAGGCGGGGGCCGCGGCGGCTTCAGAGGCGGGTTTGGAGACCGGGGTGGACGTGGAGGAGGAAGAGGTGAGTTGAAGGAAGTTTAGTCTGACGGTCATTTCTGGAAGCAGACATGTTTGTATACATATCATCCCTGAAATGATGCACAGTGGACATCAGACACTATGATGTGTTTTTATTTTAGGTGGTGGATTTAGGTCTCCAGACGGTGGAGGATTTCGCGGCCGTGGGGGTGGCAGAGGCACCCCAAGAGGAAGAGGAGGCAGAGGAGGAGGAAGGGGTGGTGGCAGAGGAGGCTTTGGAGGAGGGAAGAAGGTCCTGATTGAGCCTCACAGACATGAAGGTTTTTATCCAACATATTTCTATACCTGAGGAAGTGATTATGATCTCCTCACGTTTTTACATCCTGTCAAAATGTTTCAGTTAAATTCAGTTTATTTCTCATAGCTCCAATTCCGTACATCATGTCATCTCAAGGCACTTTACAGTTCAACAAGATCATCCAGTCAGATTGATTCAAAGTTTTCCATCCAAGGAAAGCCAGTTGATTGCATAGACTCATTATTGACTCAAATCCAATCTCCTCACACTAAGCATGCTTTAGAAGCGCACAGTGGAGAGGAAAACTCCCTTTGAACAGGAAGAAACCTCCAGCAGAACCAGGCTCAGTGTGAGCGCCATCTGCTGAGAGGCCTCACTGGGGTTCAAGGAGACAGAAACAGAGATGGAAAATGAAGCCATCCTTCTTTCTTCCCCTTATGTGAGGTCAGGTTATGGGGGGTAGCAGCTTCAGTAGGGAGGCCTAGACGTCCCTCTCCCCAGTCCAGCTCCTCCGGGGTAACCCTAAGGCGCCTCCCAGGCCAGCAGAGAAACATAGTCCCTCCAGTGGGGACGGCGGCCTGGAACACCCTCACCAGGGAGGCATCCAGGAGGCATCCCAACCAGATGCCTGAGCCACCTCAACTGGCTCCTTTCATCGATGTGGAGGAGCAGCGCTCTCTACTCTGAGTCCTCCCTCGATGACTCAGCTCCTCACCCTATCTCTAAGGAGAGCCCAGACACATTATGGGAGAAAACTCACTTCAGCCGCTTGTATCAGGGATCTCATTCTTTTCTGTCACGCCATAGATAAAGGGTAGGATTGTAGATTAACCCAGAATGTCGAAGCTTGCTTTTGGCTCAGCTCTTCACAACAACAGATCTGTACGGGCGCATCGCCACTGTACTGTAGACGCCAAGACCGCCCAGGAAACGCACAGCCAGGCAGACGAAGCCCGGTGCCAGCTCCCATGTCAGAGGATGAAGAGAGCACATCCAGTTAGTCACAGTCAGAGAAACAGGACTACACTGGAAAACAGGCCGCATCTCCAGCATCTAGAAACAAAGATGTTGATGGAAGCAGCACAGCTGATATTTCTCTCCAGGATGGAGTCACAGCCAAACAGGAACAGACCAGATGAAGCTACTATGAGAAAAGCAGAGAGAGCAGAATGTTAAAAGATTGAACTAACAGATTCTGCAGAGTGGGAGAACTAGAGATAGAATGATGAAACGGGGTCCCTATGTCCTCCAGCATTCTAAGCCTATAGTAGCATAATGTTTAAATCGATGTACCATGCCTAAAGTCACATCGGTTTATGAACCTGCTTTTTCCAGTCTTCATCATTAACTCTGACTCTAAACACTGGCGTAGAAACAAAATGTAGCTGTGTTGTTTTATTTTTTGTTTGTTTGTGATGCTTTAAAAGTGCATAGGTTTGCATTAATAGGTGTGTGTGTGTGTGTGTCAGGGGTCTTTATCTGCAGGGGGAAGGAGGATGCCCTGGTAACCAAAAACATGGTGGTGGGGGAATCAGTGTATGGAGAAAAGAGGATGAGCGTCGAGGTAAAGTCTGACCTCCAGGAAAGAATGTTGGGATTTTTTGTTGTAGACCTTTGATTTGATGCCGTTTCTGCAGGAAGGAGAGACAAAAATTGAATACAGAGCCTGGAATCCTTTTCGTTCCAAGCTGGCGGCAGCCATCTTAGGAGGAATTGACCAGATCCACATCAAACCCGGAGCCAAGGTCATGTACCTGGGCGCTGCCTCAGGTACCACCGTGTCCCACGTGTCGGACATTGTTGGACCAGTGAGTATAAGAATAACGACCCCGAAAATGACTTGGAAACGCTGCTGAGAGTTAAACCCAATTTTAAATCCAGGCTGTGAACCAGCTGGTCGGTCCTGTAGTTAAACAATGCTGCTGGTTTTACCCAGTAAGCCCGTTTAGAAAAGGACTGAACAGGTAAAGGAAGATAAATCAGATTTTTCAGAGTTTAATTTTCATAAATGCCAAATTTTAATAGTTATAAATGAATTCATAATCCAGCCTTAAGTAACAGTAACACAGACGGTCTGAACCAAAGGTTGCAGAGCAAAGCACACAGTTAAGTACCCAGACTTGTTTTCCACGCTCCTTCTCACTTATGCTACCTTCAGCCCGCACGCAGCAGAAGCAGCAAAAACTGGCGTGCTGCTTCATTTTTGATGCTTCTACAAGTTTAGTTCTGACGCGCGGCCGAAGCATCTTTGCTGCAGGGTGGAAGGTGGGTCTGATGCGCGTTGGGCGGAGCTACCCTTTCTTTGGCTGGAACAACGGCAGCTATATTTACTGTGATCAATGGGTAAACAGTAGTCTGAGGATGTTTTCCATCTGTGCAGTCAGTTCATCCAGATTACCATCCTGCCTTCAAATATTATTTCGCCGTCGGAGCATCAGACCCCCGTACACCAGCGGTTCTCAGGGAATCCCGTTCAACAGTATCCTCCGCTCCGTTGCATATTTGCGGTTTTCCACTGCTGTTCACGGAAGGCGTTCTTAATGTGTGTAATCCAAGCTGCAGGCAGCAGGATAATAAAAGCAGACATGTTTTGCTGGCATTTTTCTACATTTTAAGTAAATATAGGCGTTAGAGGAGTGATCATAGCGCTCTGCATCAGCAGTGCTGTCTGTCTCCCTGCCAGCTACCAGATCAGCCTCTCTGATTGGTTGAAGTGGCACGTCCAGCAGCTAAAGTTCAATTTTTCCAACTCCAGCATCTGCTGCTTCTGAAGCAGGTCAGAAGCTCGTGACACGCTGCTCCTGCTGCTCTAAACGCGCTGCTGGACCTTTTGCTGCGCCTTGATGCGCCGCAACCAGTGACTTTGAGTGTGAACTAGCTGCTTCTGCAGCGTGTGGTCTGGATGTAGGTTCCCTCATGGTGGAAGCTGGAATGATGTCAGGACAGTTAAAGCACTGATGCTCTGCTGCAGGAAAGATGGCTCATAAAGGTTTTTTAATGTAAGGGTTCCAGGGTGTCTCTACCCGATCCGTCCTGGAAGCACGATCCGTTCTGCGCAAACAGATATACATCCGGGTGTCCATACGTAATATAATTATGGTACTAAAACTACTAATTTCTATCCATAACTCGCTAAAGAATAGTAATACACATCTGTAAAATGTTGTATGACTTTTGTGAGACAATTTTCATGTTTTTTACATTTTCTTTGTTAAATTGCTTCTCTGACGTCATCATGGGACGTGCTAAACATGGTTTAATATGATTAAACCATGTTTAGCATTTTCCGGGACGGATTGGGTAGTGACACAGGTTACCAGAACGCCTCCTCACCTTGCAGTTAGACTAGAAAGCAGAGCTGCAGTCATTATCTCAGAGCCTCGTGTCATCATGCGCCTAAAACTGAACGTATAGATTTTAATCCAAAACGTGAAACAGTGGAACCCACAAAGCTGCCTTTTACGTTTCTGTCCCTTTTTGACTACATCTTCATGATTCCGTTGCAGCTGATTTGCTGTTAATCTTTACATAATCAAGTTTCCTTCTCCACTTGCCAAACCGTTAATGATGACCTTTCTGCCGCCTTACATTGTGCGATATTTTCAATCATTGCACGCAGCTCACACAGTAAGACGAAACCCGACGCTCTGATGCGTTCCACCTGCTCACACAGCACATCCAAAACCCACGTTGGACTCAGCGCTGAGAGGTGGGCCTGGGTGGATTTGTTAATCTGGAAGAAGAACTCCCGTTTGCATATGCTCAGTGTTCGAGGTTCTGCTAAACGGCTTGTAGCTCTGCTTCCACAGCAGGATTTGTCCACGACCTCCTCACAACGTCCGCCTAAATTTTTCTCTTAACCTTACGATTCCTGATGGGGAGGTGGTTGTGACCTCGTTACCCCCTGTATGCTACACCACGCACCATCAGGCTGAAAGTCGCCCTGATCAAAAAATTCTCACACGACTGGAGAATCGCCCTGAAATATGCAAAGACTGGTTCATTGTATTCTTGGATTTATTAAACCCTTCCTCTCTTCCATAGAACATCTGTTAATGTTAGCAGGAGCAAAATGTGTAGCTCCAGTTATAAATGTTTACCGTTCAATTATTTTACACTAAATCTTTGTTGTTTTAACTAAAAAGAAGCTGTTGAATATCTACTGAACATCAGTCTAACCTGCCTGCTGTTTGGGTACCAATGGTGCTCTGTGATTTAAATCTAAAAGGCTTTAGTTTAAAGGTCTGCTGCTTTGTGCGTCACAGGACGGGCTGGTCTATGCAGTGGAGTTCTCCCATCGATCCGGTCGAGATCTGCTGAATGTGGCAAAGAAACGCACCAACATCATTCCCATCATAGAAGACGCCAGGCATCCGCACAAATACCGGATGCTGGTCGGTACGTAGAAGCAACGTTCCTGCCTCTCATACATGGGTCCCCATTTAAAGGGACGTTTGGGATTTCACTCATTGAATGATTGCATCTGAAGAAGATCACTGGTTGGATTTCTTTTCTCTGGTACCAAATAATGTGCTATATTGAGTGGAACCTTTCTTTCCAGGCATGGTGGATGTGATTTTTGCTGACGTGGCGCAGCCTGACCAGACCAGGATTGTTGCTCTGAACGCTCACAACTTCCTGAAAAATGGAGGACACTTTGTCATCTCCATAAAGGTTTGTCTACAGCTCTGTGGAACGAACATTAAACCTCCAGACGAATGTCTGGAGGTTAAGAATAAACTCTTATTTGGTTTCAAATGTCTTTAAAAACGTTTGATTCAGATCCAGTAACTGATGTGCAGCAGAGGATGATTTGTGATTTTTGAGTCTGAAACATTTAATCAGATTAATCAATTATTGGAATAATTTAGTAATTGATTAACTGGGGATAAGAGACTGTGAAACAAGCCTTTAGCTGACAGAACGACCCACTTAGAGCAGGAATTATACTAAGATTGTAAAAATATATATACATTTAACATAAAAGAAATCTTGTTTCGTTTGTCAATCTCTATAAGGAACTAGATAAAGTATTAGATTACATTTTCTGTGAGTAATCATTACTCGATTTGCAATATAATCGTGTACATTGTGAGAACATCGTGAACTGTAAATTTTTAAACCTGTGGTTTCGTTGTACAGTTTAAGCTGTAGCTGCTTGTAACAATAAACAAACCAAACATATAAATAAAGCGTATGCCCGGCTTTGCAGTCAGTAAAGATCTTTGCCTCATGCTCACAACCAGCATGATGCGCTCACTTGATTAACAGATGGAAATTGACCGAAGTCGCTGCTTAAAAAATTATCTGGATATTCTTAGATAAGATCAACAATAAAGCAGTCGAAACGAGTTTCCTTCGCAGGGTGGGTGGGCTGGGCGCACCCTATGAGATCAGGGTGAGGAGCTCAGCTAGGCTCTTGGAGTAGAGTCGTTGCTCCTCCGCGTCAAAAAAACGAGCCAGCTAAGGTTGCATCTGTTCCGGATGCCTCCTGGTCGCCTCCCTCCAGGTGCTCCAGGAATGTCCCATTAAGAAGAAGGCCTTGTAGTAAAGACCACAGGACACGATAGAAGGGACTGTCTCTGAGCTGGGCTGGTGTTGCGCCCTCCTGCTCCCCCAGAGCAGCTGGAGGAGGATGCCTGTGGATCTAACTGGGCATCTCTGCTTAGGCTGCTGCCTCGGCAACCTGGTGTTCTATCCTTCGGCATACCCAGCGTCAGGCGGCCTGCATGGTAATGCCTGTACATGGCCTGTCTGCTCTCCTTTTTGAGACAATCGTACGTTTTGTTTTGTGCATAAACAAGAAAAGGTGACCACACAGATTAGTTTGAACAGGATCTTATTAAAGAAGGATTTGCATTTTTTTCCAGAGTTAAATATTTATAGGGAGAAGATTCTACTACTCAGTGACAGCTTAGTATTTTTAATATGAACGACATGCGGATCATTTTTATTTTTCCAGTACATGAAGAAACATCCATTTTCCGTCACGCTTTTCCCTGCTGGGGTCGCCAGGGCTGCTGTCTTCGGGCGAGAGGCGGGGTCTACCCTGGACGGGTCGCCAGTCTATAGCCAGGCAACATGAAGAGCTACTGAAATTATTTTCAGATTACACATAGGGAAAAAGGAATTACTTAAGAATTAGGATTCACTTGGTCATAACAACCTACTGAGCCTACTGGCACAATCTATGGGACTGATAGACGCTAACATGCACACATGCTTATTGCTAAGGTTATGCTGAGCTGACAACATGGATAAAGAGGAAGAAAATGGATGGATGGATATTCTTGAATCAATTAATTTTTTTTAGGTGTAGAGTTGGTAAATAAGAAAATATAGAAAGTGTTTGGTCATGCTGTAACTCCCTATGATAACTGCATGCATTTATCAATTTATACCTGTACTTGCACCCATGAAATATCAGGATTTAATTTTTCTACCTGTAGATGTAATTCGCTGCAGGACTCTGTTTTTAGCAGTTAGCTTGTCTAATGAAAGATGAAACCTTGAGAAAGCCGATTTGCAAACGATGAACTCTGCTTATAAGGTGCTACTTCAGGGCCCTGACTTCACAGGATGTTTTTTTTATTTTAGAAATGTGAACAGTTTTAAAGGTTTTCTTTTACTTTTAGGCTAATTGCATCGACTCGACAGCAGCACCAGAAGCAGTTTTTGCTTCTGAGGTGAAGAAAATGAGCGCTGAGAACATGAAACCTCAAGAACAGCTGACTCTGGAGCCCTATGAGAGGGACCATGCTGTGGTGGTGGGCATCTATAGGTAAAGCCACGTCCCTGGAGGTTGATATGGGGATTTAAACTTCAGTAAAAACTTAAATTTTCATAATTGTTCACAATGCATTGCTGCTATAGAGCCGCCTACTGTGTTCTTCATCAGGCTGCAGTAGGTGAACCCTATAATGATACTTTTGTTGTTTTGTTTTTAGACCTCCACCTAAACAGAAGAAATGAGTGGAAAATGGACAGAAGGTGACCCCACCATCACTGTCCACTCCAAAGAAATCCCCTTCAAGTCACCCCGTCTACCTGAAATACGTTTCCAACTCTTGATTCCATCGCAGGAATACCTTCATGTTCTTTAATAGTCCGCTTTAGTTTGTCATTTTTAACATGTTGATGTAAAATAACGTTCGACCCATCTGCTTTTTATGCCTTAAAAAAAGATGACATAACTTTGAGGGTTAGATTGTGTTTAATACATGGTAATTAAGATATATCTTAAACCTTAACATGCAATAGATTTGGATCTTAAATGAATAAATCTGTATTCTCTCCAAGGTCCAGGATGAAATGTGATTAGCCTGACCGGTTGGAACCACAGGCCTGCCCCCACTGCAGTCAAAAGTGTTCATTTCACAGAAAACATCAAATATTTTATTTAGTGTCAGATCACATTTGAAAGCTTGGAGGAAGTGGAATAAGAACCATGTCAGTTGTCAACTCTAACCCATGCTTACAATCCTTCACTGGAGGCCCACCTGAAAGCTCCAAGCCTGGCTTCCAACAAACACTCTTGCTCAAACCATACCGGCTCTCACAAAACTGCCCACATTGTGGAGGCTAACTTTTTTTTTTTTTTCCCCCATTTAATTTCATGGAAGAATTTAAATAATTACAGGTTTCAGCATTTCTGTGTTTATTGCAGAAGTCTCTACATTGCTTTCGTGTGAAAACAGGACATTTATTTTATGGGTAAAATGTGTATAAAGAACTCTGACTTTCTGTTCATTCTAAAATGTCCTGAATGATATGGTGAAGAATTTGTATTTTATTTTTCTGTTTGAAAGGCAAATGTTTGAATAAATGTTTGTGCTTTTTTTTAAACATTTCTGAATGTTATTTCTTCAGCAGTAATTGACGCTCATTAATTTACTGTTTTTGGGGGTTTAAGCTGAACGCTGCTCGGAAATCAAACCTTTAATTTCAGCTTCGTTTTATATTTTTAGTGAATTTTTTTTGACTTGATACATCCGTATTTCTGACCGCAGTGCGCGCCTTCATCCAGAGCGAACCTCTCTAACTTTCCTATCTGCTACCTTTGCTAACGGCTGGGAAACGTTGGCGTCAGGTTTGTTTTGGCGGCCATTTTGTGGGAAATGTCTGAGGCGCGCGCCGGAGCGGGAGCGCGCGCTCAATGCAGCCCCTCTCCTTTGACCGATATTTCCATCAGAGGGGCTGGGCAGACCGGGGCTAGCCGTAGCTCTGCCCGCTAAACTACAAAGTGCTATTTCATTGCGATTACAGGGCCGCTCCACCGGTTGAGTCTGGCTGTCAAGCATCTTAGCGCGCGCGGACTGTCTTCAAATTCCGATGGCAGTGTTTTATTAAATTGCTAACATGCTAGCTACTAGTTAGCTAGCTAATGTTAGCTTTTTTACCTTTTAAAGCTATAAGAAGGCGGACGGGGTCATTAACCAAGACCTATCTCGCTGTTCTTAATATGTGGTTTATTTTTTAGAGGTTAGACTTGTTGAGCTGAATGAAGTCCGTAGAATAAAGGAGCTGTCGGTGGCAGAGCGGTGGGCAGCCCACCTCTGGGCTCTACTAGCTGTGCGGCACCGGCAATAAGTCCATGTCGAGGGACATCCTGAGCTCCAGAGAAAATATACCATACTTGGGTTGGAGACTACCATAGCCAGGATCACGGCAAAAACCACAGCTTTATTCGGTTTGGATTTCTACTGGTAAAAACGAACGCCTGACCCGGAGGAGGGGGCTCGGTTCGTGTGGACGAAGGGAGAGAGGGGTTCCGAAGATGGCTGCTCCACGGAACATGGTTCGACACACCGCCTGAGGTAAGAATCTGGGGGTCATTCCGGGGTTTTTGCTCTGCAGAGCAGGGCTGACCTGCAGGCTTATGTCAGGGGTAGAGCGGTCGCTCAGAGTAGCCGGGAGGTAGGCAGGGAAACGGCCGACCGGCCGCCGTCAGATGAACGGTCCGAACAGGCGTGTTCGGCTTCATCACTGCTTATGGAAATAAGGATGACCGAGCTGTTTGAAATCAACGGTTTCATCTGATGCCGTTTGCATCGCGGAGCTTTGCAGCAATACCCGCATCCCTGCGTCCTGTTTGCGGGGTTAGTGCGGGTTTGATGGACGCTGTGGTCTGATCAGAAAAAAAGGTTGATCGGTTTGTGCGATAGGAGCGGCATTCAGCCGCCAGCTGAAGTCCTGTCAGACTGAGACAGATGCCGGCGGAGGAAAAGGGAGGGAGGCGGATGGATGGATGGATGAATGTGGGGCTGTAATTCAGGAGGACAGCGCGATCGGCTGGGAATTGCTTTATGATTCCTGTTTAGCGTTAAAACTGCCGTCAAACACTCTCCAGCATCCTGGTTCTTCTTTGTGGATGGTGGACATCCATCATTTTATCCTCTATGGCAGCTAGCGTTAGCCGTTAGCTTAGCTACCGCATCAGCCCAGCCCCTCTCCAGGCTGGGAGGACTGGGAACCAGGACTGTTGCCTAGAGATGGTTCCTCCCATCACACCGAGATGCTGATGTAGGTTTGGATCAATCAGGGCTCCTCATCTTTACTCATTTGGCTCCTTTACACTTTATTTTCTTTGTGTGTTTTTTCCCCATCATAGGTCGCTTCTATGCACTTCAAAGTTTAGCTTAAGATTTTGAGTTTTAAAATGGGCCACATCTGCAGCGTTTATATTAGTGTAGCTATTAAGGTATATTTGGATCACTAGGATGTGCTGGTTGGTTAACTATTACTAACTAATAGTTGTGTTTTATTGCCATAAACGCCTCAGGGAAGACTTCTCATTGCTCCTAGTGTTGTCAGAGGAAGGAGGATTTACCATTAGGCAATACAAGTTCCTGGGGGCCCCATAAAACTCTGTTTACATGTATGGTTAATATAACTATTCCTTATTTCTGCACATTAATTATGTTTTTGATAAAAATCCTTTCACTAAAATGCCATCAGAACGCTTAGAATATTCATTGTCCACCATATTGGATCAGTCCATTTGCTGCACATGTTCAGAAAGGTCCAAACAGACAGCAGCAAACCATTTGAAAACCAACGATGCAAAGAGCAGTGTTGCCAACTTAGCGCTTTTAGTCGCTATATTTAGCGACTTTTCAGACCCCTCTAGAACTTTGATTTAAAAAAAAAAAAGCACCTAGTGCCAAATCTAGCAACTTTTTCTACTACTGAAAACTTTCGGGAGACAACATCTAAAAGCAGCGAACCCTGCTCTCCAGAGCAAGTAGATTGGTAACCCCCGCCTCCTGCTCTCCTCTATCTTGTCTGCTGTCATGATTCATGCAGCTATTATTTCATCCAAATGAAAAATGGAGAACAGATAAGCAGAGATCATGGCTTGTCTACAGTGAAAAGAAGGACTGGGTTATTTACTTTGGCCTTTTTGGTAACAGAAGAATCAGCAATCAGCTAAGTGAGCTTAGTGCTTGGAAAAAATCTTTCATTCCTTTAGAGACAGCATGAAAAGTCAGCTGAGTACAAAACATAGAGAGGAAAACAAGAAGAAAAGGGACAAGAAGAGAGGGACAAAACCTAGAACAGATAATGGATGTCTATTCTATTAACATTTCTCTATCTGTAGAATGGGTCTGTTTTTTGATGTGTTGTCTTCTTAGTTCAGAGGGCCCCCTGCCTGTCTTTGCATAGAGACCCACATTTCCTAAATTTGGCCCTGGTCAGAGGATAGAAAGTGGTTTGGCCCTTTTGTTTTATATGAAACTTTCTGCTGTTTTGGCCCTGATCTTTAAAATGAGGACCAGCTTTTGTCTGGCTGTAAATCAGACAGTCAGTGGAAGCGTTCAGTTCTGCAGAGTTTTTATACTGAAAGATTACCAGCTGGTTACAGTCATGGCCAAAGCAATCCACTAGAAACAACACAAAATCAGTGATTAAGTTAATATGCTTATCATTAGTTTTCTGCTATTTCCTGTTAAAAACCTTTACAGCATCAACATAAATACAGAAGGTTCTTTGGAAGAGGGGCGAAAAAAGCAGAAAAGATCAAATGTTTCACAGGTTGGATCAGGACCACTGGGAGGACTTTTAAATAGGGGGTGCTGTGAAAATTTTTGTATTTTTTTTTTTGTGGAAAAAAAGACCCATGAGCCTATAGGCCTATTACATCATCATGTAGCACCCCTCGCAACCCCGCTTAATCCCAAGCGGGGTTGCGAGGGGAGCTGGTGCCTATCTCCAGCTGTGTACGGGCGAGAGGCAGGGTACACCCTGGACACGTTGCCAGTCTATCTCAGAGCAACAGAGAGACAAACAACCATTCATGCACACACCTAAGGAGAATTTAGAGAAGCTGTAAGTTAACCTAACAGTCATGTTTTTTGGACTGTGGGAGGAAGCCAGAGTACCTGAGAGAGAACCCACGATGCTCAGGGAGAACATGCAAACCTCCATGCAGAAAGACCCTGGCCGGGAATCTATTTAAAATTAGCCAGTATTTAAAAATACAATAAAAATAAATAAGTAAATGGATTGAGATTCACTACTTTATTTTCATGTACACTTCAGTGCATGGAACCAGGGTCTGTAACACACAGACATCATCATTTCTCAGGTGAATATATGCGCTACTAGTTATATTTCACAATAACACTATAACAGCGTCAATTATGTCAGCTGGCAGGAAACTGAGTGTTTATGTCAAATGTGACTCTATTTGCTCCAAAATCCTTTTACGCAAACCACAAGGAAATGATTATATTATTATACTATTGAAACATTATTGAACGGTTTTCTTCATCCATTACACAAAGAACACAAGATCAAAATAAAACTTAAAATACTATGTTAAACTGCATGAATAGACATTAAAGTGCATGGCAGCTCCATGCTCTTACTTCTACCTACGGGCAGGGTGCCCTGCCTGGTTACAGGTGTCCAAATGTCCAGGTGCGCTCTGAGGTCGTAGAGATAGTCTCTCATAAGCGGACGAATGTGAAATGCGTTTCTGTGCCATATTTCCTCCTCCTTTCTGTCATTAGACGATGTAAATTTACTAGTCTGCGAGGGGGAACCACGCTCTAGCTTGCTTGACATTGCCCAACGACAGCTGATTAGGCCTCAAAATAATGAAATTAAAATCCAAATACACATAATGGTAAAATTAAAAAAGTCTAAATGATTTTCCAAAATATTCATAATTAATAATTCATCTCCCTCTCACCACCTCCACGGCCATGGGTTAGATTGAACATATTTTAGCTCCTTTAAATTTTTCTCTTTGTTTTGCTTATTTCCAACAAATCTGAAAGATATCAGAAAACATTTAAAGAATTCAAATCAATCCTAGTCTATGGCCCTAACATCCTCCGACTGATTTTATATCACTGATCATGAGTTTTTTAGCCTTATGATTTTATGCTAGCAACTCTTTGAAATATCCATATTTTGTACTCTGCTGTAGTGGAGGAGCTAAATGTTATGTACTATGCAGCCTTATTCAGGAATAAAGGGATTTTTTACTGGAAATGTGCCAGTAGTCCATAAATGTTCCTCTGAGTCTAAGGCCCGATCCACCACGAAGTCAAAACGAACCGCGAGAAACACTAATATTTCCAGAACGTTTGTCGAAAGACGAGGAGGCGTAAAATAAATGTGATCGCCCACACGTAATGCATGAAAACGCTGCAAAATGTATGCCAGGCCTGTAGAGGTAGGCTGTGAATTGCTTAAAAGCAAAAAACAGGCTTAACGAAATATTCCAGGCATGCGCACTAATATTTATACATATGGTTGCCCTCTTGAGGGTCCATTTTCGTGGTTCAGTCAAATTCAGGTGCTGAACTATGTGGTCGAGTATATTGCTCACCTTCTTCCTGGAGATATTCCAGAAAGAAGAAGATTCTGTTGTAAGCCCGACAGCAGGGTGAGTAGCATGAGCAGCAACCATTCAACACAGTACGGGCGCCATTGTTGTTGTGATACTGTATGCGTAGCATGCGTTGTTTAGAAGCGGCCTTTATGGCGCATGTGTGTAAGAAAAAAATGCTGGGTTAGAGCTTAAAGATGGAACGCGAAAAACGGCGTTTCAAAATCTTCCCACTCTGAAGGCTTAATAAAAAGATGGATTTACAGACCCTGACGCCGACGCCCGGGTGATATGGATGAGAGGCTGGTTTGGTGAAAAATTTGAAATGCGTTTAGGCCAGGGTTTGACTTACGTGTGGACCCGAGGGGCCTTAGTTTTCTCAGTTCACCTTCTAAAGACGTGTTGATGTGCAGTCTGGTTATCTTTATTTTCTCGTTTGTTACAATTAGCCTTTTTTATTCACATATCTGAATTTTCAGTGCAGTTATTTTGATTCATCTGAGTTGATAACATTTTTAGGAATCTATCTACATGTGAGTCTTGTGTGGTAGAAAAGTTAAGTAAACCTCATTGTGGGGACAAATAAGTCGCATCAGAACTCGCCCATTTCGCTGGGCGATAAATTGTTCCAAAGAAGTCCTGCGAAAAACGTTGGATTTATTAGGTTTAAATCCAGATTGCCCACACTGCAGCTGGCAGGTTAGGCTTTGAAAACATTCCCATATCTTTTTTTTTTTTTTTTTTAAACTCTCATCCAGCGTTTCTGTCTTGCTGATCCTCAGTCATGAGGCTGTTGTGCTACAACTGCTACGCTAAGAAAACTATGGGGAAGGGGTTGAGTGGAGACCGAAGCTCTAGAGGAGATGTTTTGTCACCAGTTTTGTCCTCACATATTCAGAATTCAAACTTCTGAAAGTACTTTTAGATATGTAATTATTACATACTGTAATAATTAATATAACTATGTTTGTTCTCTACTTCCAAACTCAGCATTTCTTCATCCTTTCCTGCAATAAAAAGTTTGCTTTGACTGGATTTGATAAAACTTTTAAACCTCTCAGTATAAATTAAATATTTTGATAAGAGATGAAAATCTGCCTCCTGGTATGTTGAAGTATAAATAGTTTAAAAATAATTAAATTAAACGACCTTAGTTTTTCGGAATATATAAGAATTATGCCCTAATTTGTAGTTACTGGACTGTCGTTACTATATTTTAGTTTTACAAACCGCATCTTCTCGACGTTGTTTTTCCTGTTTAGTGCGATTGCAATTACAGATCTTGATCTGAGTGGAGCATAATGTAGCTCGGCTCCATATTTTGACGGTGACGGACGGAGAAGACGTACGTGGATGGTGACGTGTGGAGGAGTAGCGGTGGATGTAGAACAGTTCTCATTGATTAACATGACAGACAAGAACCCCACATGATGTATGTGAGCGGGGCGGAGCTCGGGTTGATAGACCGCCATCAGTGGACTGATGACAGGCGTGGCTTTGATAGGTTTCTCGTATTTGGTTCCAAACCAAGAAAAGCATTATGTGCTTCTGCTCAGAGGAGAATACATTTTTTTTTTTAAAGTCAATATCCTAAAACTTTGGTTTAAATAAACAAGGATTAGTAAATGGAAAACCCCAAACTTTATAGTGTTAGATAACCTAACTTTTCCTGATCTGTTTGTTACCCTTTTTCTCATATCCTTTTTTAACATCTGTAAACGTTGATTTCCTCTGTCACTAATTTAATTCACAGGCATGTCTGTTATAGCATTTTACAAAATCGGACAGTCGGATGTTGTTCTTTGTGGGAATGGAAGTAATGCCATCCTTTTTGTGTTGGTCATTGGAGAAACGGTGGAAATGTAATTCTTAGGCATCTCTTAGGAACCCCAGCCTGTGCTCCCAGTAGGTAAAGGAGAACTTGCATTAAAAATCACTTCTAGTATTTTGCAGATTCACTCCCTCTACTGTTTAATGTAACAATGGAGGAGATGGTAGCTCTGGAAGAAGGCCTTTGAATATTATATCTTAATTCAGACCCAGGTTTTTTCATGTCTATGGACATTTTTCTTTCTCTTGGGTCAAAAGTCTTTGTTTTTTTTGTATTATCCACAATCAGAGTAATCCAAAGTTATAAAGGTAATTTATTAGCCTAATTCTTTCAACTCTTAATAATATTCACACTATTTCCAAACAAAAGTTTTCAGATGAATTATGTTTGAAATAATTTGTCCTGATGTAGACATTGGGAAGTAGTTCAGTGATTCCCAACTTGTTGTGCTGTTATAAACCTTTTCTGGCTCAACTGGGTGCATCAATGAGAAGCACTATAAGGAAAGTAGACGATTCTTCTGGTCTGAAGATTAGTTTTAATCAGTTACCTGGACTGGCAGACCAGGGTTCCCTTTCCAAGAAGGGGGGCCGGAGGGTGTGTTCCACCTTAAGAGGGTCCCACCTCTCAGCCTCGCTCTGCAGGTCTATAGCAGGGTTAGGAATGCTGGACAGGAGAGTGGAACCTGGGCTTCAGGAGAAGCACAGTTGTTTTAGCCCCGGTGTTCTGTCAGACCAGCATACCCATTTTTTAAGCTTATAGTGATCTTACCTTTAAATAATTTTTTTTGTACAAAACTAAAGGGATTAATGCAAATCTGAGTCCATGGGTGTTTTGTGGACCTGGAGAAGGCAATCCACTGTGTTTCTATGGACGCCCAGAAGTGCTCCGGAAGTACGGGGTTGGGGGCCGTTTACCAGGGGCAGCATAAAGTGGAACCTGGTCCCGGTGCTTCTTGGACCCTTGGTCATCGCTCCTGTTCAAAAGTTCCATGGACCAGATTTCTAGGAGCAGCCAAGGACCAGATGGGGGCTAAATTGGGGGCCGATAGAAGTTTTGCCAAGAGATGCAGCACTCCTCCAAATCTGAGGCCATGGTTCTTGACCAGGAGAAGATGGCGGTGCTCCTCAGGTTGGAGGAGAGTTTTTGCCTGAAGTATGAGGAGTTCAAGCATCTTGGGGTCCTGCCCATGGATCAGTGAGGCTGCTGCTATGATGCAGACGGTCTGTTTAGTAAAGAGAGGGCTGAGCCAAAAGGCAAAGATCTCCATTTATCAGTTGTTCTTACTCTCACCTTAGGCCATGAAATCTGGATCATGACCAAAAAGAACAAGATCCTGGATACAAGTGGCTAAAAAGACTGTCTTGACTGTCCCTTAGAGATGGGGCGAGGAGTAGAGCTGCTTCTCTTCCATATTGAGAGGAGTTGAATGAAGTGGCAGGTCAGACCTCTTTTGCACATGTTCCCTGGGAGGAGTTCCAGAACCATCCCACCAGGGGGATGCTGGTGGAGGACCATGTCTCATGGCTGGAACTGGATCACCTCAGGCTGGGAGAGGAAAGTGTGGGAGTCTCTGCTGAGATGGTAACCCGCTGTAGGTACCAGATCTGCTTGGGTCCTGCTTCATGTCAGTGACGTTAAACTGCATGATTGGCTGAACGTTTTTACATGATGTAAAACATTGTGGTTGCCCAGACAACGATAATAACATCATGCAGCATCCTTGTGCCGAGTTGGGAGCATCTGTAGCGTTAGGGTGTCTAATGACAGATAAAGTTCTACCTGATTAATAACAAAACTGAAATAAATCTGATAGAAATCTGATAATGGTGTACACAGTAACTGCAAGACCCTGATATAATAGGGGAGGGCTTGGTAGCGCTGTGGCTAGCTGTGCTCAGTAGCTAACAGGTTAGCCTCTTTTAGCTCAGTTCAGTTAGCCATATTAAGCTATACTAGTTTTAACTTTGTGTCAGCAACAACCGTTTGTTTTCTACAAGTAGAATAACTGTTATTTTATTTGTCTAAAATCTCTAGAAAAGTCATTTTTTCAAGATATTCCATTTGTCCTTCCTGCCCTCAGATCTTAATAATAGAAAATAAAAATAAGGTGAGACTTTTTTGTGTCACCTTGTGAAATGGCAGAACTCAGTCTGTCTTAGAGTACAGCGCTTTCCTTCAAGACTGACAATGATTGTTTTCTACTTTTGGCTACTTTAGATCGCCAATGAAATGTAAAATAACAGCAAATATGGGTAATAATATGTTGAGACTCCAGAAGAGATTTGATCCTTAAGAAACAGGTGCAATAGAGTTTGTCCAAGTGAAGTTGCCATATGATGACGTCATAAGAAGGGGCAGGGCCCCGAGCTGATCTGGTGCCTACGCCGGCTCCCACTAAATCAAGGAGTCCAGTAAAGAAACCGACATAAAAGAAGATCAATGTGGCTGAAGAATCTGTGGATGAAGCAATCAATTATTGAGCATCTTTAACCAAAACAAACGTCTGTCTGTGTGATTTTTCCATCCAGAAGGACCGTTTGCGCTACAGTCACTTTGGCTGCTATCACATGTTACATTTTTAACCAGCCTTCTAGCTGGAGCCTTCCTGCTCGGTGAAAGTAACCCCACAGTTTTCTTCTGACTGATTCTCCTTATTTTCTACCTGTTTTTAGTCTGAGCCAAACGTGATGTTGGGAAGAATGCATACATGTTTAATCCTATCATTATGAGGTTGCTTGTTTTTCTGAAAAAAGAATATCAACAGGTGTCATGAAGTTTTTTTTAGTCAATCTATTTTCTTCAATATGAAAAGAATCCATTTTTCAGCAGCTTTGGCAGTTTGTTGCCTCTGAGGTCCACAGAGAACACATATTAGCTCATCAGCATGTAGTGGTGTACTTTTTATGAAGTAAAATCTTTCTAAGTAGAGATGGATTGATAGTTCGGCCGGTCGATTTATTTGGCCATTATGAGTGTCTGTGTTTTTTCCCTTCTTATATTGGTATCAGCCGATATGCTGATTCATGGGTGCGCTAAGAAGCCATGCTTTGAGATGACGTGATGCTCCCTCTGTTTGTCCTACATTCTTAATGTTTTGTTTGATTAGTTAGCAGTGGTTTCTTCTTATTGAAATGTAGACGTATATAACATTTGTTATCACTGTGCAAGTTTTATCTTGCAAATGGGGGAAGAAAAAGCAACATTGGCTTCAAGAACATTGCCCAATTATCTGCAGCACATATCAGAATGGGTTAGACTCTAATCTGTGTTGGCATAGGTCAGGAAAAATAGGTTAGGAAAAAAAACTCGCTTCTAATGCTACGTTCAGACTGAACGCAGCAGAAGCAGCGGAAACACCCATGTTGCTTCATTTTGATGCTTATTCCAGTTTAGTTCTGACGCGCGGCCGAAGCATCTTTGCTGCTCTGGCTGAGCGTTCGAAATGTAGGTCTGATGATCGTTGGATGGAGCTAAACTATCCTTTCTTTGCCTCTACCAATGTTTATGTATATATTTGCGCCTAAATTGGACCAGAAGTAGTAGTTTGGGGGTTTTTTTGTTAGCCTGCAATACCTGATACTGGTCTATGGCTCTGAAAGGGGGGTGCATTCTAAGCCAAAACTAGTTTTGTGCTACTATATAAAGCTTCAAACTCTACGCTAATTCTGACTTTTTGAAGTTAAAAGGCCTCCAGGATGGGAAGCGAAATGTCTTCAAACTTGGAAACAAATCTTTTGAACTTTTTTGGTCTGAGTACAACCTGAAAAAATAAACAAACACAATAACTACACTTTCCATAACACTGTTATCAAAGTTTTTTTTTTTTCCATCAAGTCAGTTTTTCAGTTGTTTGTAGAAATTTATATTTTCACCATAAAAATGTGATTTAAATGATGTAATCTTGACCCACTTTGCCAGAAGTTATTCAAATTCATTTTTATTCCCATTTATCTATATTGATGTTTTGGTAAGAAATAAGAATAATATAATAATAAAGAATAATATAAACTTTTTAAAATGAATCCACTGCAGCTCCCAGAGGAGGTGTTGTGCGGGCAGCAGGTCGGGTGACCCGTTCACGGAGGATTGGTTCTGGAAGTAGCCTTCGGGTTCAGTTCCAGACTCTCCGACTGTTGCTGCCTGCCTGCTATGTGACTGTTTAAAAAGGCTGCTTGTGACACAACATCTTAAAAAGGGAGGAAGAGAAGCTCTCCTGTCAGAAACTGGTCGACAGAAAAGGGAATTCTCTCACTAATGTTTTCTGAGTTTTAACAAAATGAGGTGAAACTAATTATTTTAGGAGGATATCCTGTTTTCTTTAATTCAAAATTGAAATATTTGTTTAATCTTTTTTTATCACCCAGGTTGCCAAGTTCACTTTTGTTCCTAGGGAGATTCAAAAATCAGCAATGTGTGAACTCCCCCCTTTGAATGCACTTTTTTTTTTTTTTTTAACACACATACACCATATATAATGTGTGTGTGCATTAGTAAAAATGTTTCCTTTAAATTGTGAAGGTAACTTTCTGCTGGCAGCACAACTGTCACCATCAATTGCCCAGTCTTGTTTTAATTCCATTTGCCTGTGTCATTCTTTGCTCTTGCTTTCGGCTCTGTGGCTCCACCAAGTGCTGAGAAGGAGAAGGTTATCTCCGCGTGTAAAGTGTTCCTCCACTTCTTGCTGAAAGCACCCTGCAGTAGTTGCATGGTAATTCTGCTCTATCTTTCCTCTGCATCATGTTTACCTAGCAACAAGCATCACCCGCGGCTGGCCATTCTATTGGTCATTTGAAAACGCACGGGGGACCAATGGCAGGGCTGTTGCCATGGTACAGTGTGTAGTTGCCGGGTGGAATTTTGCTGCAAGGCACGTGAGTCTCAGAGTCTGCTTGCCTCCTCCAACTAGCGTTGTAATCTCCACTGTCTGGCCATTAGTACAGTTGAATGTGATTTAATAGAAGCCAATCAGTAAATCCGTGAAGGGAAATACTAAACTTTATTCAGTAATTGAAGAACAGCATTTTATGGAAGCATTCCCCCAAAAAGGCAGAAGCTATTGAATTTTTATTTATTATTTTTTTTATTTTTACTTTTCATTAAAGAAAACCAAAATAAGTAACAAATATGAAATTAGATATTTTACAGATTTATTTTTATTTTTTTTTCACTGCTAAAGCAGAAACCTTTTGAGGATAAATAGAGCAAACTATGGATGATTTAT
Source organism: Cyprinodon brontotheroides (assembly GCA_018398635.1). Classification (NCBI taxonomy): domain Eukaryota; kingdom Metazoa; phylum Chordata; class Actinopteri; order Cyprinodontiformes; family Cyprinodontidae; genus Cyprinodon; species Cyprinodon brontotheroides. The sequence goes on from JAGKQL010000063.1 coordinate 2,833,559, forward strand.
GCTGCAGGTTTACATGGAGAAAGCCTGACGTTTGGAGGTGCCTCTGTGTTTCCATGCAGCGCTCATGACAGCCTGTATGAGGGAATGTTTAACTATGCAAAACCTTTAAATCTAAGCTGGCATTTTTCTTGATCAATCCTTTGCTGTCTTTGTTTATTTGTCATTCCAGTCCTGTGGTTTCTTTGAAAGCAGTTTCTGAATCAGAGACTGAAGTTACCTTTCGGGGGGGAAACCCTCTGTAGTTTCCTGTGAATACCCTCTCATCAGTAACATACACACAAACAGAACAAATTAGAAAGTACTCGGAGAGCGCAGATACCCACCAAGCAGCTAGTTTTTACTATCTGACAATAGTAAACCCCTGTGGTAAACATTTCAGAGAAACCTTTCATGACTATTTTTGTAATCTTGCTATTCTACAAATCAAACAATCAGCTTACCTCCTTGGTAGAGGTAAGACAATAATGCTACGTTCAGACCGCACGCAGCAGAAGCAGCAAAAAGGTGTGTGCTGCTTCATTTTTTATGTTTGTACAAGTTTAGTTCTGACGCGCGGCTGAACTAGCTACATGGTCAAAAAGTGGTTCTGATGCGCGTTGGGCAGAGCTACCCTATCCTTCCACCACTTCCTGCATACATCCTCTAAATAAACACATTTATTGAGCAGCAGTAGATGGACAGTGTTATGTTTACCATCGTAGAAGCCTGGCTAAGTTACCAGAGAGCCAGAATTCCTCGTTATTCCTCCTCCAGTCAGGGTCCTTCCTGCTCCTGTCTCTACTGATAACAGAAATAACCCAAAGAGAGCAAACAGCGATGATCAATCTCTCTTCCATTGTTGAAGAATTCCCGGGTTTTCTCGGTCTTTCCCTCCCGTCTGAAAAAACAGCAACGTAGTGAGGCGGAGCTTCTCTCTGATTGGTTGATGTGGCGTATCGAGCAGAAAAACTTAAATTTTTCCAACTCCAGCAGCTGATGCTTTGCCGTGCATTGCGTGTCAGATGCTCAGAAGCTCGTGAGGTGCTGCTTCGGCTGCTCAAACCGCTCTGCAAGAGCTTTTGTAGCGTCTTGAGCCGCGGCAACCATAGACTTTGCATGTAAGCTAGCTGCTTCTGCAGCGTGCGGTCTGAACGTAGCATTAGTATCTGATGTGTTTGGTTTATGTAGTGGGGAGTTGGATTATTCAAATGCCTCTTCTCATTCAAACAAGTTGACTAGGAGTGGACCTGACCCGTTTTCATTAACCAGCTAGTGTCCTGAAGAATGTCGTTCTAATGGACAAAAGAAGTTTAATAAAAAGAAAAAAAGAAATTTCTTATGAAGTCTAAACCACATCCGTCCTCTTAAATGATTCACTTTAATGTCTCTGATATACCCCCCCATAAAAATAGACTTTCTAAAAACTATCAGTTGCTTGCAGTGAATTAGTCTTAGTTTATTGGTTGTGAAAAATAAAATTATTCAAAAAAGTTTTCTATCTTTACAGATTTTATTCCCAGGGATGCTTGTATCTGGTTTTAATTGTATTTACTGATAAACAACAGATCTCTTAACCTTTTAATTTTTTTGTTCTTGTTCTTCGAACACCAGACTTTCCATTGTATAGTTTAATGATGTATAGTAACATACTTCTCCTTTATGTTTAACTTAATGTAAAAAAAATATACATGTGGCATTTCTATACCCCAGCTAAAACATTTACATTAATCTTTAACAGTTAAAATAAACACTTAGTAGGTGGATCTTTACAGCCAGCTCTTTAATGGCTCAGCAGTTATACGCAGTATTTTCAGTAAAGTTCCATAAACTGACTAATTATTACAGTAAGTAATATATTACTGTGAAAAAATATAAATGTGGCATTAAACTAAATATTTCTATGCCACAGCTAAAAAAATTACAATCCTTTTTAACAGTTAAACCCTTATTAGCAGGATGTAAACAGCCTGCTCTTTATTGGCTCAGCAGTCATATGCAGTATTTTCAGTAAAGTTCCATAAATTGACTTTCCTTATTATTCCATGAACATAAATAGCCTGGACATTAGGTGGCAGGTGTTTGTTGGCGGGTGCAGGCTGAGCTGCAGTCCAGGGTGAGTTTAGCTCTAGGCGGCTGTCAGCTGGTTGATGACACCGCTGAGCTGTTCCCAGGCAGCATTGGGCCTGATTTAGATGGAGAGCTCGGATAGCAACAGTAACATCTAGCTTTGGCTGGTTGGTGAGGAGAAGTCAAACATCTGAGCTGTAGAGTCACTAAAGAGGAGCCCCCCCTCCGTCTCCATTTCTACCTGATATCTTCAAACTATTTCCGCGTCGCTCCTGACTCGCGCCGTTAAAGCAGACATGGGGGAAACTGAGCTGAGAGCTCCGCCCACAGACCTGGTCATCACCCAATCACAGTGAGGGACGGGACTTTCCGCAGCCAATAGGGTGGGAGTTGCCTTGGCGCCGGGTAGCAACAGGGCCGAGGGAGGATGCGTGGTGATTGAAGGTAGAGGCTGTATCTAACCGAGTACAGGGAAGTTCAATGTCCTCTGAACAAAGTGAAACATTGTCACATGCGCGCTTTCTTTTGTTGTCCGTTTTGCCTCACATTGTTCATTTTGAATTGGAAAAACATTTAAAAAACTGTCTCAGGTGTCTGACTTATGGGGGAGTTTGACACAGCAGAGACCACAACAAACCTTTCATCCAAAACTTTAAAATATATTTTCTCTCTTTTCCCAGAGATTGCAGGAAAAGTCTAAATTCAGACCTAATCAGCCTAATGTCTAACTGTCCTCTTCCCAGATTGCTGGTTGTTGAGCGTGAGGAGGACAGAGCTCCTACATGCTTGTATATAAAGTTCCAGTATATTTATCCCGCTGTTACTATAAATGGAGAGAACGGGAGAGGTTTGCTTGGAGCGGACTACCGCAGCCAGAGGGGCCCATACCTCCCGTTAGCTGCGCTCATGATGCCGCTTTATTTCTCCGCGGTTACATTTTACTTGTTTTTAGTTTAATCTTTTCTGTTCATCGTCTAACGTGTCATTCCTCCGCCTGCTTATCGGGATGTCATGACTTCCCCAAACGCTGCTTCATCTGACGGCGCTCCGACCCCCACTGCGGGGGAGTGGTACGGTCCCTTTGCAGGGTGGGGGAGCCGGATGGCAGAGCAGCACAGATTCCGTCTACGGCGGAGCAGGGTATGGGAAACGGGCGAGAAGCATGACTCCTGACCGCCCTGTGATGGTTTCCACCCGGAGGGAATAAAGTGACCGCCTCCGGATCGGAGGAGCTTCATCCCGGAGCAGCGAGCTCAGGAAGTCTGGATTTGGTTTCTTTTGTTTCCCTGAAGGCAGCTCTGCTGTTTCTGCGTGGATTAACGTGCTGATGATTACCTCAGATCGTGACTTTGTTTGATGTTCGGCTGATTTTTGAAAAGTGCGGCGGAGTTTGGGGCTCGGCTCATCCCAGCAGACTCTGCTGGGCTTCCACACCCAGGAACTGGACTATCGCGAGCGGCAGACTGTTTTTTTCACGAGGTTCGTGACCGTGGAAGCGAGGGGAACTCTTTCCGCGCTGGTAGCAACAACTTGCATCGGATTGGGTTTTGTTTACATGGGTTTATGCAAGCGTCGCTCACAGAGAACATCCGGGGAGCGCTTCAGCAGCGGGGTTTGTGCTCCCGGCGCAGGGTTTGAATGTGTGAATGAAAGCTGAGTGAGTGGACACCCACCCACACACCCACACGGAGCTTCGTGGATTCATTTGGGTCTTCGGATTAATCCAAGCAAGCAGTCTCCCAGAAAGTCCCAGTATCAGAGCTATTTTTAGTGTTAGGGATGGGGTAAAAGCAGGCAGCAGGAAATCTGACTCCCCCCTTACCCTTTTCTTTTCCAAAAGCTATTGCACTTGCCCACTCAGCCCGTTTGGCAAAATGCAGGGCAAGCCTGGATAGCACCAACACAACCTAGAGCTAAAGAACCTAGAATCTTCAAAGAGGAGTAAAAAAAGATTGATCCCATCTGGTCTTTTTTTCCATTTTTTTCTGGAAACCATACTGACCATGTAGCCTTAGAAATTCAAAGGATCTTCTCCTTTAGGCTCAGTGGACTCAGTAAACCTGCTCTGGATTGGGAATCTACCCTGGACTGAGTGAACATATCAGCAACTAGAATCTATGCCTTTATTTATTGTTTGGTCAAACTTTTACCACCCTAAAAAGGTTGCTTTTTTATTCTTTTGACTATCTAAAAGATAAGACACCAGCGACATGGAAGCTCCCACCCACAGACAGAATGCATGAAACTGCCAAGTTCACCACAAAAAGCTAAACTTACAAGCCAAATATTTTATTTCCCTATAGTTCCCAAATCCACAGAGAAACAATATATATGTAGAGTGAGAGATCTATATCTATAGTGTAAATCCACATAAAACAGAGATTACATCTTTTATATTTTTACTTCAGAGAGACAAGCTGCCTGTACACCTGTTGGTTGCCTTAGAAAGACGTCACACACAAACTGGGAGAGGGAGAAAGAGAAGAAGGTGCCTTTGGACTGGTCGGATCGTTTCCCACCGTTTCAGACTTGAAATGTTTAGTTGGATGTAAAGTGTTGAAGTGAACTCTGGGCTTGGAAACCTTCCTCCACCCCACACCCCCCACAAGCTCTGCCCCTCCGTCAGAGCATTTCCATTGACACTATTTCTCGTCTGGACCGAACCTTTGCCAAGCTCTCCCATGGTTGTCACGTCATCATCAGTGGACGACAAGACTGTACCTTCTTGCAGGATGGTCCAATCGGAGCCTTGGATCACTTCAGCTCTGCTTCGTAAAAACAAAAGTTAGTACACACACAAGTCGCACAAACACCATGTTGGCTTTTGTCTCCTTCGGTCTCGGTTCTGTGCTGCTCTGTTGCCATCTTTAAATCCGCCTGGTGTGTGAAAGTTGCAGTGGAAGTGGGCTGCTAGCTCAGGCTGGGCAGTGTTAATGTATGGTGGTCTGTGTTTGACAGGGCTGTGGTGGGTGGACTGACCTGGATCCAATCACAACAGCTTTGCTGTACCTGGTTTGTATCTGAGAGAGATAGAGAGGCTCTTTTTCTGATTGGTTCCCATTTTGAATATCAGACTTCCTTTAAAATCCATGTTCATATCAACACAAAAGAGACTTAGAGTGGTGTAAAGCTACTATCCACATACTCCTCATCTCTATGGTAATTATACATGAAAACACTTTGATGTTGTACCATGCTGACTGAATGGTCATTGGTGAACCACAGCCCAAAAGTTGATTGTTTTTCCTGCTGCATTTATCACCTCTTTTCACAAAGTATTTAAAAAAAGAATATTTGTTCCTTTTCAATACAAGTACTCGATACATGTTAATTTCCCTCCCTCCCTACACTGTATTGTTACACGGTGTTATAAGTAATAATAAATTGAACTTTATTGATTTCACCATGGAGAAATGATCTCCCTGCATTTAACCCATCCCCTTGGGAAGCAGTGGGCTGCCACTGTGCGGCGCTCGGGGAGTAATCATGGGTTAAGGGTCTTTGCTTAAGGACCCAGAGTGGCAGTCTGTGGGAGTGGGTTTCAAACTCACAAGGATTCCAAGCCCTATGCCCTAACCACTAGGCCGCCAATCCCCCTTATTATTAAACTATTTCGTAATATTTTCCCATTGATGCGACTTTGACCAAATATCCAATTACAGTGTTGGCCTGATGAGTAAAACTAGGCAGGAATAAATAACCGTTTATGCACCAGTTTCTGAAAACCATATGCTGTTTGTTTGGTCATGTGACCATAATGTTTAAGCAGTACAGTACTGTGGTTCTTTAGTGAAGCATTTGCTCTTTAACATTGCTGAAATGGCAGGGAAATATAACATATGGGTAGAAGTTAGTTAGTAATGATATCAGAATCGGCTTCTTTTGTCCCAGCGGTGCTTCCTAAGGTTACATTTTTTTATTTAAGAAATATAATTTATTGAAATGTTGAGCTGCTTGGTTAACGCTTAAATTATATAGGGATAAGTTGTGCTAATTTGTTTTTTCTTTCTGAACATTTATCTGCAAAATGAAGCAAAGAGCAACAAAAAAAAGACAGTGTTGACGCACAGTTATGTTTTTTTCTGTTTGCATCATTTGGTTTAGAGTGACAGACAGTAAGAACAGAACCTTCAGGGGCCATCAGCTGTGATCTGCTCCTCTCAGGTCGGCAATATTTTTCACACTTTGGTCTGCTTTCTGATACGGCTGAACTTCTTTTCAGTGGGTTTATTTCAATGAGCATATATTTCTAAAATAAAACTGAATATCATGATCAGAAATCCACCAACCTCAGGATTGAGGTTGTATTCTGAATGAGAGCGGTTCACACCTGAACTGCTGTAAGCAGTAGCTGGAATCTAAATGAAGGAATAATCAGAGAGGGTGGCAGTATGATGCATTCTGGGAAATGCCAGGACAGATTGGGAAGCCGTGGAGCGGTATCTCCAAAGAGTACGAGCCAGAGGATGAATGAGGGAATGCTAACTATAAAATGCTAGCTTGCTACAGTGGGTTTATATACATTAGGCCGTAGCATTCCACCATTGGGCAGGTAGATGTTATGATGTCTGTGCTGTGACTAGTGATGTCATCCCTGACCCAATCCGTGCCTTTATTGAGCCGAAACTTTCCTGCATAAGCCTCCATTCAGTTTGATTCAGTTTATACGTTGATGTGAAACCATGTTTGCCCTTTTCTCTTCTTTTTGTTTGCATGTTTTTCACATTTAAGTCCTTCTAAATATCAGGCAATTGAATTATTAGTCAAGAATAATGGAAGTGTCACAGTCTTGGTTCTGTTATGTTTTCTTTTGAGTATTTAGTTTTACTTTGATCAATGTTTTCTAGTTTTATTGGTTTGATTCCTATTTTGTTGTGTTTTCTGGTTATATTTCAGTTCTTAGGTTTTTATTTGTTGCCCTCTTGTGTTGGTCTCCTTTTTCCGTAGCTCCTTTCTAGACTGCTCTCCTCACACCTGCTCCCAATCAGCTCGTTACTCCTCTCTTTGTTCATCTCCCATAAATACTCTCTTTTTGCAGTTCCTCAGTGCTGGTTCCTTGTCATACCTCGTCTTACTTTGTTATGGTTTTCCCCTGATGTCTCCATGGTTCTGGTTGGTTTTACTTTTTCATGTTGGATTTTTGGATTCCTGCCTCAGTTGTTTTTGAACCTCTTTTAAATCTACAAAAAACTCACCTCTGCCTACCTGCCTCTGCATTTGGGTCCTCAAACCTTTTAAATTAAGGTTTTATTAGAAACAAAATCAAACCAATGGGGCAATGGCTTTGGCAGACCCTGTCTAACAAAGCCATTGCCCCTTAATTTTTACTTTTACCAAAATTTTCCTGGACAATAAATTGTCGGAGAAATTATCACGATAAATGATAATATTGTTGTTTAGACACAAATTTTCATTGGTATAATGTGAATGGAAAAAAAAAATCAAACAGCCCCTTTGCTTGTTTATTTCGTGTGTCAGTTACATCATCAATGGAACGATGTTTGTCAGGAAGATAAACTGGTCAGTTGTCTTTTTTTTTTAATTTTCTTCCCAGCTCAGAAAATGTATTGAATTATCACGTTTTAGGTGCGGATGCATGTTTGTTGTATTGCAGCCTTCAGCTCCCACTATTTAATAACAAATTAGATATACCAACTCCAAAAGATTAAATGTTTAACCAGTCAGTCTCTCACATCCAAAGGGCTCCCACACACCGGCTCTCACGTTCGCCTCTGGAACCAATTCAATATCTTTTCTTCCAAATCTCAACTACAGTTTCTTATGCATGCAATGGTGCTCTCTACACTCTTAGGTACTGATAGGGAATGTGTATTGGAAGTACCTGGGCCACGAGTTCACTCCTCGCTACAGTAAAGAAATTAGAAGGGGAGGGGGGAGTGGGGAACAATACACTGGAAGCAAACCTTTTGTCTTCCAGTCTCTTTGGTAAAAGAAAACAAGAAACAAGAACAACATACTAAAAAGCATGCTAGCATACATTTTTGAGCATTTATTAGTTATTCGCTAATAATTTGATTACTGTGACATGCCTCCCCATTCATCTTTGCAGAATTGTTATAATTTAGTGACATTGGGGGCTGCAGAAAACCCAGCTGATCTTATCAAGTCATTTTGTTGCAGCATTCACTTCTCCTGGTTGAGCATAGATGGCTGCTGAACAGCAAACTGGCATTATGTTGTAGAATTTGCAGCACCCCTCACACCCAGCATGCATGCAGCGATAGTAGAGAGGAAAACTCTTTTTTTTTTTTACAGAAAGAAATGTCCAGCAGAGCCAGGCTCAGTGTAAGCAGGTTTATCCCAAAACCGACTTGGAGTTGAAGACCCACAAAACAAACACTGCAGCATTGACTTGCCAGAACTTTATTTGGAAGAAAAGTTGGTGGGAGTAGACGTTCCCTGTAGTGCTTTCATTTAGGAGCCAAGCAGATCAGCTCTGAGACTGTTGAAGTCTAGAAGATGAAACTCTGCCTCAGCAGATGGCCGCTCACACTGAGCCTGGTTCTGCTGGATGTTTCTTCCTGTTCAAAGGGAGTTTTTCCTCTCCACTGTCACTACAAGCATGCTTAGTGTGAGGGATTGCTGAAGAGTCAATGAGTTGATGCAATCAACTGGATTTCCTTAGACTGTATGATCTGTAAAGAGCCTTGAGATGACATGTGTTGTGAATTGGCGCTATAGATATAAACTACATTGAACTGAAAGAAACACTTAGAGGATACGGAACACCAATTGCGGCAAAATAATTGGAGGACACACTTTCATAACAAAATTGACACTTTTACAAGATTTGACTTGGACAATGTTTATTGTCATTTTATATACAGAGTAGGGGTGGAACGGTTCACAAAATCCACGGTTCGGTTCAATTCACGGTTTCGTGGTCACTGTTTTCGGTTCGATTCGGTATATGTTGATTGTTACACCGAAATCCCATCCCTAATACAGAGAGATATTAAACATTTGTACATAAAGTGTAGCTAGTTCCATGAGATGGCCTCTTTGATGTCATCCATTCAGAAACATCTAGTTAGTATCACCATAGCTCAGTTTATAGCCTGCCCCCAGGAAAATGTCTCAGAATGACAGACCAGATAGAATTACCGCAGAGAAAACACAGTTAAAAGAGGAAATAACGTACATTATGCAGAATTGAAGAGTAGTAGAAGGTAGGAGCATGAGGAAAATGGTCTCTATGTCTTCCAGCAGCCTTAGCCTTTAGCAGTAAAACTACAGAAATGAGTGAAGATAACCTAAGCTACTCTGAGCTTTATCAGAAAGGAATGTTAAAAGCACACATGGTCTGCTTCATGGACTTAAACAGAGAGCTAGTTCCAAACGAGAGTAGTCTGATAACTAAAAGATCTGCCTCGCAAAGAGTTATTAACCTATTTTAACTCTTGTACTTACTTAAGGTGCACCTCCGGATCACTATTTTTTTCAGCAAAAACAGCGAAGAGAGATTAGTAGACAAAATGATGTATGTGTGAACACGTAATAAGAGACAGCAGTTAGCTTAGTGAAGCTTGGCAAACATTTTAGGGCTGCAACTGACGATTACTTTGCAAATAAATTAATCTGTTCATTATTTTTGATCGACTGATTATCAGTTAATCAAAGGTTCCTTAAAGAATAGTTTTTTTATGAAATTAAACCAGTTGAAACCAAAACATTTCCACTTGAGGAGTTCTGGATAGAGCGTATTGACAGACGAAAAAGTTGTTTTTTTTTATCTCGAATGCAAAAATGTTTACTGATGTTTTTTTTACAATCTTGGTTTAGTTTCTGCTCTAAGTGGGTCACTTTCAGCTGAAAGCATGTCTTACAGTCTCTATACTCCACTTAATGATTAATTGATTAGGAAATTATTTGACGATTATTTCAATAATCGATTAATCCGATTAATTGTTTCAGCCCTAAAGCATTTATGTGGAATAAAAACAAGCCAGGGTATTTTGATGGCATAAATCCCAACTACTGCCATGCCTGAAACCTTTTTGTTCTTTTACCAACAACACTGCTTGGCATTTTCAGGCAAAGTTTTCATTTTCACCTAATTTTTACTTGGTGAACTCTTTAGCAAGCGGCCCGCTTTCTGCCGGCCCTGTACTAAAAATCCCAAGAATAATGGAGCCGTTTTTCATTGGTCTTGACTTTGCCAACATTTTAGTTCTATTCTGGGTGATAATTCTGGTAATTTCTATCAATTTGACATTAAAGATGATCAAAAAAACTAACATAGTCAAAGACAAGGCCAGCTTCTCTGTTTAGAAATGAAATAGCAGGCCTGTTTTAAGGATGCATTAATATTATCCGCTATTATCCAAGTCATCTTGAAAACATTCTTCCTCCAAATGTCGGCTACATATTGCGTGATTTTTTCGCAACGAAAATTATTGGTTTTATTTTTTTACTGATTAACGCTAAATTCATTGAATCACCAAAAACGTATTAGTTTTACGTAAAAATAATCATCCATTCGGTTATTTCTCACTGACCATGTTTTGTTAAAACATATGAATGCATAAAATATTCAATATTTCCAAGCTAGATCATTCTATGAATGGGTTAATTGATTGGTGATGGTGATGTTGTGGTGAAGGGCCTTCCTCTTCCAAAATTATTAGCATGTTGGGAATTTACTGAAGAAAATCTCTCATTTGCTTTTAAATATCTGGATTTATTGTCTTCTGTGTTGAACAATGGATTAAACATTAAAATCTCACCACTAAAACACTAAGCAGCTGTATTTTCAGTCCTGATTGTGATCGTTAAAGTCATCTAAGACTGTTTGTCATTCTGGAGAAGCTGCTTGCCTGAATAGGAACAGATTTTTAGGACTCTCATTAGAATATGGACTGTTTACCCTGTGATTATTTTATAAAGCTATATTTGATATTTTTTTCAGGTGTTGGCTAATGTAGAAACAAAGTGTTTAACTTTATAGGGGTTTTCCTTTGTTAATCCTTAGTCTTCAGGGTCATAGAAACCACAAAAAAGGCTTCAAATGAAAGGCTGCCTGACTTTTGTCAGTTTTTCTTTTTTGAAGACATTTCGACTCCAAAAGATCAATTGTGACGGTTGGGGGGGGGTTCTAACCTGAAATCCCACATCTGGGTCAGTGTTCAGAGATTTTCTTTATTGGTTGTTCAGTTCCTGACATGATCTGGATTAAATACTCCAAACACCCATTTTCTTTTTACATCAGCAGCATGTTTCTATATATATATATTTTTTTTAGCTGACTTTAATGATTGTTGCCGTAGATTTATGCAGTTTGGATCAGTTTATTCCCTGAGGAAATAAATGAAAAAGAGCTGCTAAAACAGGATTCCCAGCAATAAAGCTTTGTAACGTTCTTACAGGTGACACCCTCCTGATAGGTGTTGGTTTATTTCTGCTGAAGTGTGGTTAATAAGTAGCACCTGTTAGTCAGGGCGCAGCAGAGCTCAGAACGGTGAAAAACAAAGTTGTAGGGAAGTTCCAGAAGGTTGGTTTCCGTCTGGAGCTTTCTATTAGGAAAACCAGAAGCTGCCATCCCATCTAAAGTTATTAGAGAAACTTGCTGCAAAGATCCACAATCATTTTATTCTGCCCAATGATTGACAGTTTTCCCGTTCATTTGGTTTCTTTAAATTCAAAACCTCTGTAACGATTTTAATTCAGCCACCAAACATTGCTGCTCTTCCTGCCTTCATCTTTAGATCCAGCATTTCATTTTGAAAGACAACCTGCGGAAAAGGTTTTAGTCTTCTTGACTTTGTAGTCCTGGTTTATTATTTTTTTTATTTAGGTATGTTTATGTGTTTTATTTAATATAAGCACTGAGCGTCTGTGTGAATCTGTTACTCGAAGATCTATGCTGTGATAGTTCGTACTTTCTACAGCTGTACGATGGATTTTTCAGCCATGAAAATCTTCTGGTCTTTCCTAGGGTTGTCAATGATACTAAACTTCTTTTCTATCGACATTACATTCGACACTGACAACGCATTTTCGACACCACAAGGATAAAGTTCGAAGACTCCAAAGCTCACAGAAATATTTTCGCCTAATAAATAAAATATAATAAATGTAAAACACAATAAAGGTTGTATACTGTGCATAATATTGCTTGATAAAAACTTATAAAATTCAAATTAAGTGTTCTTCCTTGGCTATGCTTTTGCACACATAGCAATGACACTAGCCAAACCGTTAAACAAAAATAAAATAACTCTCAGCAGCTGCACCTGTTACAAAAAAGTCTGAAACTAAAAGTTGCAAAGAATTTTCAACAGCTAATAGTGTTCTGAAAGTGCATTGTCCTCATTCTGCACTTTGGATGAATGACTGCTTAGGTGCCACTGGTGACGCGCACTGTATCATACTTTTAAAACCGCATTGTATCCGGATACAGAACATTTCAGTGCATCGTATACTTTTTTGAGTTTCTCGACACTTTTGACAACCCTAGCGCACACAGGAAGGCACCCCACCCCACGGGGAGAAATCTTCGTACTTTTTCTTTGTGTTATCTCATGCCACATCTCGTTACTCCTCTGACTCACAGAACTTTACTTGATTAGCTGAGATTTCATCACAGCTTTGGATTTTATTGCATCTAAAGATCAGTTTGGTAAATATGAAGTGTTAAAACGATGTAACCGTGGGAAAGGGTGGTTTGAGATGATGATCCACTGACACAGGTGATGATCCTCTGTTTTATATTCCTCCTCTTGGCTCCATTAACCAACTTCTGTCTGCTTTGGGTGAGGCTTTTAATGGGTGGACATTTGGATGCAGTGTTATAAAGTTGGTCTATATCATGCAAATGTAGGAATGCTATGATGCTATATAGGTCATAGAGTGATTTTGGGACAAGCTCTCAATCTCTGCTCTATTTCATCCCAAAGGGGTTCTAATGGTTGGGAGGTCAGGCAAGTTTACTCACCAGAGTAGTGAGTGAATAATTTTGGCACTACTGTGTATGTATGCACTCTGTCACAGCAATAAGACTGCTGAAAACAAACGCACATCCAGCAGAACAATTAAATAGAATGGCAACATTTGATATGTACTATATATACAATTTTTTTATTTAAAAAATCTACATAAAGTACTTACACATGGAAAATTTAACAAGAAGGGTTGCTGTTGTAACTATCAAGTACAACTTAGAAATACTCAATAACACATAAAAACAATTAAAGAGCCGAGGACCTAGATACCGTTCTGTTTAAGGTTGTTTCATTGTTCTGGCGTCTGCATGTCTCTGAAAAGTGCAGCCCAATTCCTCTCCCTGGCGTTTGGGACGGTTTTTCCTGGTGACACCCTCACAGGTGTGTCTCACTCCTCTCCAGACCATGCAACCTTTAAATGACCGTTCTCCTGTTGATTTAAAGTTCTGCTGGGAGCTTTGCAGAAAAGCGTCTGTAAAATGTTCTTTTGAAAGGCTGGCGGGCGGAGCTTTAAAGTTTCATTTAAGGTCTTTTTTTCCTCTCATGACTGAATTTATCTTGTCTTGTGAGTTCTGTTATTTTAGGTTGCTCTTCTTTAGAGGATTGCTCAAATTCATCCATGTGGGGGGTGGGTGGGGGGCGGCGTGCATCAATGGCTGCCTCATAATGATCTGATTGTGGAGGAGACTATTTGGATCCACCTGGTCATTTTGTTTTTAAGCTCTAGAGATGGAGATGCTTCAGCTGCTTCTAGACCTGATGATCAAAGTGACCCAGCAACTTTGGTTGGTTGGAAGGAAGCGTGTGGCCTTACCAGCATCTGTAAAGCCTCCTCTAAATCCAAAGTTTGACAATCTTGTCTTTCTAAGGGGTTTTCATAATCTGATTATTATTCTGAAAATTATAATATTTATATTCTCTATTGTAGGATCATTTGCATGGTTTTCCACGTGGAACTGTTGGCATAGTTACAAGACCAAAAATAACATAAGGCATCAGGCATAATCCAGGCTTTAGTCTACTTTATGTTGCCAAATGGGTTCTACTTCGGTGATTTATTCATTCTAAAGGTTTAACAGTATTTAAGCCTCAGCGTGGCTAACTAAAGCTAGTTATTCAAAAATATGGCCAATGTTTTGGAAACAAAATAAAGAAAGGAAGTGATTAACTTTTCCCACAGACAAATTCACACAAGATTTTTCAGGAGATTTGTGCTTTTATTCAGGTTATTATTTCATGGTTTTTATAAAATGTTGAGAACAAAACTCTTTATTTAAAATGTGAGACGGACCCAAACATCCACATTTAGTGTAATAATGAAGCCAAGGCGCTGCAATGGAGCGAAATGAATGCAAAAGGAAAGTCCTACAATGAGATTTCCATGCATTTTCTGTTCCAGATGTTAGTTTAGTAGTAGCTTCATCTCACATAGAATCACTGACTGTTCTCTTTTTGGACAAGATGACAACAGACTAAACCAGTGTCCTTTGAAAATTGGAAAGTTGCATAAAATGTTATAGTGTAGCCTAATAAAATAATAATGTGGCCTAATAAAATGAACAATTGCTTAGTAAAGTAAACAAATGTAGTCATTTAGGGAAAACTTGGTTTGGAAAACAGCTTACTGATTGAAAAAGACTCCTTTGTGTAGTCTGGACAATTCATAAGATTTGATTGTACCCGAGAGAAGATTAGAAGTAGGAGAAAAACGGTAAATGCGACATTTTCTCCTAAATAACTTAAATGAACGATTGAAGAACCTGTTCATACAAATGCTTCTTGCATAAAGGCTCCTGAGATTCAACTGGCTCTATTTCACCGTCTTAAATTCGGCGTCTAAATTCAGTGTAAAAAGGGAAGGGTTACTTCAGGTCACAGACATTAGCAATGGATTGTGGCGTCCAACACCCAGCCAATCCCGTTACGGTTTCTTAGTCACGTGGCGTGGACGCTTTGTGGCGCTCATACTGAAGGAAAACCAGCATGACGGAGGAGCGGTCATGCAAAGCTATGCTAACTCAACGGTGAGTTTATTATTACTTTCATTTTTCTGTAGTTGAGTTAGCGTTATTTAAGACAGTGAAATAGAGCCAGTTGAATCTCAGGAGGCTGAAAAATATTGAGTTTGAATTTTTGAAAGGTTGAATTTTTTTATATGCAGATTTTTTAACCTCACAAAAAGTAAACTGAAAAATAAGTATTGAAAATGTAATCACTTTGAAATAGTAATGTGAATTTTAGCTTGAAGAGACAATTACAAATGAAATTTCTACTGTGTAGAAATAATGACAATGAATTTTTTTAGGTTAAAAATGTGTTCTGAATATATTTTAACACTGAAACAGTAAGTACAAACATACATTTAAATTTCAGTGGCATTTTTAATTCAAATCCCAGCGACACAGATTTACTTCCATACAGCCCTTGGTTAAGCCGTATGAACCTTTTTCTTACATTTTTTCTAATAGACATTACATTAAAAACATTTTTACTAAACTAAATAAATACTGAAGGCATTGTATACTATGGGCAGTTTTTTCAGACTTTATGTTGTATGTGATGGAAACAGAAACTACAATAAACTCCCCCATATATGGCGTTCCCAATCACTGAATAACCATTCTTGAGTTCCATTGTTAGATTGGGAAACCAGCTGATTGGTAGAGATCTCTGCTTCAGTGTTCTCTAGTCTGCTTTGTTCTACGTGAGGGGACTGGACGTTGGGTATGTCTGTCCTTGTTAAATCCCATGTTTTTTTTAATCATTCATGAACATTTAAGTCTTTGGGAGAAGGCCTCCACTGGACTCAAGTAATCAGGGATGAAATGTACTGAACAGAAAGCAAACCTCACTGAGAATAGAGATGCTTTGGAAGCGCTGGTCGTCTCACCTCCTTTAATTCTGCCATCATGGTTTTCTCATGATGGGGGGATAGAGAAGCTAAAGACTAGATTCAGATCTATTTGGTTTTTGTCTAGATTGTGTCCTTTGTATTATTGTCATTTGTGCCTTTTCTCTAAAAATAAGTTGGGTTTTTATTGTTTGTGTGGATTTTGTTAGAAAATGTGAGTTTCCAGTAAGAAACATGTTTATGAGCAAAACAATTCAATTCAGTTCACCAGTTCACAACACATCATCTCAGGACACTTATAATACAATACAGACACAATTAAATCCAGTCATCCAAGTCATCCAGTAAGATTGGTTCATAGTTTTTCTATCTAAGGAAAACCAGCTGGATTGCATCAACTCATTGACTCTTCAGCAATCCCTCACACCAAGCAAGTTTTTAGCGACAGTGGAGAGGAAAACTCCCTTTTAAAAGAAACTTTTAACAGCAAGAACCAGGGTCGATGAGAGCGGCCATCTGCTGAGGCCGACTGCAGTTCAAGGAGACAGAAACAGGAGAAACACAGAAATAAAAGCGTAGATACAAAAGAGCAACTGTCAACCAGCTCCACAGGCGTCCAGGAAACAGCCAGCCAGTTGAGCAGACAAGCTCTGAGCCAGCTTCTATGTCAGAGGATGAAGAGAGCACATCCAGTTAGTCACATTCAGAGAAACAGGACTACACTAGAAAAACGAGGCTGATCTCCAACATCTATAAACAAAGGTGTTGATGGTAGCAGCACAGCTGATATTTCTCTCCAGGATGGAGTCACAGCCAAGCAGGAACAAAGCCAGATGAAGCTACTATGAGAAAAAGCAGAGAGAGCAGAATGCTTGGGGTGGAA
>JAGKQL010000063.1:2850614-2899277 GCA_018398635.1 Cyprinodon brontotheroides
CTAACAGATTCTGCAGAGTGGGAAGAATAGAGATAGAGATGAAGCAGATTGATGAAAAGGGGTCCCCTATGTCCTCCAGCATTCTAAGCATACTAGCCCAGCACAACTATAGGAGATAGCTCAAGAGCTGAGCCCACTTTCTAATTATAAAGCTTTTATCAAAAAGAAAAGCTTTAAGCCTACTCTTAAAAACACATGTAATGAATCCTCCTTTAAACTATAAAGGGTGTTTTGTTATCATGGTCTGAATTATCCCTGAATGTCTGGATCAAAATGCCAATACCTGCTGCATCTCTGCTCCCTTATCACATACAAATTAAAGTTTAATCTGACAACTGTGACAAAAATCTGAAATAATTGTCTGTAAACCTTAAAGATGCACCCCAGGCATAACTTCCATGATTTCCTTGGTTTTAGGACATTTTATGGTTCAGATTAGGAGGCAGAAGCCTCGCCAAAAGCTGTCCAGCTCAGCTGGCCTAAATAAGCATCCTGTCAACTTATTAACTGGCTGTTTCTTCCGGCTTTGACCAGTTCTTCCTGTGTTTTATTTTTAATGCAAACATTTCCTCTGTATAAAGCTTTGATATAAATCCATATTCAACCTTTTTAGAGTCAGAAAAAAAATGTAACTTTTATTTAGAATAATCGAGTTGTTTCTTAGGTTTTATTGTCCACTCGGCATAAAACGGCCTTTATACGAACTGGTTTATTTTTACATGCAACTAAATAAAAACTTCTTTCAAGGCAGCGTTGCCTGACGACTGGACCCTGTACAATTTCCTACTGATGTGACTATTCCATGTTGCCCTCAAACACGACTCTGATACATTTATAAGAAGAAAATATGTCACGCAGAGCAGGACGAGTTCATGTCAAAGCGTGTATTGGACGGAAAGGCTGGAAGCAGCTGAGAATGGGTGGAAAAAGGCGAGCTTGATCACAATAGGAGAAAAAGAGGCAGAGAATGGGAAGGGTGGGGGAGGAGAGGGTGGCTGGTAGGATGGGTTGAGTTGCTAGGGTATGTCAGGCTGTTGCTGAGAGCCAGGCCTGCTATTGGAAGCTACTTGCTTGGCAGGAGAGAAGCAGAGAAGAGAGAGAAGTAGCTAATGAGTATTGTGGCCTGGTTGCTGAGACAGCACCGGGTTTATTTATAGAGTGATGGCTAGTCAGTCCTTAGATACCAACAACGAATGAGCTGTCAGGGAAGGAGGTGCCTTTAACCAATGGCAGTGCAGGAAGAGGCATGCCAGATTGAGGAAGTGCTGTGAATGTGCCTGAGTCTCTTAAAGAGACAGTCCAGATTTCTCAGTACTAGGCAGATCTTCTCTCTCTCCAGCAGTGTCATTTCTGCCAACAGAATGCGAAGCAGCTCACCTGTAAACATAAACATGATCATTTTCATTAAATAAACAAAATCCTGTTTGGACAAACAGGCAGATTTCTCTGCTCCCTGATAAAAATGTTCAGTAGAAAGTTTGAAGACACCAGGTTTTTAAATGACTTACAAATAATGGACACTAATCTGCCTCTAAAGCCTTTTTTTTATTGAGTTATTTATTTGGTGGGAATGGACTCTTTAGGTTGTTGACATTCTTCACCTGTTCCTGTATAAGATGAAGAGGAGAAGTTTAGAGAAACGTGTTCAGCAGACATAGTAGAAGCTCCGGTGGAGTTTTTGAATGAAAACCTGCAGTGCTTCCTCCTAAAGGCCCCGCCTTTTGCTTTCTCCCGCCACATTGCCTTGAAAACTCTGATTAGATTCAGGATGTGTTTGTTTGAAGGTAAACCAGTGCATTTGGGACTGGAGTTTGACCCCATGCCATCCCAACCAGCTCCATTAAACCAGATTAGCTTTAGCAGTGTGAACAGGTTTCTGTTTTGTGAAAGTTCCCAGCATTTGCTCTGTTTGATTCCAGAACTTTGTTTCCTTTCTTCAGAGACCCTCCCACATGCCGCTCTGTGAACTTTATCATGTTCTGGAAATCCTTCATGTTTCCTTGAATTGCTGTGTTTTCTCCACTGTTATCATCCTTCTTCTTCTTCTGGCTTCACTAAGACGATCTGTAGTGTCGATCCAAAGGTAAAACTACAATATGAAAACAATTTAAATTTGGTTTCAGGGCCAACGCGTCAGCTGTCTCAGGCGGTTGAGTGTTTTTTCACGATCCACACCATGTTTTGAAAAGGTTAATGCTACAGGACGCCGTCACTGTTTGTGTCAGCATCCTTTTTTGGTTCAAAGTAAAAACAGAAGATCTTTCCCCATCTAATTCCTTCCTACCTAATTTTTGCTGTCATTTTTCTCTTTCGCACACCTGCAGACATCTTTTTCTGCAGGCAGTTTAAAGACGCCACTCTTCATATAATTGGGGGGATGCGTTTTTTCAGCCGTCTCCATGTGGCTGCTCCCTGCCTGCTGTAAATCTTCCTGTCAGTAGGTGAGCTGTAATACGAGCTGGACAGCAGGCCTCACATGTCCTGTTTTGGCTGCTTGTTTGCTGACCCCTTTTCAGTGTTGCAGTAGGTGCACAGCCTGCCTCTTCCAGTCCAAAGTTAAGTTTAGCTTCTCCTCAGTCGTCCTGTAGACATGATGATCTCAGGACCTGCTGGTTACATCGGACACCTGATGATCCATCATTAAAACCAGCAAAGTGAAAAGAAAAGGCTTTGATGGGAAACAAGTCCTAGTTTAAAGATTTCTACCATGATCATCTGATGTGATAATTGTCTTTGCAGATTCAGTAGCCATTGTATTAATCAACAGTTTAGTTATCAGATTATTCAGTGGAGTAAACAAACTCAATCAGAGCAGTGATTTGGGCAAAACTACAGGAAATATATACCGTTTGGATTAAAGAATAAAAACCTTCTTTATCTTTAAATACTTTTTATTCTCAGCTCCTCAAGCGTCGTAGTTTGTGGTTCAGATTTAATAAAGAAATCTGTGACACACCTGTTGCCATCAGGTTATTAATCTCTTCTTAAAAGCAAGGAAACAAGCAGACCTGAAGATGCCACTTTGAGAAACAAGCTGCTCGTTGTTAAAGAGCTGGAAAGCAGCAGCTGTTTCTGTAAGTTATTCTTTCTCATCTGATATTCCGCCCAGACGCCCCTGGTCCAGAGAAGTTCTAAAACAGTTTGGTTTCTGGTGTTACACAGCTATGCTGCTGCTTGATGGGATGACAGTGAAGACATGATTTACTCTTACAGGAACTATGCATTGATATCTTTGGACCATAATGCTACTTTCAGACTGCGAGCAGCAGAAGTAGCTAGTTTACATCCAAAGTCAATGGTTGATGCGCATCAAGGCGCAGCAAAAGGTCCTGCAGCGCTTTGAGCAGTAGGTGCAGTGCTTCATGAGCTTCTGAGCATCTGATGGGTGTGTTATACGGGGTACGGCGCCAGTGTACGGTCTAGGATAGGATCAAACCCACTTTTTGACCACGCAGCCAGAGCAGCAGAGATGCTTCAGCCGCGTATCAGAACTAATCTTGTACAAGCATCAAAAACGAAGCAGCACGCGCGTTTTTGCTGCTCCTGCTGCATGCGGTCTGAAGGTAGCACAAGGCTCAGTATTCTGCAGGAAGTAAACCAAAACCGCAGCTAAATTCTTGAGTGTATTTTCTACACTGAATAACTGTTTCTGCATCATTGGTTCATCCATCTGACAGTAGACATGATTTCCTTGGAAAGGTTTTTTTTTTTTACAACCTCAGTGTTTCTCCCAGATGTGCAGGAGGAAGTCTCATGTTTCCGATCTTTGGTCCTGGTGCTCCACTGCCCTACAGCTTTTCCATGCATCCCTTTTTTAACACACCTGACACAGACAAACGGTGAACGACCGGTGCTCTGCTAAACCTACAGACATGCCAAGGAGGAAAGTTGGTGTTTTGTTTCCGGTGTATCTTCAAAAGGCTGGATGGAGTCTGAATGCATGTAGAAATACCCATACCAGTTAATATCCATGGAGGATTTCTACTTAAGGACAAAAACATTGTGAACAATCCATTGCTAATGTAGAGGAAGAGAAAGATCCTGAGATGAATAATTTAGTTTTATCATCGGCTGTTGGAGTCAGGACAGTTTTCATCCGTTGTTTTTTTTTTTAAGTCCGTAAAGCTTTTTGAAGGAGGTAGAGCAGAGTCATGTTGAGATGCTACGTGTCTGGTCATAAAAAAAGTTGTAGTTTCTCTTAGAAAAAAATACTTGTAAAACTTGGATTGGACACTGAGGATCTAGAGAGAATAAAAATACATTATTCAGAAAGAAGAGAGGCCAGCAGCCACGTACCATGGCTGACTTGGACTGCTTTTATTGTTATTTTGTACTCAGAGTGTATATAAAACACAGTTTGGTTATGTGCAGCTTTCAGGCAGTGAAATAAGCAGCAGCTTAGCAGTGAAATGAACATTTCCATTTCATTAAGTGCAGCAGTGATTAAATGTAAACAGTGTGGGAGAAAAACAAGGTGCTAAATGCATTGATATGGAAGTTCAGAGCGGTGCAAAGTAGGGATGAGTATCGGCATGGGTGTTGCCATACTTGGGTCACGATGCAGTATTATTACAATATTGCAATATCACTATATGTTGCAATAGTTTTCCCTGCTGTCAAAATGTAATTTATAGATAAAAAAAGCGAGTGCTGTATATGTTCATCAGAAGATAATGATCATTTAGGTATTTTGGTATCCATGTTGTTTGGGGGTTTGAGTCAGTCCATGTTTTCCACTGTGACCGCCTCAACTACAGATATGGCGCTTTTGCAGGTAGCGCTGGGCAGCCCTTTTGCTGTGTGCAGAGTGGCGGCACAGAGGTAGCCCATTTTCTATCATTGTTTTAGGTCACATATTTTTGTTTAAAAAAAAAAAACAATACTAGAAACTGAAAGATGGATATTATATCGGGCAGCCAAAAACGCGATATATCGCCAAAAAGATTTTTTCTCAGACTCCTAGTGCAAAGATAAATATATATGGTGCAAAATGCAGTATAAAAACATTTTTTTAGTTGAGTTCTTTTTGGTTTGGTGTCATCAGTGTGATGCAGAATCTGTTGCTTGATTTAGAGTTTCTTTTATCAGTTAAGCTTTCTGATGGTGGTGGGAAAAAGCTGTTGCAGAATCTGCTCGACCTGCATAGAAGGCTGTGAAGCCTCTTCCCAGAGGGCAGCAGGGAAGCCAGTCCATAGTGGGGGGGTGAGGGGTAGAGAGCTGTATTAAGCTGCTGCCTAAAGGAGCAGCCATATTGGATCAATCCAGTCATCCCCCGTTTCTGTTTTAGGACGACCATTTTTAAAATCAGAAGATGGTTTCAATTTCTACAGCTAGAACTAAACTAAGGATCATTGGGAGTCAGATAATGTTTGCCTTTTCTCCCCAGAGTTTGCAGGTCAAATAGGGCAGTATTGCCAAGAGGCTTTGGTGACGGTTCAGAATAGGGCGGGCCAATTAATTGCATTTGCTAAATATTTGCAATTTAGCAAAACACAATTTTCAAGAGTAAGACGCTAAATCTCTCCCTCCACCCCTTTAGATGAAGATTAAACGCTTGAAGTGTGTTCGTCTCCTATCGATTCTCAGTCATCCAGGTCACAGTCATTCCAATAAAGTTAAAAAACAATCCACTGGATTTTGTTTCCAAGTTTGAAGACATTTCGCTTCCCATCCAGGAAGCTTTTCATTTCAAAACGTCAGCAAAAACCCCAACCCCTTTACAGGGGCACAGAAAACTTCTCCTGTTCAGCCAAGCCAAATGCAAAATGCATTCTAGGTTTGGTTTAGACTGGTGTTAAACAATGGGGCTGAATCATAACAGCCAAATACGGGGATGTTGGTTACATTTAGACCCCATTTTCAGTCCTTATTTCAATTCATTTCAATTCAGTTTATTTCTATAGCGCCAATTCACAGCATGTCATCTCAAGGCACTTTCCAGTTCAACCAGATCATCCAGTTAGATTGATTCAAAGTTTTCTATCTAAGGAAAACCAGTTGATTGCATCGAATTATTGACTCTTCAGCAATCCCTCACACTAAGCATGCTTGTAGCGACAGATGGAGAGAAAAACTCCCTTTTAATATTAAGAAACCTCCAGCTGAACCGGGATCATCTTCCAAAATATATGTCAGGTCTATGATTTTAAGATGGTTGGAGTCAGTCCAGTTGGTCCGGATTATTTGAAGGTGGAGGAGGCCTGACATGATGGACCCATCATGCTCCAGCTGCTGGTTTGTGATGTGGACACTAAAACGCCCAGAGACGTTTCTATCAGAAAATAAAACTCATTTTTATGGGTCTGTTGTATCCTTGGCATGTGCGGCCATTATTCACTCCTCCGTGTTGTTTGAAAATCCCTTTATTGGGCCACAATGGGGAAATTCGTTGTCTGCATTTTGATCCCTCCCCTTGGGGAGCAGTGGGCTGCCATTGTGCAGCGCCCGGGGAGCAGTCGGGGGTTAAGGGTCTTGCTCACCGCACTGCTCTAACACACTAGGCCAACACTCCCCTTGCAGATTTGAATGTTTTTACCATCTTAAGGATAAACTTTCCATGAAATTTTCAGATTTTCAACATTTTCCAATCAAAGTTGAAGCTTCTCCTGCCTTTTTATATATATATATTTTTTCTTTCCTGAGTTTCTGAGTAGAGAGCAGGAAGATTTTAACCACTAAACCAAACAAAGTTGGAGCTAATTTAGCTTTATTGATGGCGACACTGACATTGGTCAAATCGATCCCCGATATTAGCTGCTGTTTCACTTGTTGTTTTTCTGTTTTAGCTGCCACTCACATGATAAAAGTAACAATGACAAATGTTTCACTTTAAACATGAAATAAGCTAAATGTTACCCACAGACGGAGGAGAGGGAGCGGCGATGCATGCGCTTCACGTGATCTTACAGCACGGCTGCTGAATGCGCAAATGATTCGGCGAACACTTGCATGCAAATCCATTTTAAAGAAGCGTTTAATGGTGACGGCTACTGCATCCGTGCAGCTTCCTGTAACGTTCCCTCTCAGACGTCTGTGGGACGACTGGCTGGTAGGAGCTGAGTTAGAACAGAGGAGGTTTCAGGGTTTCGCTTTTTTCTCTCCACAGGTGCAAGCAGCTCAGGATGTCCACCCACCTCCTCCTCCTCCTCCTCCACCTCCTCCTCCTCCTCCACTGCCCAGGGCTTCTCCCTCGCTGAGCCAGCCATGACCAGCCAGCACACACACACACACCCCTCCTTCAGCTCCATCCACTCCATGGCCGAGCAGCAGCAGGTAAAGGATCTACAGTGATTTTGGTTTTGGGGATGGGGTCAGTTAATGATCTACAGACACAGAACCGTCCACTCTGCAGTTTCAAGCAGGAGGTGGTCCTGTTTATCGTTGTTGTGAGGTTCGTCAGTCCCACCCTTCCCTGAATGCCAGGAAACAACTTCAGCTTTTTACGTGTTGGTCTTAGTTTCAGCTCTGAGCCTCACAGGCTCAGGTCTTTAAGCCCCTGTCACACCTTGACCATTTAGACCAACGTATGCCTGACGTAGCAAAAATCTAGCAAAAATGCTGGCATATGTAGGATAAGTTATGGGTACGTATTGTATAAGTTATGAGCACGATGAAACAAGCTGAAGCATGCTGGCACACATCGAGAAATTTTGAGTGAGTTCAAAATTTCCCGACGTGTGCCAGCCTGGGGCCATAAGTTCCAGGTCAGTTTATCTGATGGTTGACATCCGTTCAGTCTCAATTCCTCATCAGTCGTGGCGTCTAGTTTATCCTAAAACCTCTGAGTAACTTCTGCGTAACTTATCCAGAACTTCTCTCCAACACATATCAGCGTATTGGAGGTGTTCCAGCCGAGCGCTGAACGTGTTTCTACCTTCCAGCTACTGTATAATGGCGTATTGGCAGCGTTTTGGCATAAAGGGGATTCACAGGAGGAAACCGTCAGTTCTCCTCCAGACTTCATCCCCATCATAGGGGGAACCAGAAGGTGAGGGTGATGGATCCTTCCTGTGTTCACGCCCACCAACAACAAGTCTCCTAGAAGACATGATGCTGAATCTGCTGCCACCAAAAACCTTCCTTCTTTTTATTTATTCTTTTTTTTTATTTGGCGGTCGGTAAACAGCAGCTAGGTTAATATCGTGATCAAATAAATCTTTTTATGCAGATAGGGCGCTTCATGGCCTTACGCTGCTGTGCGTTATGCATAAGTCAGGCTGTCATTGGAAACAAGTTCTGGACTCGTTATTAATACTTTGTTTATATGCCAAAAATTGAAAAAAAATCTATAGAAAGCACATGGCAGTGTTTTAGGAGATTGTGGAAAGTCAGGCATACACTGGATAAATCAGCCAGGTGTGACAGGGCCCTTAGTTTCAGCTCTGAGCCTCAGGTGTTCAGGTCTTTAGGGACACGGAAACGACGCGTTTCTTCAGAGCTCCCATCCAGCTCAACTGTTGCAATAGAAGAAAACACCATGAAAACAGTGAAGATGAGGACCCCTCCAGGTACGTTACTTCCTGCCATCACCCGGCCGGACCAATGAAGCGGCTGCTGATGATGTCATCGCCAGACGTCTATATAGAACATCAGAGGATCTCTAAAGCACCTCAACAAAGAAGTGCAGAGGGGTCTTCAGCAGCTCTTTCCTGCCGTGTCATGAGGCGCTGGATACAGAGAACCTGTCCCAGTTTGCCAGCGGAGGTTCTGAGTCATCCAGGACACGGCACATTTGGACCTGTCCCAGTTCTTTGACCTAATAAGTGTGGACTCCTGTGACCATGATCTCATGACAGTAGAGGATTAAAAAGCCTGGAAGCGCCTCCATGCGGCTTGTTTACATCGGATGATCTCAATCCATCCGGGATGGACAGAGAGGAGAAGAACGAGATGTTCCTCACCAAGTTTGGTCTTCAGGCTCTTCTAAAGAAACTTCCAGCAAAGCTGAGGAGTTTGGACTGAATGTTTTACAGAGAAAAGCAAACGGATCAAAAATCCTAAACCAGGTGGCCTGATTTCTGCCAGTCCAAAACGTTTCATTAGGACAGGTTTACTGGCCAGGACTGTAGGTTCTGACCTCGTGTGCCGTCGTCTCCTGGTAGAAACGTCCACCCTGGTACCAGAACCACTGGTTTCCCTCCACCGGTCCCATGTGGTCTGATCTCCACCTGTTTCTGTCTCTCTAGGTGCTGTCTGATATGACCATACTCCAGCGGAGGATCCCCCCTAGTTTCAGAGACCCTGCCAGCGCCCCATTGAGGAAACTCTCAGTTGACCTTATCAAAACTTACAAGCACATCAATGAGGTAGGAAACAGAAGCAGCTGATTCTGATATGAAGTCCGGTTTTTGACGATCTGTTAAGAGTTTAACGGTCTGCTAATGCGAGCGATGGTTGTCCAGTTTCGCTCTGAGGAAGCTTTGAAATGAGCTCTTCATGTGGTTCTGGGTCAGTGATTCCTAAATGATAAGGTTGTCAGGTTTACTGACGGTCTTCAGATCAGTGATCATTAATGACCTGGATTAAAGGCGGGGCTGCCTAACTTCTGCTCATGTTTACAGGTATACTATACGAAGAAGAAGCGGCGGGCCCAGCAAGTCCCTCCTGAGGATAGCAGCACGAAAAAGGAGAAAAAAGTTTACAATGACGGCTATGATGACGACAATTACGATTACATAGTGAAAAACGGAGAGAAGTGGCTGGACCGCTATGAGATCGACTCACTGATTGGGAAGGGCTCCTTTGGACAGGTGAGAGCATCGGGTGGGAGGGCCCACAGCAGCCGATACGGGGAGGAACCTGCCCCGTCGCTCCTCTGTTTAACCTTAAACTAATGACCACCACCTCCGCTTTTCAACCTGCTGCCAGCTGAATAGTAGGCGTTACAGAAGCTGTGGCGATCTCTCTGCTCTGAAATGTTGAAGATAATGATTTAAGCCACTCATGGAAATGCAACTCTTCCCAAATTTGGTTTGCTGGTGTAGATCCCAGATCTGCTCTGGTCCTGCTTCCTGCCACTGGCGTTATGCTACATGATTGGCTGAACATTGCCACATGATGTAAAAAATTGTGGTTGCCCAGACAACAATAATAACATCACGCAGCGAAGTTCTACCTGATGGATGACAAAACTGAAAAAAATATCTTTATGGTGAACAAAGTAACTGCAAGACAATATAAAAAGGGAGAGCTGGGTAGCGCTGTGGCTAGCTGTGTTTAGCAGCTAACAGCTTAGCCTGTTTAAGCTCAGTCAGTTAGCCATATTAAGCTACATAACTTTTAACTTTGCCTTAACGACAAGAGTTTGTTTTCTGCAAGTAGAATAACTTGTTTTATTTGTCAAAAATCTCTACAAAAGTCGTTTTTAAGACGTTCCATTTGTTCTCCTCTGCCCTCAGATCTTAATAAAAAGAATAAAATTAAGCTGAAACTTTTTTGTCACCTTGTTAAATAGCAGAGCTCAGTCTGTTTTAGAACGCACTACTTTCCTTCAAGACTGACAATGATTGTTTCCTACTTTCTGCTACTTTAGATCGCAAATGAAATGTAAAATAATAGCAAATATAGGTAATAATATGTTGAGACACCAGAATAGATCTGATCCTTCAGAAACGAGTGCAATAGAGTTTGTCCGAGTGGGGTTGCCATATCTGCCGATCTGGTGCCGACGCCGTCATTTATGGCTCCGTAGAAACCACTGCTGCCACATCTCTTTAGCAGGTAATAAAAACACATGGTCTGTGTTTTTGTTTGTCTCCAGGTAGTGAAGGCCTACGACCACCACGAGCAGGAGTGGGTCGCCATTAAAATCATCAAGAACAAGAAGGCATTTCTAAACCAGGCACAGATTGAACTACGCCTGCTGGAGCTCATGAACAAGCATGACACGGAGATGAAATATTACATTGGTAAGAGAGCATCCAGCATGAGGGGTTTAGGCTGCTTCAAACAGAGCTGGTCGGTCAATGCAGGGTTGACTTCTTTAACTGGGAAGGATTCAGCTGGTTTAGAAATGTAGAACCAGATGAGTTATGATCGCTGCAGCCTCCAAGTTCCTGCCAATAATCTGGCGACTTTAGAAGAGTCCAGTCAGATTGTAAAAGTGGGGACGCCTGAAAAAGGCTCTAAGCTGCTGCTTAGTTTATTTACTGCTTTTAATAACACAGAGTTTTTACTGTCTCAGCTTTCTCTGATGATGAGCTTCAATTCTAATGCTTAAAATATATGAAATCCACTTCAGAGCCTGTTGCTTAGCAGCTTTTCCATGTGGGGAGTTTATTTTGAGATTAAATTGGATCTGCGGTCAAGGCTCTGTTTTCACCTTTTAGTTTTTCACAGAGTTCAGGTAAAAAAAGTTCCTCCCAGTTCTTGGATTTGGATCCATAAAGGTTTAGCTGCTCCTCAGCTTTTCTAAATCTTTATACCTAAAAGTGTGAAAAAGAAAAAACATCATAGATTCTACCATGTAAGACAAACCAGCATAGAAAAGGTTGAATAACAACAGACAAACCTGGAATGAAAGAGAAACATTCATGGAAAATAATTTGAAGCTGAGAATTGAAAGGATTTGTCCTTTAAAGTGTTTTCCTCACCGACCACTTCATGACTTCATTTGACCCTTTGAACCAGAGTGAGGGCCACTGGCTGCTGGCAGCATCTGAAACTGCCTTACTGGGTTACAGCTCGGTGCAATACTGCCACCTAGTGGCTGCAGCTTGAAGCTGTAATACCAGAGCAGCCGACCTGCTGCTTCCATTCACTCAGCTTAGGGCCGTTCCTGGTGCTCTCTTTATGATGGGGGGCTTTGAATCAACTCTAAAGCTCTTTTCCAAAGCATTTGGTCAAACATGTGGAGCCTAATAAGGAATCAAAGGTTTGCAGCCCCCTTTTTAAAGAGCAGGGGGGCACCTGAAACACACGGGTTAAAACTGAAAAGAAATAGATTATATAACACTTGTATAATTCAAGAATTATTACGAAATGAAGTGTTTTGTATTCAAATTCTGATGATTTTTATAAACCTGTGGACACAGAGAGAGGCGGTTCTAAGTCAGCATTAGAGCTGAAACCATTCCTGATGCTTAACAGTTCTGCCCACCTTGCTTATTGCGTCTCTTAACCTGCATCCTTTTCTCCCATCTATCTTTGTGTCTGTCTGTCAATCTGTCTCTGTGCAGTCCACCTGAAGCGTCACTTTATGTTTAGGAACCATCTGTGTTTGGTGTTTGAGTTGTTGAGCTACAACCTGTATGATCTCCTGCGGAACACCAACTTCAGAGGAGTTTCTCTCAACCTCACCAGGAAATTTGCACAGCAGCTCTGCACAGGTGGGTGGAAGGAAACACAGACCACCTCCTAAAGACTACACAGCCCGTTTTAAACTGAATACAGACTCAAATAAAACCAGAATGATTGAAAGTTGAGATCTGAAATGGTAAAAAAAAAAAAAACAGTCAAACTGAGCAGCTGAGAACCAGAGGATCGATATAATGATGGATGGATGGATGGATGGATGGATCGGATGGATGGATGGATGGATGGATGGATGGATGGATGGATTGGATGGATGGAAAAAACTCTGTTTTTAATAAATGTGCATCATCTTTTTCTGCATGCAGCATTGTTATTCCTGGCAACTCCAGAGCTGTCAATCATCCACTGCGACCTGAAACCAGAGAATATCCTTCTGTGTAACCCCAAAAGATCTGCAATCAAAATAGTCGACTTTGGATCCTCCTGCCAGCTGGGACAGAGGGTGAGAGTCGTCCTCTCTTTAAAGTCCTCCCATCCGGGTGGGGGGAGGCGTTAAACTGCTTTAAGCGTTGCATGCTAGGTGACAGACTTCCTGGTTCTTTTGTCCTCCAGGTCCTGAATTTATAACGAGCTCAGTTTCCTCCCAATTAAATGTGTTCATTAACAGCAATAAAAATGAGCCTGTGCTTCGCTGAGCTGCAACCTGGTTCTTCCCTGTTTAAATTTTTTTTTTTAAAGGAAAAGTCTGGTCAGCAAGGAATAATCATGGATCATTATTTATACCTAAAAAACTAATATAATATGTTTGCGGTGATTTAATGAATTTAGCGTTAATCAGTAAAAATAACAAAAACCCAATAACAATTTTCGTTCGCAATCATTGAGTCTGGGAGCGGCCACCACGCCCAAATATGGTAACCCCTCCCTCCTGCCATCTTCCAGCAGTGGCGTCACGGTGCGGTATTGATGCGGTAAGCCTAAGCCGCCATTCTAACCTGAGCGCCTCAAATCAATGGGAACTACTAGACACATCTCGGTAATCAACAACAATTATTGTGAAGATTTCCAGAGGACTTCACCATATTGAAATTCACCAGAGCTATATAGTGAAACTGACAATGCCCATGTGCATGGCAGTTGGATGCTGGAATACGCTGGAGTAAACGTGAGAAAAGAGTGATTCCACCTATTTGATTCCTGATCCTCCAGGGGCCGGGTTGATGGTTTGATAAGCCAACTTGAAGAGGGAGGATTTGCCATCTAACTTCTGGCCAGAGAAAAAACCTGCATAGCCAGCCAACTTTTGGAAGAGGAATGTTTTTCAAGATGACTTGGATAATAGCGCCATGACAAACACCAGATACAGCACTGGGACTTGATCAACAGCTTCATACGATACGCTTACCGTGACGCACACAAACCAGTAGGTGGCAGTAGTGTTCTTTGACAAACATGGATGCTTCCAGTAAAACACATTCACATGAAAATTACTCTCAATTAAAAACACTGATCATTTATTGAACAGGATGGAATAATTTCAGATTTAAAGAACTTTCAGAAGTTTGAATTCTCAATATGAGCGGATTTTCCTTTTAGATAGTCCTGTAGGTCAGCTGCTCTGGCTTTAAAATCTGGGGCGTATTGAGCTCTGAGGTTTCTGTGGTTTCCATTAAACTCTGACAGCTTCATCCAAACCTAATGAGACGCCTCAGTAACACCTTTGCTTCTGAGCATTGAGCTTCAGCCTCATCGGTGTTAATAAGCTCTACGCATGTCAATAATTCCGGACCAGAACCAGAACTTCTGTCCGAAGATAAAAACCCAGTAGAGATCATGTCTCCCATTCCCCGGGTTCACTGGTTTCACTTTTCGAGATCCACAGGCCGCACAGCAAAGTATTACCAGAACAGAGCATTAGTGGGGCTGAGTTTAGATGCTCTATCTGTTACAGCTCTAGGAAATGGTTTAAATTTGGATTATATATTTCTATCAATAACATTAAGGCCGGTCCTAGACAAACACCTGGTGGCAAATACAAGATGTAGTTCATTCAGTCTAATATCAGCTTATTCCGGAAAAGCACTGGGGTCTCTTTCCATTCCCTGGTCACCTGCAGATACTCAGCCTTCATACATGCTGCTTGTTTCCCTGGTTACTGTCTGCCCGCCCCTACTGAGTAGAACTAGAGCTCCTCCATTAAATCTTACTCACATTTGGCTACATTCTGCTGCTCATCTGTTGCAGAGCGCTTTAAAATAAAAATAAAAAGTAGATTATTGTTTGTATTGAAAACTGGATAAAGCAGCCGGCCTCCTTCACTGTGGGCTTTTCCAACCATCCGTCTCCATCTGTCTCTTCTCCCCAGATCTATCAGTACATACAGAGCAGGTTTTACCGCTCTCCTGAGGTCCTTCTGGGAATGCCGTATGACCTGGCTATCGACATGTGGTCTCTGGGATGCATCCTGGTAGAGATGCACACAGGAGAGCCTCTCTTCAGCGGCTCCAACGAGGTAAGTGGATGAAACAGTCTGAACCTTTTCTACTGCATCATAGCTTCCCTCCACCAGACTGAGCCTTAGTGTTCGTTCACCTGAACAGGTCGACCAGATGAACAAGATTGTGGAGGTCTTGGGGGTCCCACCCAGCCACATGCTGGATGCAGCTCCTAAAGCCAGGAAGTACTTTGACAAGCTGTCAGATGGCTTATGGACCGTGAAGAAGAACAAGGATGTCAAGAAGGTGAGAATGGTTTTGATCCGCCTTCCCTCCCAAAGTTTATTATGTTTATTTATCTAAATATTCAGATATCTCAAATTCAATTAAGTTTATTTCTATAGCACCAATTCACAACACATCATCTCAAGGCACTTTCCAGTTCACATGATCAGACTGATTCAAAGTTTTCTGTCTAAGGAGAACCAGTTGATTGCATCGACTCAAAGACAATGCCTCGCACTAAGCATGCTTTTAGAGACAGTGGAGAGGAAAAACTCCCTTCTAACAGCTGTTGTTTTATGAAATAGAAAAATACTCTAGGAGGAAAATACTATTTTTCAGATTCCAGAGTTGAAGTCATGTTGTTAGTTTAGCTGCACAGCTTTGAATCAGGCCATGATAGCAGTGGTTCTGACCTCTGATGGATCATCACAGTCTGATTATTTCAGATATGCATCCTCAGAGGCTTCTGGGTAGGAGCTTAGTTGCTGCTGATCATCATCCTTGCTTTAGGACGCCATAAGGACTCAACCATCCGTATCTTAGTAGGGCTGAAACAGTTAATCAGATTGATCGAGTTAGTGATCAATTAATCGCCAACTGGAGTATAGTGATCCTTCTCACCAAGCATGCTTATAGTGACAGTGGAGAGGAAAAACTCCTTTTGATCAGGAAGAAATAAGCAGAGATACAAAAGGCGGCCCCGTCCAGGAAACACAAGGCCAGGCAGACGTACTCCGAGCCAGCTCCCATGTCAGAGGATGAAGAGAGCACCTGATTTAATTTGGGAAAAAAGTCTTCTTTTAGGAACCTTTGACTATCCGATTATTAATCATTGCCAAATGCTAAAATAATAGCTGCTCTGTTATCTAGAGAGGAAAAATATTTTAGCATCTAAAGGTTTAGGTTGAACTTCTGTGGAAGTAAAATCCCTTAATGTGTCTGTGTTCTCCAGGAATATAAACCTCCAGCTACACGTCGTCTTCATGAGATTTTAGGTGTAGAGACTGGAGGCCCAGGAGGGCGGAGGGCAGGAGAGCCAGGACACGCCCCCTGCGACTACCTGAAGTTTAAAGGTATGTGATCACATGGATTCAAAATGCTGCAGAAGGTAAACTAAAGTGGGAGCCTTTCATTTTGAAAGCTGTTTTCATATATAACCATTCTTCCGAGATGACTTTTAAAAAAACGTTTAAAAAAGTGGGCGGTGCAGACTTCAGCATGATTATTTAGAACAGTGGCTCCTTTTATCAGGATTCTGATCAAACCAAATGTAGTTTCCATCCAAAGCGGTCATGCATATGATGGTGCTTTTTTTCCTTCTTCCAGATCTGATCTTGCGCATGCTGGACTACGACCCTAAAAGCCGAATTACGCCATTTTACGCCCTGCAGCACAATTTCTTCAAGAAAACGACAGATGAAGGAACCAACACGAGCTCATCTACATCCACCTCTCCTGCCATGGACCACTCGCATTCAACCTCCACTACTAGCTCTGTTTCTAGCTCTGGTAAAAGTCCACACACTCTGCCTGACCTCTGGTGCAGGAATGACTCCATGAAATAGCCACAGTTCTGCTGCGGCTGAGAGGAAAATGTATGAAAATCAGATCCTGGATGGAAAAGTTTAAGCAGAATCAGGTCTCTGACATAGATCCATACAAAAACCAATCAGATACTTTAAGAACGCATTAATGCTGCTTTTATCTGTCGCCACCTCTTTCACTAATCAGCAGGGCTGATGTTTCCATATTTCTGCTCATGTTGCTATCAGCTGGGCTGCATGTCGGCGTCTCCGCTGGTGGTTTATGAACAGCCAGAGGGAGCTCTGAGGCTGCCTGGCTTCACTGGTTCAGGACAGAAATGTTTTCAATCAAGCTAAAAGATGGATGTGGTTTAATGAAGACAACAATGACCCTGATCAGAGTCCTGTTTGTTTGCAGGTGGCTCCAGTGGTTCTTCCAATGACAACCGTAACTACCGTTACAGCAACCGCTACTACAACTCTGCTGTCACCCACTCAGACTATGAGATGACCAGTCCTCAGGTAGGCATGCTGCAGCCATGGCTAGCTAAAAGCTATCAGCTATCCTGAAAGAACAGCTCAACCACAACTTAAAGCTCTTCTTCAAAGGAAAACCCCAGTCAGCAAGGAATAATCAATGGATCATTATTTATACCTATAACTAAGACATTTGTGGTGATTTTATGAAATTTATATAGCATTAATCAGTAAAAAAATAAAAAGCATTAAATTTAAAAGGAAACTTTTGAGAACTGACATGTCTGAAATGGAGTAACCCCACTCCCTCCTGCCATCTGACAGCAGTGGCGGTCATGGCGCGGTAAGCTCTGGCGCCATTCCTTCCCCGCTTTACAAGCTAAATCAGTAATGAAAACTACTCAGACACATCTGCAATCAACAACAATTATTGAAGATGTTCAGAGAGGACTTCACCATTGAAATTCACCAGAGCTATAGTGGGAAACTGACAATGCCCACGCGTGCATGGCAGCTGGATGTTGGAATACATGGGTAAAAGTGAAAAAAAAAAAAAGAGTTATTTCACCTTTCTGATTCCTGATCCTCCATGGACGAGACATGAAGAGGGAGGATTTGCCATCCGAACTTCTGTACTTATCAAAATACTGAAGCACAGTTGGAAACAAGTGACCGTTTTACCACTAAACAGGAGTTTCAAAAAATGTCCAATTAAAGTTCCCAAACAGTAAAAGTATTAAATCATTTTACTTGTTGACAAAAATCCAACTTAAAAAAGAAAAAAACACATTTTTGTGCATTAGTCAAGAAAACAGTTTGTTTGGTCAGAGGCTCGGCATGAGCAGCAGGAGAAAATTAGCATTTATTTCTGTGGAGTTCTGAATGGTGGAATCGGTGGAAACTAAATAAAATTCATTCAGAGAAAGAAAAAGACTCACAGTTGGAAAGATTAATTTTTATGTGGATACTGAAAGCAGACCTCCACACTAAAAGATGGAGGAAATGGACCTGACTCGCTGACAACCACACAAAGAACTATTTATTATCAATGGTAATAATATTTATTATTAAGGGCAACAATTCACTCAGTTTATTTCTATAGCGCCAATTCACATCATGTCATCTCAAGGCAGTTTACAATTCAACCAGATCATCCAGTCAGATGGATTAAAGTTTTCTATCTAAGGAAAACCAGCTGATTGCATCGTCTCATGTACTCAAAGGCAATCCTTCACACCAAGCATGCTTATAGTGACAGTGGAGAGGAAAAACTCCCTTTGAACAGAAAGAAACCTCCAGCAGAACCAGGCTCAGTGTGAGCGGCCATCTGCTGAGGCCCACTGGGGTTCAAGGAGAAAGAAGCAGACATAGAAACAACAAGTGGAACAGACCACCCAGACTCTGCAGTAGAGAGCAAAACACTCAGCTAAAGCTAATGCTAACTTAGCGTTAGCTTCTGGAGGCATAGTGCCACTCATCTTTCTGACATGAGTGTCACTACGATCCGTACCATCAGCTCATTTGCACATGTGCAGGCAGATATTCATCCAGGTTGCTATAAATAATGTAATTATGGGACTAAAAGTACTTATTTCTATGCTTAAATTACAAAAGAATGATAAACTTCATCTTTTGTTGTGACTTTTGATGTTTTTAAAATTTTCTCTGTTAAACTGGTGTTTTGACGTCATCATCAGACATGCTCAGAGCAGTCCAGCAAAATATAATTACACCATGTTTACCTGTGTTTTTAGTTTTTTTTCTTTCTTTAGATTACTCACTATATAACATAATGTTAACACCAAAGGAAAAAATAAAACTAAAAAAAGACTTGATTTTTATTCAAAACCAAAACAGTTAGCTCCGGGAAATAGCGTAGGATCCCCTTTCCAGCACAGACCATTGATGAAACAGGTTTTTAATGCAGTTATTTTCTCAGGTGATACATTATTAACCTTTAACACATTAGAGTTTAGTACTCTTAATATTTGAAGGAATGAAAAAAAAATTATTTAGGTCTTTATTTACAAAGTAAAATCAAGGGTGAAACGGTGTAGGTACAGATCTGCATGGGGCCCCGCCCCTTCTTCTGATGTCATCATATGGCAACTCCACTCGGACAAACTGTATTGCACCTGTTTCTTAAGGATCAAATCTATTTTGGAGTTTCAACATATTATTACCTATATTTGCTATTATTTTAAATTTTATTGGCGATCTAAAGTAACAAAGTTGAAAACAATCATCAGTCTTGAAGGAAAGTTCTGCCTTCTAAGACTGAGCTCTGCTATTTAAGAAGGTGATAAAAAAAGTCTCAGCTTATTTTTATTATTTTTATTAAGATCTGAGGGCAGGAAGGACAAATGGAACATCTTGAAAATGACTTTCGTAGAGATTTTAGACAAAGAAAAAGTTATCCTACTTGTAGAAAATGACGGTTGATGTTGACACAAATTTAAAAGTAGTTAATCTTAATATGGCTAACTGAGCGAGCTAAAAGAGGCTAACCTGTTAGCTACTGAGCACAGCTAGCCACAGCGCTACCCAGCTCTTTATATCACGGTCTAACAGTTGCTTTGTTCAACAGGAAGAGATTTTTTCAGTTTTTTTATCAATCAGGTAGAACTTCATGGGTCATTAGATTCTCTAACGCTAGAGATGCTCCTGACTCGGCACACAGACGCTGCATTATGTTATTATCGTTGTCTGGGCAACCAAAATGTTCTACATCATGTGGCAACGTTCAGCCAATCATGTAGCGTAACGTCAGTAGCGTGTGCAGGGTCCCAGCAGATCTATGTACGGATGGTGCTACCGCTATGGATCAGTTTTCCTCACAGATAAAAAGTCCAACGTGTGGCTAAATTGGACCAGTTGCTCCTCGTTACTGGTTGAAGTGGTAAAATGTTGTTTGTTTTGCGCTAAGGGCAGAAATGTTATCATGATCATCATTAGGATTGTAAATATTTTTTTACGACCCAGATAAGAACCGTGTCTCCTCCCTCTGGTTCTACCCCCAACAGGCTCCCTCCCAGCAGCAGATGAGGATGTGGCCCGGCAGTGATGGTGGAAGTGGGGGTCAGGACCCAGCATACACCCAGTTGCTGCTCCACAAACCAGCTGCCACCCAACAACACCAGCGCCACTTTTTGGACCCTCCCCACCACCCGCACCCGACTTATTCTCACCACGGAAACGGTGGGCGGGGACTACGGCAGGGCGGACAGACAGGCATGGGTGGAGGCGGGGGTCAGCAGGGATCCTCTCCCCAGATGAGTGACAGCATGGATGTGGGCGTGTCCCTAGGGCTGCACCACCTGGGGGCGGTGTCTTCCATGGAGGCCTCTCAGTTTGGCTCTGCATCTCTGCCCCTCGCTCTGCCAATCGGACTGTCTGCCTTCCGGACTCGGACGGCCCCCACCGCCCCAGGGCCTCAAGCCCCGCCCTCAGAGGACTACTACCCTGCCTCCAACAACAATAACCCTGCTGCAGGGGGCAGAGGGAGGCCGGACTCAGACGAAGGGCCGGCCAACTCTTGATAAAACCTGAACCATGCCCTAAAGCCATACAATTTTAACTACAAATACACACATACAGCCAGAGTTCAGAGACAAACAGGTGAATTTTGAGCTGGAGGAGATGATTTCTTCTGCATGAGAGGAGGAGAAAGGAGGAGAAGGATGCTGGGAATACTTTTCCTTTTATCCTGCTTTGTTTGTTGTTCTTACGGCTGTAATTTGTAAGGAATGATTGATAAGTGTGTTTTAACAGATATTCTTGATTAATATTATTTGAATTTTCTAAGGTTTGAGGAGTTTTGTGTTGTTTTTTTTTCTTGTTTAAGTCGGGATGAAGGGGGCCTTGTTTTCCCACTCTCCTCCATACTGGAGCATTGTTCAACAAACAAACATTTGTTTTTTAACGTTATAAGATTTAGATTTCCATCCCCGTCTATCAGCAGACTTAACGCACACACACATCTGTTTTTTTCATCTGCAAAACGCCCCACCTGGATATAACAGTCATCATTTCTTTATGAAACACCTGGATTTAAAAATATAAATATATATATGTAGTTATTTACACATATATATATATATATATAAGTGTCTACGCATCAGGACAGCAGCTGGTTTGTGAGAGAGAAAGGCTGAACATGCGTTGTTGTTCAGCACGGTTTGTCGCCGTGCGGCCCGCCTGCTGCCGCCGGCGGCTGAGGTGGAGGTGGGCGGAGAAGGCGACGGGACAGTGATGCCTTGCCAGCTTTCAAAACGGATCTCCTTCTCTTCCTCATCCTTCATCCACTCCCTGCACTCTTCTTGATCTCCTTCTTCTCCTGTTGTGTTTCTCCTCCAGACAGCTCCTCCTCTCTGTGCTGCTAATCACCATGACAACTGGTCTGGATTGCTGCTAAAGATCCAACACAGATCAATAAAGAAATGAAATAAAAACAAATAGAAACAAGTGAAAAACTTTTTAACCCTTGTGCTTAAGAAAAAAAGGATAAAGTAAGAACCACTGCATCTCAATGTATTTATTACTATTTAACAAGAAAAACAAACTGAAAGTAACATTTTTTTCTGCTCTTCTTTGTTTGGTTGCCTTCTTTCTGCAGGTAAGCTCTGATTGGCTATTGTAACAGTGACAGTAACTGGTGACATGGGAATGTCACTGGTTGTGGGGGCTGGGTGAAGGGGAAGGGTCGGGGCAAAATAAAGTTGGATATATAATACGAATAAAGAGTATACTTTTGCACACCAAAGTCAACAAACATCAGATCTCTGCCTTTCTTCCTACTTGTTTCAAACGCGGCTTTCACTCACAATTCTATTCAGTTTATTTCTATGGCGCCAATTCACAACATTTCAACGCACTTTCCAGTTCACCAGGTCATCCAGTCAGGCTGATTCAAAGTTTTCTATCTTGCATCAATTCATTGACTCTTCAATGCTTATAGCGACAGTAGAGAGGAAAAACTCCCTTTTAACAGGAATAAACCGCCATCAGAACCAGGCTCAGTGTGAGCGGCCATCTTGCCGAGTCCCTTCTTCACCTCACACTGGACATCATGCTGGGCGTCGCATGACAGGAAAACTAAATGTTTACATCAAGATGTTATTTTTTCCACAGACAGACATTCTGGAAGGTTAAAGAGCTGCTTCCCAATAAGTTTTAACAAACCGAACATAACTGCATTTTTCTGTTTGTTGGGCTGTAAATAATGTCTATTTATAAGAAAGGTCTAAAAATCATCTTTAACAACAAGCCCAGTTCTACTGGAGGTGATCAGAAGAAAATCCGTCTGTTTAGCAACAACACAAC
Source organism: Cyprinodon brontotheroides (assembly GCA_018398635.1). Classification (NCBI taxonomy): domain Eukaryota; kingdom Metazoa; phylum Chordata; class Actinopteri; order Cyprinodontiformes; family Cyprinodontidae; genus Cyprinodon; species Cyprinodon brontotheroides. The sequence goes on from JAGKQL010000063.1 coordinate 2,872,909, forward strand.
ACTTCAGCTAAAAATAAACAGGCAACGAGGCATGGGACGGAAGCCCAGGGGCCCTTAAATTTGAAAGAGACAGGCAGAAGAAAGGGCTCAGGCATAGAGAAACAACTTGGCTGGAGCCCATTCTACAGATAGAGAAATGTTAATAGAATAGACATCCATTATCTGTTCTAGGTTGTGTCCTCTCTCTTCTTGCTTCTTTTCTTCTTGTTTTCCTCTTGGTTTTGTACTCAGCTTGACTTTTCATGCTGTCCCTAAAGGAATGAAAGATTTTTCCCAAGCACTAAGCTCACTTAGCTGATTGCTCCTTCCTGTGTTTCCAAAAAGGCGAAAAGTAAATAACCCAGTCCTTCTTTCACTGTAGACAAGCCATGATCTGCTTATCTGTTCTCCATTTTTTCATTTGATGAAATAATAGCTGTACGAATCATGACAGCAGACAAGATAGAGGAGAGCAGTGTTGCTGGGTTACTAATCTACTCGCTCTCTGGAGAGTAGAGTTCGCTGCTTTTAGATGTTGGCACCAAAGTCTCCAGTAGCAGAAAAAGTTCTAGATTTGGCGCTAGGAGCTTTTAGAAATCAAAGTGCTAGAGGTGTCTGAAAAGGGAGCAAATATAATGCACTAAAGCGCCAAGTTGGCAACACTGCTCTTGCATGGTTTGTTTTTCAAATGGTTTTGCTGCTGTCTGTTTGGACCTTTCTGGAACATGTGCAGCAAATGGACTGATCCAATATGGTGGACACACTGAAGGGGGCTGAGACACACTTAACATTATAAGCGCTCTGATGGCACTTTAGAGAGAGGGTTTTTATCCAAAAACAATGTGCACCAATAAGGGAATAGTTGTTACATGTAAATGGAGTTTTTTGGGCCCCCAGGAACTTGGGGCCCTTGGCACATCACTCTAGTATTACCTACTGGTAAATCCGCCCCTGCTAATAGGAGAAGCTGTGCTTAACAGAAACCATCAAGGTGTCTGTTATTAATGGCTAGCATCATGCTAACACACAGGGGTGATCAGTGGTGGACTAATATATCTGGAACGTTCCTTAAATTTTAAAGGTTCTCTTCAATTCTCAGCTACTTTTTCTTTCTCTCAGATTAGTCTTTAGACTCCTGAACATTTAAATGATTTTTTTTTTTTAATTTGCTCTCCTTACTTGGATTTTAACATGTATTTTTAGTTATACGCTGTTCAGGGCTGTGATTGACTTTTTTGTTCTTGCTTTACATTTCCTCCCAAAAATCCTTGTTTTTTTTTATTTATTGAGGAAGAAACGTATTGAAACCAAGCTGGATTTTCTTCTGTTCAGCCGTTACAGAGCTCGTGTTAAAGTGGGATCTGAGAGAGATGATGGTGAAAAAGCCCGGTTCACACTGACCTGATGATGAAGCACTGAGAGACAAACACAGCGGCAGTGGTATGATGGTCTGGGCCTGCTTTGCTGCCTCCGGCTCTCGGTCTGCTGAGGAGAAACGTCCCAACATTAGCTGGTGAAGATTCTCAGTCCATCCAGGTCATAGTTATTCCAAAAACGTTTAAAAACAATCCACAGGACTTTATTTCCAAGTTTGAAGACGTTTCTCTTCCATCCAGGAAGCTTTTCAATTCAAAATGTCAGAAATAGTGTTGAGTTCAGGTTTTATCCAGCAGCCCAACAAAGCCTTGTTTTGTTTAGAAAACATGCAAATATTGAACCGGACGAAACGGGTCCACCCCTTTGGAATGGGGGGTCGTTTGGTTTCTTTTGTTTGCCTGCAATGCCCCATACCTGTCTATGTCTCTGAAAGGGGGGTGGATTTAAAGGGAAAAAGTTGGCCTGGCTGAACAGGTGAGGTCTTCTGTTCCTGTAAAGTGGTTCGGGTTGCAATGATGGCGGGAAGGAATCAACTCTATTGCTGGATTGTATGTTTTTGAAAGCTAAAATCTGAGTCCCCCCCGCCTCTGTTTAAGGTTAGTTTTTCCTTCTTAACATAGATGGCTTTCTAACTAAACAGAGACTGGTGCATCCTAAAGACAAAACCCTCAGACCAAATGGTGTCTGCAGTTCAATGCAGTGAGGAATGCTCTGATCTTTATATTGGAGAAACAAAACAACCTTTCCACAGAAGCATGGCCCAACACAGAAGAGCGCCCTCCTCTGGAAAAGACTCTGCTGTACATCTACACCTGATGGACAAAGGACATTCTTTGGAGGACCAGAATGTTCACATTCTGGATAAAGAAGACAGGTGGTTTGAGAGGGGCATGGAGGAATATAAAGCTTCGAACTCAACCCTATTTCTGACGTTTTGAATTGAAAAGCTTCCTGGATGGGAAGAGAAATGTCTTTAAATTGGAAACAAAGTCCAGGGGATTGTTTTTTAACTTTCTGGAATGTCCCGCCATCAGTTTAGTTGCAGTAGGCTGAGGTTTTACTCCTACAGCCGATTAACTGAGGGAAAAGAACGAAATTAAGGTTATAGTTGGGCCTAATCAAAGTTCATCCTTACATTGATTCTAGATGTTTTAGCCTGGCCCTGAACACCACGTTCATTCCTATTAACCCTCTATTGTTGCCGATTTGAATGCATCTCAAATGATCTGATAACAGCTGCGTTAATAACCTCCTATATTGGAAGGAGTGCGTTAAAAAAGCGTTTTCACTTTGTAAGAGAAGTCGTGGTCTCAGAACCATATTTAGTTTTTCACTTTGGCTAATTTTAACATTTGTTTGATGATTTAAAGTATTGAAATTTAACAAAATGCTCTGAAGATTTTCTTTCAATGTTGTTTATCATAAACTTCGTGGGAATTTCTAAGTTTTGAATTTGAAGGAATATCTCCCCTTGACTCACTTGGCAAAGAAATGTCTTTCTAGCAATTTTCATGTTTTGGCTTTTCAACTTTAAAGGTACATAAACCGACCATAGGTCAGGTCTGCACATCGACACCCTAGGTTCACCAGCAATCACATTATGAAGTCTGCAGATGTCTCATTGCTGGTGGGCGTCATCAGAGTCGACAGTGAGCTGGGCTACAGAGAGGAGGAGCAGCGGCAGCAGCCTGATCCTCAATGTAGAGAACATGAAGGAGATTCTCGTCCGGAAGAACCCGCCTCCAATGCTTGGTCAGCACCAAAATCCTGGGGGTTCACATCACCAACGACCTCTCCAGGTGTGTGAACACCACATCACTGATCATAAGATCATCAGTGACCCCTCACCCCCACACCAGGGACTGCTCTCCCTGCTGCCCTCTGGGAAGAGGCTTCCCAGCATCCACTGCAGGTCCAGCGGGTTCTGCAGCAGCTTTTCACCCGTCGCCATCAGACTGTTGAACTCTAAACTGGACTCTGTCTCAGACATGCACATATCTGAGCTTTATGGCCAAATTGAACCACTTCTATAATGTTTTAAACTTAAAAGTACACAACTGTGCAAACGCTGAGATTTTCAAATTAATGCCTTTTTTGCACCATTATTTTTGCACTATAAACATGGTTGAACAATCCTTATTTAGTTGGAAACTAATGCTGAAAATGTTGAGTTCTTATGGTATTCTTATGCCAATCATATGTAATTATAATTTAAAAGGGATAAACCAACTAAAACATTTTAAAATTTGTTTTTTCTTTATATATTTGGTAGAGTAGTGTTTTGGTTTCTAGAAGGCATCCTGGACCAGAAGCTAATGCTGCTTGGGGGCAGCAGCACGCATGAGTTTGGAACCAGTTTGGTTTTTACTTTTTTTGGCATTACATATCCTGCCTTGTATTTTTGTCCAGGTTTGAACATTCATAGCTATTCAGAACAAAGTGAAATAAAGTCACTGAAGTTGGTGAATCCATGAAGGTGACATTTTAGATTCTTATTCCATTTTGTTTGTTAAACAGAGATTAGATTAAGATGAGCATGAAAGAAAATCAGAAAGATCTGTATACATCATGGACAGGGCTCTGCTCCAGCAGCACAAACAGCTTACAGACTTAAAACAATATCACTGAGAAATGTATTTATTTCAGAAAGAAAAAATAAAATAAATCTGAAAACTCCATTTAGATTCATCATCCCACTCTAAAGGATGTTTTCAGAGTCCTTGGCTTACAGATGAAGAGAAACCAACATTCAATTTTCCAGAGCTGGAAAACACCGACTTTGGATTTTATTAAAAGTTTTTTCCTTTTACTAAAGAGAATCTGTGGTGTGTGGAGTTCAAACAACAGCTTTGGTGGCCAGTTATTAATGATCATCAATCACAAAGAACATAAGAAGAAAGTTGATTAGAAAGATAGCTGTAAGGAAATAGTGTGATAGAAAAGTTGCAGAGAACCAGAGGATTTAAGCAGAACCCCTTCAGGAGTTCTGGGGAGCTCCTTCATTTGCAGAGGTTTCACTTAACAAAGTACAAATACTTAATTTCCTTACTTAAGTAGAAATATTGGCTATCTATACTTTGGAGTAATTCTTTTTTAGACATTCTTTTACTTTCTACTCCTGATTTTAAAAATAGACCCAGTAGTTTAGGTTCATTTAATCTCATTTTCATTATAGCCTGTTGGTATTTAAAAAATAAAAATAAAAACCCATGAAAATAATTAGTTTCATCCAGCCAGTTCATTTCTTTGTGGTTGGTGCTGCCCCAACTTGTTGTTCACCAAATACCAATACTTTTATTTTTATAATCTAGTTTAAAAAATATATGCATATTTTTCACTTTTATTTGAGTAAAAACCATAAAATTGATCCTCAAAATTCTACAAAGCTGTTTTTAAACAGCAGGATTTATACTTCTACTGGAGTTATAAGCATTAATACTTTTGACACCTAAGGGAATTTTTTTTATTTCCGGCTAATTTTCTCTGCTACCTCCAGACCAGGTGGTGGCGGTAAGGAGCTTGATAGAGGCTCCGCCCACCGCCTTAAACACCCAGAGAAGAAGAGAAGAGGCTGAGTTCCGTAAGCAGCAGTCTGCCAAAGGGTCAGGGAGACGCTGCTGCACTGAAAGGTAAAACATGACGAATATGAAGCTTTTTTAAAGTTCATATGATGCAGCCGCTGACAGTCTGCCAGCTCTGAGCCTTTGCAGTAATTACTTAGAGTGTCGGTGTTTTTCTTTAATCTGTTGACCGCCGGTCCCTTTGATCTGCTGCAGTTTGTCCTGCTCTGGTCTCGGTCCTCCATCCATCTGAAGGCGACTTTCTAATGAAGAAAAACTAACAAAGGAAAAAGTTTGTCTCATTAGAAGGACTTCAACTGGAAAACTAAAACCAAGCAGCAGGTGCAACATAACCACAAAATATATGTATATATATATATATATATATATATATAGCTATATATATATATATAGTATATATATATACATATATATATATATATATATATATATATATATATATATATAATGTTTTCCATTGGGAAAAATAACCTATGGGTGCAAACTCAGATCTTTAATAGCAGCTTCCAACTGTTATAACTTAGTGACTAAAAAGACATTTCTCACAGCTTAGATTATTTAACCAGCATGTGAATCCTTGACATCAAGATAAAATGTTAGATAAAAAATAACTGTTTAAAATGAATTCAGAAATGTTTAGACTAAATATCCCCTGTTATTCTGAAAGGAAGATCAGCTCTAGTTGAGAACATAAAGTCTCCCAGCAGATGAACATGTGGAGGAAATCTAAGACATAAAACAGTCATGAATGTGGAAAGGCCTGATCAGCTTTCCTGTTCAGATGTTTTACAATCAAGTGACGGTTAGATAACTGATGTAGACTGAAGTAGCTGATGAAGAAACATTCATCATTTTTATCAAACTGTTTGAATTAGACTGTTTGCATTTTTTAGATTTGGGCCAAACTGTTCAAAGGTCTAAAGTTGTTAAATGAGCTCTTTAAATCCAACAGCAGGGAATAAGAATCGTAAAGACCAACTTTAGCGTCCCAGCTTGGATTACCTTCTCTTAACTATGATGCTTGGCGCTGAGTATGATGATGGTGATGATGATGGTGGTGGTGATGATGATGATGGTGATGATGATGGTGATGATGATGGTGATGATGGTGATGATGATGATGATAATGGATGATGATGGTGGTGATGATGGTGATGATGATGGTGGGTGATGATGATGATGATTAATGGTGGTGGTGATGATGATGATGCTATGATCACTAGATGGTGGTAATGATGCATGATAGCTGGTGATGATAATGGTGGTGGTGATGGTGATGACTGTTGGTGATGGTGATAATGATGATGATGATAATGATGGTGGGTGATGATATGGTGATGTGTGGGATTTGATGATAATGCGCTTGATTAAGGTGATGTTGGTGGAGTGGTGATGATCATGTGGTGATGATGATGATGATAATGGTGGTGGTGATGATGATGATGGTGATGATGTTGATGATGGTGATGATGATGGTGGTGATGATAATGGTGGTGGTCATGGTGATGATGGTGATGATGATGATAATGGTGGTGGTGATGGTAATGATGATGATGATGGTGATGATGATGATGGTGATGGTGGTGATGATGATGGTGATGATGATGGTGGATGATGATGATGATAATGAGTGGTGGTGATGATGATGATGATGATGATGATGATGATGATGATGATGATGATGGTGGTGATGATGATGGTGATGATGATGGTGATGATTATGGTGATGATGATGATAATGGTGGTGATGATGGTGATGATGATGATGATGGTGATGAATGATGATGATGTGATGATGGTGGTGGTGGTGGTGATGATGATGATGATAATGGTGGTGGTGATGCTTTGGATGATGGTGATGATGGTGATGATGATGATAATGGGTGGTGATGATGGTAATGATGATGATGATGATGATAATGGGTTCGCTTTGGTCTGATTGGACAGATGACCGCCTGCTGTGGCCGAGGAACATCTGCTGAGCTCACCATGCTGGTGAAGATTCTCAGTCATCCAGGTTATGTTGTTACAGCCCCAAAAGCTCAATCCACTGGTCTTTGTTTCCAACCCCCATTCCAAAGGGGCGATCCCATTCGTCGGTTACAGGCTTGTATGTTTTCTAAGCCAAAACAAGGCTTTGCTTGGCTGTTGTATAAAACCTGGAACTCAACGTATTTCTGACATTTTGAATTGAATTAGCTTCCTGGATGGGAAGAGAAACGCCTTCAAACGTGGAAACAAAGTCCGGAGGATTGTTTTTAACTTTTTTGGATTGAGAATCTGCATAGCCCAAGTAGACAAAGTACATCTTTTTATTCATGGCGGATGGAGGCCGATGATCTCTGTTTATTTCTCTCCACAGACCCTTTCAGTGAAGAGTTTTGTCTTTTATTTATCAGTTCCAATATTTTTTCCTCTGTTTTCCTAAATGTATGTTCCAAATGTTCCCAACATGTTTTCAGGTTCCTTAAAATATGATTTATTATTCTTCTGTGTGTTTATTCCAGCTTTTGTTTTCCCAGTTTGTTCTATTTTGTCCTGACTGTAAGATGCTTTGTTTTTGCTGACTGATGCGGCGCTGTCCAACAGAACCTAGTGAGACATAGAGCATCCAGCAGCTTTCTGCTGCAGACGCTCATTCTGTGATTGTTTGGATCAGAACAATGCAGGGGACCAAGCTGCAGAACCACGCTGGAACGCAGATCTGTTGAAATGACGCCAGCGAGCTCATAGGCCAGTGCTCTTATTTAAAGGCATGACCGTCTCTAAGAGCTCCTGGGTTTTTTTTTCTTCCTAAGGGAAGAGGAATGTGACAGAATGGAAATCTTTGATCGGTTGGCTCCAGCACCATATCAGACTGACTCTCTGCTTCTGTCTCCTTGAACTCCCCAGTGGGGCTCAGCAGATGGCCGCCTCACACTGAGCCTGGTTCTGCTGGAGGTTTCTACTCCTGTTAAAAGGGGTTTTTCCCTCTCCACTGTCGCTACAAGCATGCGTTTGATGTGAGGGGATTGCTGAAGAGTCGCTGAGTGCGCATGCAATCAGCTGGTTTTCCTTTAGATAGAAAACTATGAATCAATCTGACTGGATGATCTTGGTGAACTGGAAAGTGACCTGAGATGACATGATGAATTCTCACGTAGAAATAAACTGAATTGAATCTTTGTGGACAGCATGACTTTCGGTTGGCTGCCAGAAGCCCTCCTCTGATAATGCAACTGCTCTTCCTATCATTGTTATCATGCCTTCTTTAGACGACACACCCTGCCAGGCGTCGACTCGCTGCAGAGCTCTGTTCTCATCAGATGTTGTTGTTTTTCAGTCAGCCAATGAAAACAGTAGCAGTCCTTGGAGGAGGCATCGGGGGTTTGGCCGCATCGTTTTACCTGTGCAAGAACCCCCAGGTTACCAAGGTAACGCAGCAAACACCAGTTTTACACTCGTTTCATAAAGTCCTTATTGATTTAGGGCAGTATCTCAGTGAAAACTTCCACATTGATGTGATTGATGATGTGAAACCTTTCACTGTCAAATAAACAGGAATAAAACCAATATGAGAAAACGGTGAAATTAATACATTTAGAAAGAAAGAAGCATCCAGATTGTTATTAAATAAACGTGGTTCATTGTTCCTCTGTAGCTGTTCAGTAGTTTCACTGTTATGGATGTGTTTTTTCACATCATGCCTCAGGGTTGAGTTTCCTCTGGAAGAAACAGGAAGAACATCCTGGTAATGGTTCCTATTTTGGAAAACTGGGATCATGCCCGCTGACAGGGGGGACAAACTGGTTCATTGTCCCAGGCCCAGGACAGAGGGGGGCTAAAATTGATACTCTGACCATTAATAATAAAGGCAGAACTCATTTTTCAGAAAATATCTGTGATAAAAATATTGAATTTTGGAGTACAGTAACTAACTAAATATATATATATATATATATATTTAAATATGCTTGAAAAGTAGTGTAGCTTAATATGGCTAACTGACTGAGCTAAAAGAGGCTAACCTGTTAGCTACTGAGCACAGCTAGCCACAGTGCTACCCAGCTCTCCCCATTCATATCAGGGTCTAACAGTTACTTTGTTGCCCAGAAACAGATTTATTCAGTTTTTTATCAATCAGGTAAAACTCATTAGACACGCTAACGCTACAGATGCTCTGACTCGGCACACGGGCGTGCGTGATGTTATTATCGTTGTCCGGGCAACCACAATGATACGTTCAGCCAATCATGTAGCGTAACGTCACTGGCAGGAAGCAGGATCGAGCAGAGCTGGTACCTACTGCGGGGGTTTGAATAGGTTTGGGTTAGCTGTTGGTTGGATTGATGGATAAAGTAACACCTCTCTCTTAAATAGAAGATCTCAACAAAGCTTATTTTTTAACCTCTGAATAGATTTTTGTTTAAACAAACTTCTTGACTTTAGAAATGATGCTTTGTGTAGTAATCCCAGAACATTAAAATGTGTTGATCTGCCATCAATGTGCAGGTAATCGTTTTGGAGTCCAGCAGTCGTTTTGGCGGCTGGCTCTGGTCGCTGAGGCGGTCCGATGGAGCGGTCTTTGAACTGGGACCGAGGGGGATCCGACCCGCCGGAGCAGTGGGACGCAACACACTCAATATGGTTGGTAACACCTCAGTGGTTATGTTGCACCTGCTGCTTGTTTGCATCATTAACCCATGAAGGCTGCTTATTGCTGCAGTTTTTCTATATGGATTTTAGATCCAAAGGAGGAAACCATGGTAACGCCACTTGTTTTATATTTGATAAACAGATCAGGAGGGATTTATGTAACAGGAACGGAAGGAGTAAACTTTGATTCAGCTCATAGAGCAGACAACCTGGGAGATGACAGCCTCACAGGATGAGGGATGTCTGGTTTAGACATGTGGCATCATGTAAGTTAAAGGAGAAGTCCAGTCTGCAAGGAATAATCAATGGATTATTATTTATACCTTAAACTTAAACGTTCACGGTAATTTAATGAATTTAGTGTTAATCAGTAAAAAAATAAAAACAATATTTTCCGTTGCGATCACCGAGCTGCCATTTTTGCCCAAATATAGTAACACCTCCCTCCACATCAGGTAAAAGTGAAGAAGAGTTGGATTGCCAACTTGAAGAGGGAGGATTTGCCATCGAACTTCTGGCCAGAGAAAAAACCCGTAATATGTAGCCAACATTTGGAAGAAGAATGTTTTAAAGATGACTTGGATAAAAGTGCGTTGTGACAAACACCAGATACAGCACTGGGACTTGATCAACAGCCGATACCGCACCGTGACGTCACTAACCAGTAGGTGGCAGTAGTGTTCTTTGACAAACATGGATACCTCCAGTAAAGCACATCCACATGAAAATTACTCTGAATTAAAAACACTGATCATTTATTGGAATAATTTCATATTTAAAGAACTTTCAGAAGTTTGAATTCTGAATATTGGCGGACTTTTCCTTTAACTTGAATATTCTGACCTGTTCTGCGTTTCCTAACTTTATGGTGTGTTTCTCTGGGTGCAGATCCTTTTTACATTTTGAGGATTCTCACCCCCAAAATTATAATCTTTTATTTCTTTGTATTAATTAAAGGTTAAAGTAAATAATTCAGAAGCAAAAAACCTAAAGAAGGATTTTAGAGAAAGGTGAAATTTATCAATCAATGTCATTAATAATGTAACTAATGTAATGTAATGTAATCAATATCAATAAATGAACCCTGGATGTTGCCTGCAGCTCACAGCATTGAACTGATGAATGAATCTACAGCTGTTGTTTTAATAATGACTTGTTTCTGTGTGGCAGGTGGAAGCTCTGGGTCTGGATGGAGAAATTCTTCCAGTTTCCTACAGCCATGATGCCTCTAAGAACCGGTTCCTGTACATCAATGGACAGCTTCACCGGCTGCCCTCTGAGATGAGGTAAAGAGATGCTCAGAGAGGGGAACAGAGAATTAGATCTATCAATGCTTCCTCCTATGTTTTATTGGATGTTTATTTGTTTCAGGACATTTTTTCTCAAACAGTCCTTCCTGGTTTCTCCGCCCACCGGCGCTCAGCGTTTAATGAAGGAGTTCCCTGGTAAAAAAGGAAAAGAAGCAGACGAGTCCATTCATTCTGCCTCTAGAGGCTTGGAAAGGGGAGGTGAGGAGAGCTTGACTGCTTCTTTTTGGACTTTCAGCTTTACAAGATCATGTGGTGGTGCCAATGGATGTGTTTCCTAGGAGGGGTTCAGTCAAAGGTCACCAGCCCCACCTTCAAATCAGACAAAATGGGTGTCAATTAACTCAACTCCTCGCTTGTGCAGCAAAAATTTCCTCGCTTTGTGCTGCTTCTTTAAGTACAGGTATTAATGGTAAGGTAAAAGGTCGTATGTCAACCAGCCCCCTTCTTCAACCTTCAGATGAAATTGGTGTCAGTACGTTTGTGCTGGCGCTTACTTAAAGTAGCCAAATTTCGCGCAGTCGCATCATTTTAGCTCGATCGTAAATGTGAACCGACCCACTCCTAGTCAGGAATGAAGTCTGATACTGCCTTACAGAGCTGTGATTATGGGGCGCGAGCCGAACGAACTAGGAAAAAAAATGCCTCTGAAAAATCTTCAATTAATTGGATAGGGCTACAACCAATAAGAGCAACGGAGCGCGATCGACGTATCTTAAGCTACGCATAGTTGTGTTGTCCACTGGTAAAACCAAGCGCTGTAAAGTTTCACGCCATAAGAAGATGAGACTTGATTGCCGCTTCTGTTCCTTCTTTTAAAATTAATTTGCTGCCTATATCTTCTGGTGAACAGACCTAATAGCAGAATCTACCACCTCACCTCAACCTCCAGCGGCAGCCATTGTTGTTGCTCACCCGCGCGCTTTGGTCACGCGGTTGATTACGTGACTTTGATCATCTCGTCCATCATCGCATAAAGCCTCGGCCCCTGACATTTGATTGGACCGCCTCGGACAGTGGGCTTATAATACTTTCGGCCATTGGCGGGGTTGGCAGAGCCAGACCTGAATCTCCCCTCAACCTTCAAACCCTTGTGGGCTGGACTAAGTTCTGACTGGCACTCCAGGCTAGCTGCGGCTATCATTGTAAAGTATGGCGAAAGTCGTTTCTAGATAATGTTTCAATTGGTCCGTGCCACGCTTTTGAAAGCTGGTTTTTGGCAGCACAAAACATGACTAATTTGAAGAAAGTGGGGGCTGGCTTGACCCTTTGATGACCCTTAAGAAATATCTCTTGCAGTCTTTAAAATGGTGGCGTAATAAACGTACATTTTTGGCGTGTGTGTGCACATGTATAAACTCAAGCTTATACAGGGGCTAAAACTGCTAAACAGATGGGTGTAGTTAGAAAAAAACAGAAAAAAACTAGAGCAATGTGCACTTTGTACATAAAATGATAAAATACTTTACAATTATGCTGAACTGAAACTCGGCCTCTAAAGACATAATATTGCTTTTTAAGTGGGCCCTAAAAAGTGTCTCACACCTGCTGGACCCACACACCTGGCTTTGGGGAAGTAGAATGAAAGGTTTTATACATCTGCATCTTTTCTGTAGCTTCTTCTCTTTTTGGTATGAAAGCTGAGCGTTCTTCATGCCTTAGGCCTCAGCTTTCCAGTTGGAGGTTAAATGGGTTCAATTCAGAATTCAGTTCAATAATGCTTTATCAATCCTAAAAAAGGAAGGTGTAGGGGGGGCTGTGTTATCCTGAGCCCTAGCAAAGCTGTCAGCTGGCCTCGCTTCAGATGTGCTGGTTTATAGCTGCAGCCTCTCATGCCTGAGGAATGCTGTTTCCTTGGTCAGTACGAGCCTCGGCAATAATAGTGTTTGACGCTGATGCAAATCTCTTAGAGGAGTTCATTGAAACATTAGTCCACTTCCTCTTAGGTGTTAAGCATACGTCCATGTGACTGCACTGATTCTCCTAGTGGCAAAACTGGTCAAACAGGTAAAGAAAAGAATCCTGCAGTGAACACTGGGACCCGTTTTTTAATATGTTGTTACAGAAGCTGTGTCTGTTCAGGCCTCCATTATGACAGATTAATAAGACACATTTCAGGCCCGATCAGCTGCATGTTCCTGCATTTTAAATAACTTCCTTAGATCATGTTTCCTCTATGTTCAGGTTTAACTAGGCAGCCATTCAACAGCATGTGTAAGGACATGGTTTGCGGGTGACTGTAGTGAAGCTGAGTGTGCGGACCAGCTTCCCTGCCCTCTACAACGCTGGAGCAGCAGAGAGGTTCCCTGACCCTGGGCATGGAAATGAGCTCAGGTACATCAATTCATTCTCTGAGTTCTTAAATCTCTATGATGCTGAGTGTTACCATAGCACTCAAAATGTAGATCAATTATTTTATATTACAGCAGGTATTAAACATCCCTCTTTTTTTGTCTTAAAACATCTTAGATGAGTGATAACCAGCATTCATCTTTACCTTCTAAAGCCAGGGGTACACTGTAGGATTTTATCATTGAACGCAGCTACAGCTCACACTTTATGATGAAACCGCAGTGTTTCGGCGTACTTTGTTAGATCACAGCTCGCAATGTTTGTTCTCACACTGTGCGACCCGGCGCTCTGATGCGATCTACCTGCTCACACCGTACGTCTAAAAACCAGGTGGGACTCAGCTCCACAGTGAGATGGCGCTACTCGGTCTTTCCAGAAGCCAAATTAGTAGAAGAGGAATATGAAGCTCACTAGAGTGAAACGCGCTGCTTTGGAAATTTGGGCAATTTTATGCTGAAAGCCCTAAAAAGAAAAGGAGACGACGTATTTGTAAAAAGACATGGCTGAGCAAACGTGTCTGTCAGTTTTACAGAGTGTTACCATAGCACTCAAAATGTAGATCAATTATTTTATATTACAGCAGGTATTAAACATCCCTCTTTTTTTGTCTTAAAACATCTTAGATGAGTGGTTCCCTGTTTGTTTACCAAACAGGGAACTTTTATTTGCTGTATGTTATCTGAAAAGTTTGATTGAACGAAGATGACAGGTCTGAAACCTCCACAGGGTCGGCTCCTGTGATCCCTCCTGGTAATTTGGCCCAGAGAGCGAAGAAGGAGTCCTGGGCTCAGTGGTCTCTAAGGAGGGGAGTAGAAACCTTCCCAGAAGCGATCACTGAGTATCTCCAACAAAGCGGCAGAGTGGAGCTTCACAAGAATGCAGCTGTGAAACAAATGATCCCCACAACATCTGGATGGAAGGTTGGTAGGAAGAGTAGAAAAACAAGTATAAAAATAAAAGGTTTTCATTATTTATTTTCCATGGCATCTTTGCCAAAATAGTCGTTGGCATGGAGATTGTCATGAAAGAATGACGATATTTAATAGACTCCCAGCTTAGAGCTTAAAAGGCACATTTAGTAATTATAAAACAGCATCTTCTAATAATGAGGGATCCCATGATAGCAGGTTCTAAAGTATGTAGTGATTAAAGCATCTTTGCCATTTATGTTCAAACTGTACAATGATCCTTTTTAAATAAAGTTTATATGTACGTCCATCCATCCATTTTCTCCCGTTTAGTCCCTGCCAGGGTCGCGGTGGAGGCGGTGCCTATGTCTAGAAGTCTACGGGCGAGAGGGGGGGGTCTAACCTGGACAGATCTCGATGGCAGGGCAACACAGAGACAAACACACACACTGCAAGGCAGCAACACTAACCACTGCTCCACCGTGCAGCACTATATTTCCGTCTCGGTTAGATTCCTGGCTCTGGATCTTCTTGCATGGGAGTTTGCATGTTCTCCCTGAGCATGCGGGTTCTCTCCTGGGTACCTTCGCTTCCTCCCACAGTCCAAAACATGACTGTTAGGTTGTTAATTGACTTCTAAATTGTCCTCAGGTGTTAGTGTGCGTGTGTGAATGGTTGGTTGGCCTGCAATGGACTGGCGATCTGCCCAAGGCGGACTCCGCCTCTCACCCATTGCACCCCTCTTAACCACAGAAGAGATAAGCCTGACGGAAACTGGACTGGTTCACAAAGAAAATCCACATTTCAATGTATCAAGAAAATAGAATTTCACATTTGGAACAAAATGTCACATTCCTGAAAGTATTTCCATTTCTCTGTATGCCATGCATCACAGACGGATGCCATCTCTGTGGTAGATGCAGTCCTGTGTCCTTCTGATTGAAGCCCAGGTTGTTTTTATAGCTGCCTTCTCTGCTCTGGTGTATCTCACCTTCTTCTTAACAACAGTCCATAGAGTCTCTTTGGGCTTCAGATCAGGTCTAGCCAATCAGAAACAGGAACTCCAAGGTCCATGAACCAGCCTTTGGTACAGTTGGGAGTGTGCGCTGAGCTGGTGCCAAGCTGTAAAAAAAGGACTTTGCTACCGTGGAGCAGCTTTTTTTCTCCTGATTGAGGCCAGGGTACTGCTGTTCTGCCCTTGTGTCTGATTGAGGACAGGAGGAACGTGACATTTCTAGTTCAGGTCTAGATCTGGTGGCTCTTGGTAAACTGACTCCAGCCTCATCCCAAACCGCTGATTTGGTCTCCCTGTAGCTGCTACACGTTTTCATAGCACCCTTTTTTTCCAGCTTATTTTAATTACACTCTCACAGGTACAGAGCAACAAAATGAACTCTCTGCATTTAACCCATCCCCTTGGGGAGCAGTGGGCTGCCATTGTGCGGCGCCTGGGGGGGGACTGTGGAGTTAAAGGTCTCGTTCAGAGACCCAGAGTGACAGTCTTTGGGAGTGGGGCTCGAACTCAGAACCTCTGGATTCCAAGCGCAGCGCCCTAACCACTAGGCTCCCACTTCTTTCTTCCACTTCTATTTCTTAGTTGTTCTTAATACTTCTGTATCTTAGTCTGTTGGTCAGTGTGTCCAACACTCGGTGAGTCCTGATCGCCTTCAGCATTGCTGTGAGTCTAAGCATGCAGTCATGTGGCTTTAAACGGCCATTTTTGTATAAAGGAAGGTGTTTCCCTTCATGTACCAGTTGATGCCAACAGCAGCCCTGATGAGCAATCACAGGAAGACCTGGGATCTTCCAGACAGTGCTGCATGAGGGCCTCTTTAATCAACAGCTGTTGAACTAATGAAACAATAAATTAATCTGTGGAAATGTCCTATGTATGGAAAGAACAACTTTTCTCACAAATGGCCGTTTTAAATAGCCAAAAGAAGCTGCGTGTTATTTTGCAGAGGAAACATCTGTGGGTTTGGTGTTGATGGATGTCAGTCAGTCATTGGAGGACCAACACGTCTGAATTTAGATCTGTCTAGGTTGTTTACAGCAATTCATCAGGAGTCTCAATTCAGTCCAGCTTATTTCTACAGCGCCAATTCACAATCACGTCATCTTAAGGCACTTTACAGTTCAACCAGATCATCCAGTCAGATTGATTCCAAAGTTTTCTATCTAGGAAAACCAGTTGATTGCATCGAGTCATTGACTCTTTCAGCAATCCCTCACACTCAAGCATGCTTTGTAGCAACAGTGGAGAGGAAAACTCCCTTTTAGACAGGAAGAAACCTCCAGCAGAAAACCAGGCTCAGTGTGAGAAAGAAGCAGACATAGAAAAAAGCAGCTGTAAAAAGCGTGCCCCGCCCAGGAAAAACACACACAGCCAGGCAGACGAGCTCTGAGCCAGCTCCCATGTCAGGAGGATGAAGAGAGCACATCCAGTTAGTCACAGTCAGAGAAGCAGGATTTTTACTGGAAAAACAGGCCAAGCTCCAAAGAATTTTTCATTTAAAGAGAACAGCTGAGGAGTGTGCAGGTGGCGCGGTGGTTAGCGCACACAACCTATATACGGAGGGCTAAGTCCGTGACGGGGCCGACCCGGGTTCGAATCGGACTTGTGGTCCTTTGCCACGTCTCTTCCCCCTTTCCTGCCCACTAGTGCTATAAAGAAAAAAAGAGATCAGCTGAGAAAAATACTGATTTGAGAATGGCCCTAAATATGATGTCAGACAGTCTATTCAAATCTATGATTCCTGTTGGCTAAAATACGTTTATGTAAAAGTAACTTTCTGACGGATCATTTCAGTTTAGTTTATCTCTATAGCACCAACATATATCATCTGCAGACACTTTACAGAGAATTCAACCAGAGCATACAGTCAGATCATTTTCTACCCAAGCAAAAGGCTTCAATTATTAGTTCAGGTAAAAATATCACAATCACTTTAGTCAGGGAAGTTTGTATTTGCTGTTGCCTGTTCTAGTTCCTCTAAAGTATTTTTTATTATAAATTAACTGATGATGTAATTGGAGGGATGGAAACCAAAGACTTGGTTCTGGTTTTATTTTTATGCTTTCTTTAGTAGATCTAGCATAAAAAAGCCTGACCAGATAAACTCAGCTGACTGTAAAAAAGCTGTTTTCACATCAGTTTGACCTTTGAACTTTGTGTGTAGGTCAAAACAGAAGATGGAGAGATCTCAGCTGATCACGTCATCTCTGCTCTACCAGCCAAAGGCAAGTGGCTTTTTATTGGGCAACATTTCAGTTCCCCTTGAAGAGCTGTTAACAAGCTCATCTTCAGGAACGCCGGCCTGATAAATCCTCATGATCAGAGATCAAACACCTTCTGCTGCGCTTTGAAACACTGAACACAAAGATCCAGGAGGAAATGATCAAAGACACTAAAGCTGCTGTTCTGTCTTTCTGTCCTTGCAGCCCTTTCCTGCGTCCTGCCCCCGTCCTGCAGGAGTCTTACCGAGCAGCTGCAGGACATCTCAGCAGTGACGGTGGCTGTGGTCAGTCTGGAGTATGACGGCTCCATCCTGCCTGTAACGGTGAGGGTCTCACACAGCTGGCCTAAATGAATGATCAACAGGCCTCTGCATGAGTGATGCAATCACATGAAGCATCCGATTAGTTCACATCAACAGACACAGGAGCTATGACATCATGATATGGTCCCTCTCAGGCTGTGGTTTTACAAAGTTTTTTTCCAATTCACCAAGATAGTTCATGGGTTGGATGTTTTGAAAGGCGATTTAAAGTTCCCTGAGTTCCCCCAACCCGCAAGCGACCCAGAGGCGACTTTTGAACTTTCAGCGCATGTACATAGAAGTATTTCAATATCAACATAGCATGTCCACACATCTACAGAAAGCTCTCGTTCTCCTCTTTCCAACGATACCAAGCATGCTGCACATTTTAACCAGAGAAAAGTGAGAGATACACAAAAGTCATAAAGTTCCTGTTCCTACCTTTTAGTTGTTCCAAAGGGGAAATCTCCAATATTTCCCTCCGAGTTTGATCTCTTTTTGCTTGAAACAGCCAGAAAAAAGATAATCTGGTAAAATGATGGTTCTGAATGTCGTATAAAATCCACAAAGGCACGATAACAGGATAACTCTCATCTCCAGGACAAAAAAATCCCTGCTGCACGAAGCATGTCACTACCTGATCTGTCATTCGCCATCAACTCACTTGGGAATCCAGAGATGCATCTGGGTCTGATTCTATTTGGCTAAAAAGACCAAAATTACCTTTTCCCTCCCCCAAAATAGTAAGCGTAATAAAATATAATGTGTTAAAAGTTGATAATGTATTTTCTGAAGAAATAAATAACTTTTCGTCTTTGGTTTTAAACCTAAATCTAGTGTTTTGGAGTTTTAGGTTTTCCTTCCGTGTTAAGATTATGGTATATAGGGCGTAGTCTTAAGAAAGAAACAAGTAAACTGCAGATAAACATGGTTCAATCAGATTTTGTCAGAGCATGTCCGATGATGACTTCAGAGAAGCTGTTTAATGAAGAAAACCAAAACGGTCTCAAAAAGTTATAAAACATTTTTTAAAGTTGTGTATTGGCATTCTTTAGAATGTTAAAGATAGAAGTAAGTAATTTTAGTACCATAATTATATTATTTATGGACATTTATGTATATTTGGATCGTGCTTCCGGGACGGATCAGGTAGTGACATGCGTTCAATGCGACCACAGGTTCAAACAGGAAGTCTTGGCTTGATTGACACTTTGTTAGACCAGTTACAGGACAATGGGGGCAGGATGGAACAGCAGAAAGCCAATCGGCTTCAATAATGCTTAAAAGTTTTCACTTCCTTGTCAGACCTGCTATTCTAACCAGTAAAAACTCAGCTCCATGGGAGTGACATCAATGTGAACAGCTGTTTACGATGATAAATAACCTGTACATTATCATTATTGTAACATTTTAATTAAGTACAACATTTTAGACTTTGACCGTCATCAGATGTTTCTGGATGCATGCCTTGTTTTTAAAGTTATAATGGACTTGCTCCTCCTCCTCTAACAGATTTTATAAGCAAAAAAAACATTACTAGATTAAACACTAGAGCTTTAACCAGAGGAGACTGTAATGTTCAGCGGCGTAGGACCAAATTTGGCCAAATGGTTGCATCCTTCAGAGGATCACAGTTATGGAACACACTGCCAGCTCATGTTAGGGGCTGTGGAACCTACATATTCTCCTTGAAATATTGGTTCAAAACTAACCAGACATGCGTTCACAGGTAAACTGATCTGTTTCATGGGCCTGTTAACCTCATTTTATTGTTAACCTAATTTTATTGTGATTTTATGTTATTGGCATCTTATCTGTTTGTGTCCACTCTGTTCTCTCCTGTAGCATCTTGTTTAATGTTCAGGGTTTTTTTTACCTGCCTTAGGACAGCGGATGCACATTAGCTGTTGTGCTAATTCTGGCATATTTACATTGATGCTTAATGCTGACATGTTGATGAATGTGCATTGTCCTAATTCAAATAAATAAATAAAATAGATAAATAAAAAATAAATAAATGCTTTATATGGGCGGAACCTAAAATTTCAAAGATAACTCAAGATGACTCTCTACAGATTTTGTATTCAGATTTTTTGCCTTTTATATAATTTTTTTTCAATTAAAAAGTGTGTTTGAAAGATTGACAGTTTAGTATGATTCCTCTAAGTGTTCTCTTTCCAAAGACGTCTCACTGATGTTTCTATGTTGAAGTATGCAGCCGTGGTGGCATGGCCTAGTGCTATACTACAGAATAGAAATACTATTTTTGTAGATTTTCCAATCAGATTTGGAAGGCTGCTTGCCTGAGTTATAAGACAGCGTTTCTGTTGGGTCAAATAGTTCATTCCTGCCTGCAGGAATTAAATTCTTTAATTATTTTTTAAATAGAAAATCCAGGCGAACATTGTTTTTTTTACAGTCAGAGCTGTTTTATGAAGCATGATACCACATACACACTTACAGTAAATCAGAATGTACAGGGGAAAACTATAGAGTGTATTATGTCATGGAGCCCAGAACATTATTTCTCCTCCATATGGCTCAAGAGCTATAAAAGTTGAATTTGGGGAGGAGTTTTTAGGCGTTTTTAGGCCTTTTCAGGCTAAAATCCTGGCAATGGTAAGGGGAAAATGTATTATTATTGATTTATTGTCCAAATCTTGAGAGGAATGGCCTCAAAATTGGTGTTCTGGACAAATAGGTGACCCCCCCACACACACATATCTTTGTCCTGATCAGTGAGATTGTGTCGTATAAAGCCCAATTCTGACCTTAAACCAATAGAACCAAAAAGAGATGCAGAGAAACTAAACTAAAAAATGGTTCATTATGATGAATTTATCAGTTTCTGATCTAAATGAGGAGTTTTACAGGAAAATGTAAACATTGCTGTTTTTTAATAACCTAATATCTCATTTTCTGAAGGTGGAGAACAAACGGATCATTATTTAGGAACTGGCTGTGCCGCATTTTCAGTCCTTTGATTTGTTAAGAAATGAAAGGTATTGCAGGAGCTTTGAATGTTTTTTAATCACTTTCTTCCACATGGACTGTATCCATGCTGTTTTTCAGGGTTTCGGACACCTTATTCCTTCATGGGAAGACCCGGGTCTGCTTGGGATAGTCTACGATTCTGTGCCTTTCCCTCAGCACAACAGACCCAATGGACAGTCAACAAGACTGACGGTACAAACACGCACATGTTCAGTCTGTAGTTTGTTAGATGTCATCTGCACTTGGAAAATGTGTTGCTCTCTTTAAGCATTTCAGCAACAGGTGGTGATTGCATTTATAAGAAAGTGAAAATCAATAAACAATTAAAGAAGCTGAGCTGTATGTTGCTCTGAGGGTCTGTTTGGTGCCAACAGCCAGGGGCGGAGTTAGGAAATTTGGGGCCCTAGGTAAAGACAGGCAGGGAGCCCTCTGAATCGAGAAGACAACACATAAAACAGATCATTATACAGATACAGAAATTTTAAATAGAATAGACACACTGTATTTGTTCTACCTTTATTCCCTCTCTTCTTATTCCTTTTCTTGCTGTTTTACTCTCTGTTTTCTTTTGTCCCTTTTTCTTTTCATATTGGAAATGTAGCTGACTTTTCATGCTGTCTCAAAAGGACTTAAAGAATTTTGAATCACTAAGCCCATTCTAACTTAGCTGATTGCTCCTACTGTGTTTCCAAAAAGGCCAAAGTAAATAACCCAGTCCTTCTTTTCACTGTAGACAAGCCATGATCTGCTTATCTGTTCTCCATTTTTCATTTGGATGAAATAATAGCTGCATGAATCATTTTCCTCCTAAAAAATATGCTTGAGGTTGTTACCCATTAATATGTAGAAAGGTGAAGGGGTGGGGTGTATATATAGGGAGATATTTAACCTTTAAACAGCTGATGGTTCAGACATCCAGAGGTTTCCCCTCAGACGGCTCCAGCTACATGTTAATATCTTCCCCTCATGTCTCCTAGGTCATGATGGGGGGCGCCTGGTTCCAGAATGAGTTTGGGGATCCAGAGGAAGTAACAACAAAGGTCTTTCTAACACGCGCCACCGAGGCGGTTCGCTGCCACCTGGGAGTCAGTGGCGCCCCCCGGTGGAGTAATGTGGTGCTTCACACGGTACATCAGGATTAACACTTTCCTAAAATATGAATCCTAAATTCTTCAACATTTATTACTATCCTTTGATGGTTTTTATTGTCTGTCTTCACAGGATTGCATACCTCAGTATTACCTCGGCCACTTTCAGAGAATAGGTGAGTGTTTCATTCAAATTATTTTGATATTTTATTGAAAAGAATGTAATAATTTGATATTTTAAATTCTTTCAGAAGTTTGAATTCTGAATGTGAGCGGAGTTTTCCTTTAAATCTGTTTGCCTTCTTCCAGATTCCATCCGTGGCTTCATTAGGACCAATAATCTGCCGCTGTCTCTGGTTGGCTCAGCATACGATGGCGTTTCTGTGAACGATGTCGTCTTCAGCGGACGGACTGCTGTAGCAGAGTTGATGGGAGGTTCAGTTGAAGCAACATGAGCAATTGATCATATTCTCATCTGGAAATGCAAACCTGGTTTATTTTTATTTTCTGAGTATAACAATTCAACATAAATATGTTTCCCTTTGCTGTTGGAAATTGTAGTTTTGTGTTTATAATAAAGTATTGACTTATATATTAAGTTTGATCTCTTTAGTGTCAGTACATTTTTTTTGGGGGGGGGGACTGATCGAGGTAAAAACTCTCTGGTTTTCACAAGATTAGGATGCAAAATAAGGAACAACACTGAGAGGTTTGTGAAACAGAGCGAGGAACTTTCCCCCCCCCAATTTCACCATCAAATTAAGGACATGTTAAAATAAAGGAAGTGAAGACCAGCACAATGTCCTCCCTGTGGTACAGATCATAGACATTTATAAAGAGTAAACCCCGCGATTGACTTATCATGGGCAAGAGGAATTATTATGGCGCCATCTTGGTGCGTCAACTTCTACCCTATCCCGCTGGTTTAAGCTAGTCAGACGAAGGATGCCGTTCAAAAGTTTGGGGTGACATTGAAATGTCCTTATTTTTGAAGGAAAAGCACTGTACTTTTCAATGAAGATAACTTTAAACTAGTCTTAACTTTAAAGAAATACACTCTATACATTGCTAATGTGGTAAATGACTATTCTAGCTGCAAATGTCTGGTTTTTGGTGCAATATCTACATAGGTGTATAGAGGCCCATTTCCAGCAACTATCACTCCAGTGTTCTAATGGTACAATGTGTTTGCTCATTGGCTCAGAAGGCTAATTGATGATTAGAAAACCCTTGTGCAATCATGTTCACACATCTGAAAACAGTTTAGCTCGTTACAGAAGCTACAAAACTGACCTTCCTTTGAGCAGATTGAGTTTCTGGAGCATCACATTTGTGGGGTCAATTAAATGCTCAAAATGGCCAGAAAAAGATAACTTTCATCTAAAACTCGACCGTCTATTCTTGTTCTTTGAAATGAAGGCTATTCCATGCGAGAAATTGCAAAGAAATTGAAGATTTCCTACAACGGTGTGTACTACTCCCTTCAGAGGACAGCACAAACAGGCTCTAACCAGAGTAGAAAAAGAAGTGGGAGGCCGCGTTGCACAACTGAGCAAGAAGATAAGTATATTAGAGTCTCTAGTTTGAGAAACAGACGCCTCACAGGTCCCCAACTGGCATCTTCATTAAATAGTACCCGCAAAACACCAGTGTCAACATCTACAGTGAAGAGACGGCTGCAGGATTCTGGGCTTCAGGGCAGAATGGCAAAGATAAAGCCATATCTGAGACTGGCCAATAAAAGAAAAAGATTAAGATGGGCAAAAGAACACAGACATTGGACAGAGGAAGACTGGAAAAAAGTGTTGTGGACGGATGAATCTAAGTTTGAGGTGTTTGGATCACAAAGAAGAACGTTTGTGAGACGCAGAACAAATGAAAAGATGCTGGAAGAATGCCTGACGCCGTCTGTTAAGCATGGTGGAGGTAATGTGATGGTCTGGGGTTGCTTTGGTGCTGGTAAGGTGGGAGATTTGTACAGGGTAGAGGGATTCTGAACAAGGAAGGCTATCACTCCATTTTGCCATACCCAGTGGACAGCGCTTGATTGGAGCCAATTTAATACTACATCAGGACAATGACCCTAAACACACCTCCAAATTGAGTGAAATTTCTCCAGATTACCTCAACAAATTAACAGCTAGAACACCAAAGGTCTGCAATGCTGGAATTGATGCAAATGGAGGATTCTTTGACGAAAACAAAGTTTGATGTAAAAAAAATCTTATTTCAAATACAAATAATTATTTCTAACCTTGTCAATGTCTTGACTCTATTTTCTATTAATTTCACAACATATGGTGGTGAATAAGTGTGACTTTTCAGGAAAACACAAAATTGTCTGGGTGACTCCAAACTATTGAAAGGCAGTGTATATATAACAAAATATATATGGGTGATTCTTTAACTACGTGCACTATTGGCCTTGCAAACTTGAAGACAAAAAGTATAATAAACTATAAATTCTCACAATCTAATCTGTTAGCATAACTAGTCTAGTTTGAAGATTCATAACAAAAAAATTATTTTTTAAAGACAAATTGTTTTTTTAACAGATTTCCCAACTCGGCTGGTACAAATGTAATTTCCATCACATATAAATATTTGTCTTTTATTCTAAAATACTATGATACACATAATGTTTTTTACTGGAAGAACAATTTCATATTTGGTTTTAACTGTTCATGCCTTTATTGTAAAACACATACATTTATGGGTTAGGTAAATGAATTGTGATGAGGACAAGACGCAAATCTTATGTTCGCCATAACCTGAGATAAAGCATTGGAATCGCAAGATACATTTCAAGGTGTAAATACTGTTTTTAATTAAAGTGGAACATTATCTCTTAAAGGAATAGTACACCCAAAACATGATTAGCCTTCATTTTCTACTCACCCCTATGCTGAACAACACTCTGGAGTACTTTTTTGATATCTCAAATGCATCTGGAGATCTGGGAGGCTTCTTGCTGTCTGCTGACATTCAAATAATGGAGGTCTATGGCGCCCGAGGCAGAAAGGTCCATAAAAGTCCACAAAAACGTTTCAATATTCCTCCATACTGCTCGTCCAATGTATTCCAAGTGTCCTGAGTGGGTAGCATCCAGAATTTACTCGAAACAAAGTCATTTAGAATGTTTTTAGAGCATAAACAGTAGTGTATAGGATTTCCTGAAAGCGCGCACATGCGCGTTCACGACGCTACGGAAGCCGGCAGACCAACCCAGATGAAAGTGCGCATTCAGCGTCTGCTCTGCCGATAATGCAAGCGTAGAAGAAGAAATGTGCTGTTTACCTGTGCAAAGAAAGAAACAACGAAAGAAAAATGTCTGAGGACTTCAGTGTTGAGGAAGAGCATGAGTTCTTTGCCGAGCTGAATGCGCTGGTTTGGTCTGCTGGCTTCTGTAGCGTCGTGAACGCGCATGTGCGCGCTTTCAGGAAATCCTATACACTACTGTTTATGCTCTAAAAACATTCTAAATGACTTCGTTTCGAGTAAATTCTGGATGCTACCCACTCAGGACACTTGGAATACATTGGACGAGCAGTATGGAGGAATATTAACACGTTTTTGTGGACTTTTATGGACCTTTCTGTCTCGGGCGCCATAGACCTCCATTATTTGAATGTCAGCAGACAGCAAGAAGCCTCCCAGATCTCCAGATGCATTTGAGATATCAAAAAAGTACTCCAGAGTGTTGTTCAGCATAGGGGTGAGTAGAAAATGAAGGCTAATCATGTTTTGGGTGTACTATTCCTTTAAGTTATGAAGAAGGTTTTAATGAGTGATTAGAATTTTGTAACAATTTATTTAAAAACAAATGGCGTGGTGGAAATTACTGGTTTCTGTGGAAATTACAATGAATGGACATATAGACAACAAAACTTTCTTTTTAAAAACTTTATGAAGCATAATAATAAATAATAATGCACCGCAAAATGCTTAGCATGTAAATTATAGTTAGAAACATGTCAAAAGTTATCTAAAAAAGTGTTATTTTATAATATTATCACATTGTTGTAATTATTCCATTCAGTTCAATTCAGTTTATTTAGCGCCAATTCACATTACATGTAATCTCAAGGTGCTTTCCAGTTCACCAGATCATCCAGTCAGATTGATTCAAAGTTTTCTATCCAAGGAAAACCAGCTGATTGCATCGACTCATTGACTCTTCAGCAATCCCTCACACTAAGCACGCTTGTAGTGACAGTGGAGAGGAAAAACTCCCTTTGAACAGGAAGGAACCTCCAGCAGAACCAGGCTCAGTGTGAGCGGCCATCTGCTGAGGCCGACTGGGGTTCAAGGAGACAGAAGCAGACATAGAAAAAGAAGCATAGATACAAAAGGCAACTGTAAAAGGCGGCTCCATCCAGAAAACACACAACCGAACAGGCAAGCTCCGAGCCAGCTCCCATGTCAGAGGATGAAGAGAGCACATCCAGTTAGTCACGGTCAGAGAAACTGGACTACACTGGAAAACAGACCAAGCTCCAACAATTTTTCACTTCAAGAGAACAGCTGAGGAGTTAGCAGGTGGCGCAGCGGTTAGCGTACACAACCTTAAATGGCCAAGCTCCATCTGATATCAGAGATCTGATTGTTC
>JAGKQL010000063.1:2899777-2923829 GCA_018398635.1 Cyprinodon brontotheroides
CTAATTGAGAAAAGTTAAAAAGTTAATAAGCCTAGTTAACAGTTCTATTTAGGTTTAGAAACTAAAAAAATTAAGGAGCCAGTATCAGCAATAATGCCTCTAAGGTTATGTTTACCTTTCAGAGAGCAACCTTGATATAAGTGTCTTATGTTCATTATATTAAGCTTTGTTAATGCTTTTATTTGTTTTGATTTTATAGGTTTCTTTTATTGCTTTAAACTCTTTTGTTTCAGTAAAACTCTGGTGTTTTAAAAAGCTTTATCAATCAATATTATGGAAGTTAAAATGTTTATTTCATTCTGAACATTTAATCCCGTTTCCCATTAACATTCTCTTCAAGTAGTAAGGTTTGATGGTTGTTTAAGCCATGTTCTTTCTTCACTTGGTTTATTATTAAAACATATCTGTGTAGTTATCAATAGAATTCCCTAAATCTTGTTAAACCGTCTATCTGTAGCTTTCCGGACTTTATGTCTGTGTTGGTTACTTACAGTTTTAACTTCTGTGTAGGCCTCCAGCCCATACTCGCCTAGCTCTCTGCCATTCCCTGAGGCCTTGTAGCCTCCAAATGGAGCCTGGGGTACAAACACGTTGTAGCAATTTATCCTGTTGAGAGGGAGGGGGGAAAAAAGTCACTTTACCTCCATATTACAGGTGCTGGTCATAAAATTAGAATATCATGAAAAAGTAGATTGATTTCAGTAATTCCATTTAAAAAGTGAAACTTGTATATTATATTCATACATTACATACCAACTCATATATTTCAGATGTTTATTTTGTTTAATTTTGATGATTACAAATGACAACAAATGAAAATCTCAAATTCATCATATCAGAAAATTAGAATATTACTGAAGACCAATAAAAACAAAGGATTTATAGAAATGTTGGCCAACTGAAAAGTATGATCATGAAAAGTATGAGCATGTATAGCACTCAGTATTTAGTTGGGCCTCCTTTTGGCCTGTATTACTGCAGCAATGCGGCGTGGCATGGAGTCGATCAGTCTGTGGCACTGCTCAGGTGTTATAGCCCAGGTTGCTCTAATAGTGGCTTTTAGCTCTTCTGAATTGTTGGGTCTGGAAGTGTATTGCATCTTCTTCTTCACAATACCCCATAGATTTTCTATGGGGTTAAGGTCAGGAGAGTTTGCTTTGGCCAATTAAGAACAGGGATACCATGGTCCTTCAACCAGGTACTGGTAGCGTTGGCACTGTTTGCAGGTGCCAAGTCCTGTTGGAAAATGAAATCTGCATCTCCAAAAAGTTGGTCAGCTGCAGGAAGCATGAAGTGCTCTAAAACTTCCTGGTATGTGGCTGCGTTGACCCTGGACCTCAGAAAACACAATGGACCAACACCAGCAGATGACACTTGGCACCCCAAACCATCACTGACTGTGGAAACTTTACACTGGACTTCAAGCAGCGTGGATGAAGTGCCTCTCTTCTTTTCCTCCGAACTCTGGGACCTTGATTTCCAAAGGAAATGCAAAATTTACTTTCATCCAGAGAACATGACTTTGGACCACTCACCAGCAGTCCAGTCCTGTTTCTCTTTAGCCCAGAGCAAGGCGCTTCTGGCGCTGTCTCCGTGGTTCAAGAGTGGCTTGACACAAGGAATGCGACAGCAGAAACCCATGTCATCTTTCATACGTCTGTGTGTGGTGGTTCTTGAAGCACTCACTCCAGCTGCAGATCCCACTCTTTGTGAATCTCCCACACATTTTTGAATGGGTTTTGTTTCCTCAATCCAGGGTGCGGTTATCTCTCTTGCTTGTACACTTTTTTCGACCACATCTTTTCCTTCCCTTAAGCCTCTCTATTAATGTGCTTTGGACACCTGAGCTCTGTGAACAGCCAGCACTCTTTAGCTACGATGACCTTTTGTGTGTCTTACGCCCCTCACTTGTGCAAGGTATCGATAATTCGATCTTTTGGACCCAACTGTCAAGAGTCAGCAGTACTTCCCCACTGATTGTGTAGCCTATAGAACTAGACTGAAAAGACCATTTAAAGGAGGAGGCTTTTGCAGGTGGTTTTGAGTTAATTAGCTGATTAGAGTGTGGCACCAGGGGCCATCAATTTTGAGCCTTTTCACAATATTCTAATTTTCTGATATGATGAATTTGAGATTTTCATTTGTTGTTGTCATTTGTAATCCCTCAAAATTAAACAAAATAAACATCTGAGAAAATATATGAGTTTGTATGTAATGTATAGGAATATAATATACAAGTTTTCACTTTTTTAAATGGAATTACTGAAATCAATCTACTTTTTCATGATATTCTAATTTTATGACCAGCACTATATACTCACAGTGAGAGTGAAAGTATGTACAACACTTCTGAGCACCAATTAGTAATCATCAAGGAACTTTTGTCAATTTCCTTTTTTTGTTTGCTGGCCTTTGTTATATTCACCGATCCAATCAGACTGAGATCTGGACTTTGACTAGGCCATTGAAAATCCTCACTTTTCTGATCAGAGATTGTGTTTGCTATCATTGTCTTTATTACCAAATTTCTTCACACCCCTGTCATACCTTGCTGATTTAGACCAGCGTATGCCTGACGGACAAAAAATCTGGCAACAACGGTGGCATGCGTCGGATAAGCTATAGGTCAGTCAGGCACATGTCAACATATGGCAAGTAGTGAGCCATAAGTTACAGGTAAGTTATTTGATCGTTGACACACGCCAAGTGTCAGTTACTCATAAGTCGTGGCGTCTAGCACATCCAAAACATATGAGTAACCTGTGCATAACTTCTACGTAACTTATCAAGAACTCATCTGGTCTGGTGATTGGTTAAATTTTGTGGGGGAGTGTTGGCTTGTGGGTTAGAGCAGGGAGCTTGTGCTCTGAGAAGGTTGCAAGTACCCGGTTTGATCCCCACAGCTTCCACTATGGGTCTCTGAGCAAGACCCTTAACTGCAAACTGCTCGCCAGGCGCTGCACAACGGCAATAAGCTTAATTAACAAATCAGGTTGGCATGGTTAAGACTTAACAAAAGGTCCACATACCAGACTGTCCCAGCCCGGAGCCCACTGGACACATAGTTGGCCTTATCAATGTCATTTGTGAAAACCGAAGCTGCGAGTCCATATTTGGTGTCATTGGCTCTGGTTATAACCTCCTCCAGTGTCTTAAACTTCAGAATCTGCATCACTGGACCAAAGATCTGAAAGACAACAGAAATAACAACCGTTCTCAACATGGGCCAAAGTCTTTAATCAATCTAACTGGATCATCTCATTCAGTTGTTTCTCTAAATTGCCTCGAGACGACTTGTTGTGACTCTCTCAATGTACTGAATTAAATTACAGAGAGCTGCTAAGGAACCGAGGCAGGTTTTTAATACGCTGCATCCTCAATGGACTGGTTGTATATTGAAAAGTCATTCTTGAGCGTCCCATTCCAGCCATTTCGGATGGCCCATCAGTATATTGCTATAAAGTTCTTGATTTCCAACTTCAATCAGAGCTGAATGCCCTCATACTGCTATGAGGGCATCATCTGTAAAGACATAGACAGGTTTTGGATATTGCAGACCAACAAAAGAAGCCAAACAAACCCCATTCCAAAGGGGTGGACCCGTTCTTCCGTTTCAATTTGCACGTTTCTAAGCCAAAACAAGACTTTGCTGAACTACTGTATAAAGCCTCGAACACACAGCAACATTTCAGGCATTTTGAATTGAAAAAGCTTCCTGGATGGGAAGCAAAACTTCTTCAAACATGGAAGCAAAGTCCAGTGGATTGTTTGTTTAACTTTTTTGGAATGCCTCATATGTGTTTTTCATATATATTTAGGGCTGAGCACAGAGCAGGCATTAATGCATTTGAGGCTGTACTCAATTATTTACAAATTGGGATGGATGAAAGAAAATTGTGCAGTTTTTCATTTCTGAATATGAGTGTTGCAAATATCCAAATTTCTCCCTAGGGCTGACTTTCACTATAAAGACTTATCCTTTTGTTGTGCATGAAAACCAACATGATTTAAGTTGCTCTCCTTTTTTTAACTTCCCCCAACACTGACCTCCTCCCTGGCAATAGTCATGTTGTCCTGGACATCACCGAACACTGTGGGCTGTATGAAGTAGCCTCTGTCTGCAGCCACTCCTCCTCCACACATCAGCTTTGCCCCTTCTCTCTTCCCACTGCTGATGTAGCCAAGAATCTTGTTGAACTGCTCCTGATCCACCTTGAAAGTGTCACAGAAGAAAGAGAATCACTTACAGACTATAAGCCTGGGCATACACTGTGCAATCTTTTGCTCCTTTCGGGCCGATTCTCCACTGGCACGAGAATTTTTTCCATCGGGCCGACTTTCAGTCTGATCATGTCCTGTAGTATACAGGGGGTAGCTAGGGGCGATTAGCCTCTCACGACCACCTCCCGATCAGGAATCGTAAGATCGGGAGAAAATCAAAAAGGTTTGAAATTCAGTCGGCCGTCGTGAGGTGTTGGTGGGTAAAGCCTGCTGCTGAAGCAGAGCTAAGAGCCGATTTACAAGAACCCCGAGCACTGGGCATGTGCAAGCAAGGGAGTAGTTCTTCTTCCAGACGAGTCCGACCAGTGCCGTCTCTCTGCGCTGAGTCCGACGTCTGGTTTTTTTGACATGCAGTGTGAGCAGGTAGGTAAGATCGCATCACTGAGCGTTCGGCGTGCAACGGACAGTGTGGAAGGGAATTTTCCTTTTACCTAAAAACATCGTGAGCTGAACTGTTAGCAGCTCATAGCTTAAACCCTACCGTTTCGTTATATAGTTTCAGTTGTAGCTGCGTGCAACGATTAAACATTTGGCACAGTGTATACCCGGCTTTAAGCCATGAACTCATGAAGACCTGCAACCAACTTAAAACATCACAGGAAATGGCGTTACCTGAGGGCCCTGCTCAGTCTTGAAATCGAACGGGTCTCCCACCACTCTTCTTTTAGCACGCTCCACACTACGCTCCACAAATTCATCGTAGACGTCTGCTTGGACGAAGAGTCGAGAGCCAGCGCAGCAGCACTGGCCTTGATTGAAGAACAAGCCCATGTGGGACTGCTCCACGGCATTTTCCACTGGAAAAGTGTTAAAAGATCATTAAACAGCAGCATAGATGAGATCACAGTAGGCATGCACTCAGTAGAGACATGGATGCATTTTGTTAGCAGTGGGTAGACTTTAACAACCCAACAGACCTTTCTTCATGTGTTTTTTTCAAACTGGGCGGCCCTAAGAAGCAGAGCTGCCCTCCAACAAAAGCCAGTTGATAAATCAAAGGATATTTGATAAGAAAAGGGTTTGGCAGGGAGCCGCCTAACTCTTGAAACAGTCCAGATTAAACATAAATCCACAGCTAATGATATGAGCTAGCAATGGGCATGAATTGTTTTAAAAGGGGGCTTCTTAAGTCGGGTTCTCATTAGAAAACACCTTTACGACGTCGGAGCAAATGTGTGCCGCTGAATGTGTGCATTGATGACTGAAAGACATCTTCTGCCTCCTTTTATCTGTTTACTACAATGTGTTGAATTCGTATTAATAAAGACATTTCCATCCGTCTTAAAGATTATGTCGGTCCATGCATTCCAGAACATGTTCCCTCAGAGCGCTGAAGAACAGACTCCACTAAGCCACAGGTGTCAAACTGGTTCCAGAAAGGGCAGTGTGGCTGCAGGTTTTCTTTCAACCAAGCAATAAAAACACCAGAATCCAGGACTTTCATTCTCATCAAGTCATCATGTTCAGATTGGACTCCCTTGATGATGCATGGATACTGGTGTGCTATTGCTTGGTTGGAAAGAAAACCTGCAGCCAAACGGCCCTTTCTGGAACCAGTTTGACACCCCTGCACTAAGCTATCTGTTCACAGAAGCCGTCTGGTTGCAATTGATCTTTAATGATGCCATAGAGCAGGGGGTGCTGTGAAATTGACCATAAAGGCATAAACTCAACGGCTGCATTGTAGGTTTTTGAAAGCTGAAACCTGAGTCCACCCCCTCTGTAAGGTTGGTTTTTCTTTCTTAACATGGATGGCTTCCTTCACACCCCTCTCAAACCAGCTATCGTCTTTGTCCAAAATGTAAACATTCTGGTCCTCAAAAACAAAGTCCAGCAGGTTGTTGTTTAACCTTTTTTGGAATAACTATGACCTGGATGCATCCCAACCATCCCTTCACTGGTTTGGTTCTGAATGTCAAACTCAAAAATCCAAAGAGGAGACAGTATGAAGAAATAAACTTTACAGAGAAGACAATCCACTTGACTGCTACAATTAATGAAAACCAAAGAGCGAGATGAAACGACAGGCTGCTGTTGAGAGCACAGAGTCTGGAGAATACATACAGCTGGCATCAGACAAAACAATGTTCGGACTCTTCCCTCCCAACTCCAGCGTGACTTTCTTCAGGTTACTGCTGCCTGCTGCCTGTTGGATGAGATGGCCCACCTGACAGAGAAAAACCAGGAGCTCAGCATATTTGGTGCTCATTAAGTTTAAAAAAAACTTCTCTAAACCCAAACTACAGTCATCTGATAACTTAGCTGCTCTGATATATTCTTTATAAACAGAGGTCAAGGTGAAAACTGACCTTTAAAGGAAAAGTCCGCTCATATTCAGAATTCAAACTTCTGAAAGTTCTTTAAATATGAAATTATTCCATCCTGTTCAATAAATGATCAGTGTTTTTAATTCAGAGTAATTTTTTCATGTGATGTGTGCTTTACTGGAGGCATCCATGTTTGTCAAAAGAACACTACTGCCACCTACTGGTTTGTGACGTCACGGTGCGGTATCGGCTGTTGATCAAGTCCCAGTGCTGTATCTGGTGTTTGTCTGCGGCGCTATTATCCAAGTCATCTTGAAAACATTCTTCTTCCAAATGTTGGCTACATATTGCGGTTTTTCTCTGGCCAGAAGTTCGATGGCAAATCCCTCCTCTTCAAGTTGGCGATCCAAGCGACCAACCCGTCCGTGGAGGATCAGGAATCAGAAAGGTGGAATAACTTTTCTTTTTTCCTTTTTACCCGATGTATTCCAGCATCCAGCTGCCATGCATCGCGTGGGCATTGTCAGTTTCACTATAGCTCTGGTGAATTTCAATGGTGAAGTCCTCTGGAAATCTTCAATAATAATTGTTGTTGATTGCGAATGTGTCTAGTATTTTGCATTGATATTGTTTGTAAAGCGGAGAAAATGGAGCTAGGCTTACCGCACCCGTGACATCACTGCTGGAAGATGATGGCAGGAGGGAGGGGTTGTTACTATATTTGGGTAAAATGGCCGCTCCCAGACTCACTGAATGTGAGAAAATTTATTATTTTTATTTTTTTACTGATTAACGCTAAATTCATTTAATCACTGCAAACGTATTAGTTTTAGGTATAAATAATGACCCATTGAATATTTCTTGCTGACCGGACTTTTCCTTTAAAATCTTCCATTGAAAATGTTTGGCAGTAAGCCGTTTTATTCTAAACTAACTGAAGACTATCACTGCAGCGCCCCCTACTGTCCCACTGCCTCACTGCAGTGTGGGATGTTCAGTGGCATAAAAAAAAAACCCTGCATGTTTAGGGTGATATTGTAGAAAGTAAATAAGAAGAGCTCAACTCATCTAACCTTAACTCATTTCATCCTTACTCCTACGTTAGTTTTTTTTTTGACTCAATTAGGAGTCCCACCTGAGACTACAGGTTGGGCCCAAACTCTTACTAAAATAAAAAGCAACACATAAGGTATTTTTTTTTATTCAAACAAACACTGAGATTTAAATGTTAGCACAATGATTTTAAAAGCCTCCCCCACCCAGCATTATGTCCTGATTGGTCCTCTTGCTGCCATTGTACCTAAGAGATTAGATTACCAGCTTTATCTCACACTAGTGAAAATCTTCAATGCTGTAAACTGATTCAGGAGGTTCCAACAAACAAGCATGGATGTGCTGGAATGGCATCACCACACAGATCTCTGGGGGAACTTTATGGCTAAAACTCAAATGGTAGTAATGCATAATCTTAAAAACAGCAAACATTGATTCTAGGAATGTGAGAGATCAGAAGAGGATTAGGATTCAGCTTATCTGAGCAGCAGGTGTTATGTAAATGTTTTGCAGTAAAAGAAACAGAACGGTGTATGGCAAGGACAATGAGGAGAAGTTTTTGTCTGATGTGTTTGCATTTAGCAATCATCTGACCAGCCAGGATACTGTTGTGGAAAATGTTGTGCATGACAATATGTACAATTATTTAGTACAAGAAATTAGTATGCTTTAGTTAGTGACCTTACATTTCTGTCTAAAGGAGTGAACTTCTGTTAGAACCTTGCAAACAATACCTTGTTGCTTTTAAGATATATGGTGTCAGATTTATTACTCTGGTTATTAAAATGCAATAAGCCTTCAAATAAATGTATAAAAACAAGATTGACCCTCTCTTTTTTGTTGAAACAGTGCCTAACTTCCTGATAACTTCCATAACAGCACAACACACAGTGTAAACATGTGGACATCAGGTATAAAGTGCTCAGACTTAAGAATTTTCAGAGGAAATAAATATGGTGTTTCTGCACTCAACGCAGTGCACCTAAGAATATCTGAAGGAGACATTCTGACCAATATACCTCTGTGGATCCAGTAAAGGCCACCTTGTCCACGTCCATGTGGCCTGCAATGGCTGCTCCAGCTGTCGGTCCCATTCCAGGCAAGATGTTGACCACACCTTCAGGAAAACCCACCTGAACAAAAAAGAACTCTTATTCAATTCAATTCAGTTTATTTCTATAGCGCCCGACATAATCATCTCAAGGGACTTTCCAGTTCAACCAGATCATACAGCTAGATTGGTTAAAAGTTTTTCTATCTAAAGAAAATCAGTTGATTGCATCGACCCGTTGACACTTCAGCAATCCCTCACACACTAGCATGCTTGTAGTGACAGTGGAGAGGAAAAACTCCTTTTAACAGGAAGAAACCTCCAGCAGAACCAGGCTCAGTGTGGCGGCCATCTGCTGAAGGCCGACTGGGGGTTCTAAGCTGGAGACAGAAGCGGGCATAGAAAAAGCATAGATACAAAAGGCAACTGTAAAGGTGGCCCCAGCCAGAAACACAGCCGGGCAGAGCGAGCTCAGAGCCAGCTCCCATGTCAGAGGATGAAGAGAGAGCACATCCAGTTAGTCACAGTCAGAGAAACAGGACCACACTGAAAAACAGCCAGATCTCCAAGATCTATAAACAAAGGTGTTGATGGCAGCAACACAGCTGATGTTTTCTCTCAGGATGGGGTCACAGCCAAACAGGAACGAACCACATGAAGCTACTATGAGAAAGAAGCAGAGAGCAGAATGTTAGAGATTGAACTAACAAATACCGCAGAATGGAAGAATGGAGATAAAGTGAAGCAGAATGACGAAATGAATAAGCAGTC
Organism: Cyprinodon brontotheroides; assembly: GCA_018398635.1. NCBI lineage: Eukaryota > Metazoa > Chordata > Actinopteri > Cyprinodontiformes > Cyprinodontidae > Cyprinodon > Cyprinodon brontotheroides. The sequence continues at coordinate 2,909,201 of JAGKQL010000063.1, forward strand.
TAAGCCTACAGCAGCATAACTATAGAGATAGCTCAGGATAACCTGAGCCACTATAACTATAAGCTTCATCAAAAGGAAAGTTTTAAGCCTAGCCTTAAAAGTGGACAGGGTGCTCTGTTAGAAAACCTAGGGCGCATCCTTAGAAGGCCAGATTTGAAAGGCGTTTTACGTCATAGCGCGGCGCGGAGGTCTGGTCGGATTCCAAGAGTCCTCGTTATGCGGCCTTAAAATGCGTCCTTCTTTTTGCCCGATTTGAAGGGCCGGTCTGATCTGCATCCTCGGTATTCTTGGATATCCCAGGATTCATTGGGAGACCAAACAAGCTGTGATCAGAGGAAAGGTTACTTGGCGCCGAAAACTGGTGAAAATTGGAAGTTCAGTTTAATATAATACAAGTCATTTAATAGTTCCGTCTGAGATTAATGAAAATATTTGTTTTAATGGTTATAGAGTCAGATATGTGGCGGTAATGTTTGATTTATCTAAAGGTTTTAATCTGTTACTGATTAAATGGGTTTGGCTGGAATTTAAAGACAGATTCTAATATATCTGCAGTGTGGGAACTATAAATCTGATAGGAGTTTTATTTTTTTATTGCTGTTTTGCACAGTATGCTTAGTTAAATATTTTTTTTGTTGTTGAATATTAGAGATTTTGCAGATAGATTTTTTACACATACATTGTTTAGATTAACTTATATCTTTCGACTCCTTTTATAGAATAGAATAGAAAATCCCTTTATTTTCCCACAATGGGCAGATTTACAGCAGAAAAGATTATTGAAAATGGTCACACAAATGAGGACCTTAGAAAAATGTATAAGAATAACATAATAGGGAAGAGTTAAAATATAAACAATACAATACTGTAAAGTGTTTTTTAACAATATAAAACTGGAGAATAAATAACCAATATGCAGCTATGGACATTTTTTACAGTAATGGTTATTTGAAAATAGCAGCAGCAGCATCAGAGATGTGCAGAATGACAGCAACAGGTTATTTAACTGACTAAGGTTTCTATCATTACATTTGATTTTATTTGTTCCTGCTCCGCTGGTTGGAACCTTTATTCCTCTCTGGATTCTTGTGAGGTGTAGTCTTTGTTCACTTCAGAATAAAAATAAATAAATAAACAAACAGTTTGAAAACTTCGGTTTCATTCTTTTCCTGCTTTATGTGTCAACTTTCCTCACGGTTGCTTACAGGCAACAGAGCATCACGGCGGTAAAAACCAGCGAGAAAAGGGTGGACCTGTTTGAATTCACATCCAAAAACTCTTCGGTCTCCTTATTTTCAAAGGACTTGAGAAGGATCCAGTCTAGGTAGACCGCGTCAGCTTGAGGATGCAGCCCGCGATTTCCGAACAGAGCCAGGGTGTCTGCCTCACGGACTAAAACTGATAGTTGGTTCCACAGGAGAGGAGCATGATAACTAAAAGATCTGCCTCCATTCTACTTTTAGAAATTCTAGGAACCGCACTAGTAAACCTGCAGATTGAGCAAAAGTGCTCTGTTAGGAACATAAGGAACAATCAGATCTCTGATATCAGATGGAGCTTGGCCATTTAAGGCTTTATATGTGAGAAAGGAGGATTTTTAAATTCTATTCTGGATTTAACAGGAAGCCAATGAAGAAGAAGTTCAGGATAGGAGAGATATATCTCAAGTCACACACTTGTTTGGCAACTACTTTCTCAAGAATTTTGGATAAGAAAGGAAGATTGGATATAGGTCTCTAATTGACCAAGTCATCTGGTTCAAGAGAGGGCGGTTTCTTAAGCAGAGGTTTAATTCCAGCAACCTTAAAAGCTTTTGGTACAAATCCCTGTAACAGAGATAAATTGATCACATCTAAAATAGAGGAGGAGATCAGAGGGAATACCTCCTTAAATAACCTGGTTGGAACTGGATCTAACATACAAGTTGAAGGCTTAGATGAAGACAATAGTTTTGCTAACTCTGAAAGTTCAACGCAAAGCAGTCTAAACCTGGTTCAGAGTTCATGACTACCTCAGACACTGCCCCACCTTCCACAGACAAAACAATCGCGGAGAGAGGAGTGCTTATGATCTTATTAATAAGATCAATCTTATTTATAAAGAATCCCATAAAATCATTACTCCTAAGAGCAGGTGGAATGAACGGTTCAACAGAGCTATGGTTCTGGGTGAGTTTGGCAACTGGATTAAAAAGAAATCTAGGATTATTCTTATTCTCCTCTATTAATGAGGAGAAATATGTTGCTCTTGCTTTACAAAGGGTCCTCTTATACAGCAGTAAACTATTTTTAGACTAGGTAGGATTCCCTTAGGCATGTAGACCGCCATTTTCTAATCCAACCACCACATGGGTTAATTTCCCTAATCTCAATGAAGAAAAATTAACTCTGAGAAATATCCTCAAAAAAGGAAAATCTTCAGATTTGATCTGATTCAAGTGTAAAAATTAAAAAGCAGGATACCTCTTTAATGAGACTGGCCACATAGAGAGCTGTGAGAGGAGTTTGCTCAGCAACCTTCATCACAACTGTGTTTCCCGTCGCCAAGGCCGGACCCAGTTTCCAGGCTTGCATCACCAGAGGAAAGTTCCACTGTAGCAAAGGGAAGAAAAACATGGATCAAATTCAGAAAACTGTTGATCCATTCTCTTTTTAAAACATAGCTTGTTTGCATGCAATGGGAAAAATAAACTTAAATCAGCAGAGAATTAAGCCTTAGCAAATCTCTACATTTCTCACAACAGAGTAATTTAATATGCATAATTTAGTTACACAGAAGGCGGATCTCTAATTTCATCACAGATTAAAAAAAAAGGAATGTGACAGGTGTGCTGTTGCAGCTAAGCATGCATAAAACCCACACATACAGGTATAATCTGTCCACAGACTCCAACAGGTTCATGTCTGGTATAGGTGAAGTACTCCCCATCAACAGGGATGGTCTTTCCCTCCCACTTGTCTGCCCAACCGGCATAGTACCTAAAGAGAGGAGGTTTAAAACAGCTTCAGGTTTGAAGAAGAACACTGCTATTCAAAGATAATGCAAAGGCCTGTGTGTTTGGAAAATCTAGTTTCTCTTACTTCATATATTCATTTATGCAATTTACTCACTATGAAAGCCTGCTTCATCTGCAAGGCCACACAGTTCCCCTGAGTGAGGGGTGTTTGCAGACCAGACATACCTTCTTCCCATAACAAACCAGTTTCTATCTCATGGTTCATTTATAACATGTTACTGCTTAACCAAAGTGTCTGTAATTTGTTCTGACACTGACAACTTTCCATTATTGTAAGTAAGGGGGAACGAACACTGCCCAGGCAGAACAGGGCTGATTACGGTGCAATCAGGGCCAAATGATGAACTGTTCTCTCCTTGCAAAGATGAAAATAAAGTGCTGACTGAGTGAAATCCATCAATCTTGGTTTATTTAAAGGAATAGTACACCCAAACATGATTAGCCTTCATTTTCTACTCACCCCCCATGCTGAACAACACTCTGGAGTACTTTTTGATATCTCAAATGCATCTGGAGATCTGGGAGGCTTCTTGCTGTCTCTGACATTCATATAATAGGTGAATTGCGCCCGAGGCAGAAAAGGTCCATAAAAGTCAACAACAAGCGATGTCAATATTCCTCCATACTGCTTTCGTCCAATGTATTCCAAGTGTTGTTGTTCTGAGTGGGTAGCAGCCAGAATTTACGAAACAAAGTCATTTTAGAATGTTTTTAGAGCATAAACAGTAGTATAGGATGTCCTGAAAGCGGCGTTCGCGGCCTTTCTGGTCAACAGACCAAACCAGAGGAAGTAGCAGCTCAGCACAGAACTCATGTCCTCAGCACTGAAGTCCTCAGACATTTTTTCTTTCGTTGTTCTTTCCAGCTGGCAGGTAAACAGCACATTTCTATCTTCTAAACTGGCTGGCAAGCAGACGCTGAATGCTTTCATCTGGTTTGGTCTGCTGGCTCCTGAAACGCACAGACACTTTCCGGAAGTCGCTACTGTTTATGCTCTAGTATTCTAAAGCAGCTACGGATGCTACACTCCCGCCCAGAATACGACCAAAGCTATGGAGAATATTGAATGAACCACGTACGGTAGCAACTCGTGTACATAATAAACGGAGCAGCCAGCTCCCGAATCCATTCATTTGAAATAATAAAAATTGACTCATGAAGTAATAAAAACTTTGTTTGAAATAATACTATGCCTTTTAACACAAACAAATACTGAATAATTTTTCCAACTGTACATGCGCATGCCAATTGTCGTGATTTTGCTTGTGGCGAGAGAATCTCCATTACGCTGCGTGGCGACACTGCTACGGATTAATGTCAGGAGGGCAGGGGTTACTATATGGGCAAAAATGGCGGCTCCGAGACTCAGTGTGCTGCTTGAAAAATGTGTTTTTAGCCATAGATTTACGCTAATCTCACTAAATCGACAGTGAATGTATATTAGTTTTGGGGTATCATTGATTACTCCCTGCTGACCGGACTTCTCCTTTAATGTCCACAAATCATGACAGAAACATTTTTAGTACAAAAATTGATGTTTAAAAAGGAATTATAGGAGACCAGCCAAGGGCCCATCAAGAAAAGTGGGGAAATTTTGAATGGCTACTGCTGTGGCTCTTGTGTTTTGGGGGAATCGGGCAGCCTGAAAGCAGCGCTCTGAGTCACATGACCCATTTAGTGACAGATCTGATGTCACACAGTGAAGCTTTAAATATATCCTTGGCTTCAGAGGAGGTATGAGCTTTGGCAGCTTAGAGTAGCTGTGAGGGGTGGGGATTCAGGCAGGGGGTTGTGCTGAACCCCAGGTGGCCTGAGCCTCTGCTTGGTACCCTGTGGCCTGGCAGGAAGGTGTTGGGAGGCTGGGTGGCGGTGCACTAGTTACTAGCACAAAGACATGTCTGGCCTGGATAGATTTGGGGTCTTACTTCCTCCACCAATGTCCGGCAGAAAGAACACCAAGCATAGCTAACAACTGTGGATGGAAATCTGAAACCTTTTCCCTAAATAAAAACCTCATTTCAGTCCCTTTCACATGCCTTAATAAATCACAGGGAGAGCATTCAGGGCATCGGGCTCCCTCCACACACACAGCTGCAGTCACTGCTCCACTACTGGCTGCTGTAATCATTCCGCTCTCTTTTTATTTACACCCTTCATCTTGTTCTTATGTGGTCTTAATATTAATAGCTCCAATTGTTTAACACATTAATAATAACACAGCATATCGGACGTTTCTGGAAACAGTCACACTTCCATAAACAGGGCTATGCTGTGGGACGTCTGTATTCTCCTTCATACTCTGCATGTGCAGATAAACAGATATTCTTTCTAAAAACGAAAACTTCTTTAATACAGCAGTCGATTTACAACTGGTTTGTTAAATTAACATGAAACTTGAGAAGAGAAGTAAAAAACACAAAGCATTGACATAAATATCACCTTTAATCATTTTCTAAAAACCAGCTCAGCTCATTGTTCTGAATTTCTCACCTGAGACATTTCACAACCAAAGGTAAATCAGCCCTATAGGCGATGACATACGGCTTCCCGTTGTCCAATGTCTCCAGTTCCTGCAGCAAGAAAATTGTTTCATGATCAACTGCTGCTTCTTAAACAAACTGCATATAATCTGCATCATATTCAGGCTTTTAACACAGAACGGTGTTTAAAAAACATCATAAAGTTATAGAAGTAATTATAATGAAGGTAATTCTGGTACAAAAGCTAAAAGTAAAAAAAGTCACTTTCAAAAAACTATTTTCCAACAAATAAAAGTGAGCATTAAACTGGAACATTCTCCCACACTGTTTACATTAGATGCACTTTATGAAATGGAAATATTTATTTCACTGCTAAGCTGCTGCTTATTAAATTAATTCACATCACATGTCATCTCAGGTCACTTTCCAGTTCACCAGATCATCCAGTCAGATTGAGTTAAAGTTTTTTCTATCTAAGGAAAACCAGCTGATTGCATCGACTCAGCACGACTTCGGAGGCAATCCCTCACTAATGAATGTAGTGGAAATTGAGAGGAAAAACTCCCTGTTAACGGAAGAAACTAGGCTCCTCCATCAGAACTTTAGGCTCAGTGTGGCTGGCCATCTGCTGAGGCTTGACTGGGGTTCAAGGAGACAGAAGCAGACATAGAAAAGCAGAGATATTTTACTGTCTGAAAGCTGAACAAAATTGTCTAAGAGGTCTAGGTCTAACATCCGGTCTGCTTAAGCAAATCTTCCTTTGAAATAAAAATAGACAAAGGGAGAAAGAAATGATTCGTGCTGAAACAATTAATCGGATTAATCCAGATTAATCAACTGCTGAAATAATAGTCAACTAATTTAGTAGTCGAGTTGATCGTAAATTGAGTATAGAGACTATGAAACATGCTTTTAGCTGACAGAGTGATTCCACATAGAGCAGTAATTATTAATTAAAAAATTAAATATATATATATATATATATATATATATATATATATATATATATTATATATATACACAAATTTTGCATTTAAGATAAAAAAGGTTTTCATCTGTCAATATCCTCTATCCAGAACTCCTCAAGTGGAAAAGTTTTAGTTTCACCTGATTTAATGTTATAAAAAGTCTTTATTAAGGAACCTTTGGCTATCAAATTATTAATCAAATTAATCGATTTGCAAAATAATCGCAAGTTGCAGCCCTAGAAATTATAGATTTTTGATACTGCATATCAAACGATCTTGTTTATTTCACTTTCCTGCATCAGGACTTTAGGATTTCTGACAGTTTCAGAAACTTTTAGTAGTCATATGTTCCAGTTTCAATCTTACACAAGATCTAAATCAATAAAAAAAAAAAAACATTGCCTTAATAATTCTCAGATAAAGAGAAAAAATATATTTTTGTGTTAAAAATAAAAAAACAGCAACTATTTAGAGACAAGTGTTGAGGTGTGAACAGACAGTACTGGAGCATACAGAGGAAAGTTTGCAGACATCAGTATTTAACTAGCTACTTACAGCGAGGTAAGCAGAGTCTCTCTCAATAGCATCAGCTAGTCTGTAAAGGAGCAGACCGCGATCAGACGCGTCCATACGGCGCCACGGGGAGCCCAGCCTGAAGGCATCACGTGCTGCTTTCACTGCCTTGTCCACGTCGGCCTGGAAAGGGGCAAGGATTTATTCTGTTTTCTGCTAAACACTGAGAGGATTAAAAGAAATGCAGAACAAACAACTCTATACAAAAACCTGGAAAACAAGCATAGATTTTTTTCATGCATATATTCCCTTACAAAGGAATCAGGTGGTAAGTCAGGAAAAAGGCATTTCTGTCCTGCTAGCATTACCTTATCAGCCTCTGCAACCTGACAGATGACTTCTCCAGTGGATGGATTGATTGTAGGAAAGGTTTTCCCACTCACAGCATCCTGCCACTCATTGTTGATAAAGAGCTGAAGCAGAAAACATTGTGTGAAATATCTCACATTTTCTACAGTAACATTTCCAGTGAGGTAAAATAAGGTTCCAGTGAAACAGGAACATTTCAACTTTTCTTTGAGAATCATTGCATAAAAACACACCGATTACATTTCTGTTGATAAGAAAACAAGATAAGAAAATGGCCTTTTAACAGCCGCCCCCCCTGGAGTGGGTACAGGTTGTCCATGTAATTTATTTATTTTTTTTTTTAAGCGGAGAGGTCGGTTCTTTTCAAAAATTCTTGAAAATCCTCAACTGTACCTTTAACATTAAAAATGGAGTCTTCCACATTAGGACCGGCCTTGGGTCCCCACAAAACCTGTTGTTCCTCAAACGGTTAGAAACTATACCATAAATCGTCCTAACTAGGTAACATAAAGATGAAAAACGTGTTTCAACCCAGGAACAATCAGCTTTTAGTGGCAGTGGGAACAGCTCATTGATGCGTTTCTACCCGGATCAAACGACTCGACAAGCGACCCACGTTAAAATCTCCTCGGCTCTGATTGGCATGCTGCGGGAGCACCACACCCGGGTTGACTCGCTAATTTACTTGACACCATTGAATGCAACGTACGGACATCGACACACTGCACCAGTCGCTTCTGTTTACATTTGATAAACATGGAGCAGCTCTGATGAGAGGGATCAAGACAGATAATAGAGTGAAACAATAAAGCACACTGACTACACCCTGGCTTCATTCCATGCTGCTCTACATTGTTTACTTTCCTGATATTTGTCACACTGGTGACAGCATCAAAACTTACCCAGTTTTAGGAGGCAGCATTAGGAGGTCAGAGGCCATGCAGCTGCCACCCAGATTTTTTTGCCAAATGCCGATTGTTAGCTGGTCGACCCGTGTTAGAATAAACAAGCGTTAAAAATGCCAATTTCAGGGGGACGGAGACTATACATAAACTTTTCACGCTATGCCTATCGGGACTTTCTCTTCATTTGCCACTTATTTCTATGGCCAAACCCTGACTGTTACCAACACGTCTAAACTTAAGCTAAGCTTAATTCACACCTTAGTCCTTAACACAACCCCCATCCCCAGAAGAGACCTTCTCCTCATGGGGTCCAGTCATTGGCCCCCCATCAGGGACTATTTTCCTGGGAAATTGTCCCCACATGATAACCAAAACATGGCCCCACACTCAATCACTCGTTCACTCCTAATAGTCATGTTTTTGGACAGTAGGATGAAGCTGAAGCACCAAGAAAAACCCCACAGACATACCGGGAGAACATGCAAACACCAGGCGGATAAACCCTTAGCTGGGAACGGAACATAGGAGCCCACCGCTTCAAGGCAACGATGCTACAACCTGTGCCACCGTTCAGCCCAAACAAATCGATCCTAACATTTTATCTTATTTATGTATTAGTTTCGAATTTCTTGGCTAACTTAACCCCAAGAGAGGTTTTCTATCAAAGAGTCTGCTACCTTACATCTGCATAACAACACTCCATTTTAATTCTTCCTGTAAAATTCTGTGGATATAAGCTTTTTACCCAGATTCTGGTTAACGCCAGGGATCTTTAATCATGTAAGTCACCATTTTTGGTAACTTAGCTATAAAAACCACTTAGTAGAAAATCTGACAATGTTGTGTTTGTAAGCTCAATAAAAAGGTAAACGGCCAATTCTAAAATTAAAAAGTTAGGCTAAAAGTGGAAAAACTGTAAGAAGTTCCTGTATCAGCATAAATGCTCTGATGGTTATGCTGTAGTATAAAAAATGTGTTCTTTCTTTCTGCATTTTTTTGTTTTTTTTTCCGCGCATGCCCTCTACGATCTCCAAGGAACTGTGTTCTTTCTTCTTGTGCAGGCAGTCTGGAGGGCAGCGGGGTGGACCGGAGCTGCTGTAAACAATATCTTGGGATTGCCACATCTACTCACTACTCGCCCTTCTTCTGCTGGTATGTGTCGATCAACACGATCAGGTCCTTTACCAGAGGCCTTGGAGTTTGAGGGTTCTGCGAAGTATCTTACCTGTTTGTCAGTCAGGGATCTTGAAGTCCCATAGGACCTCTGATGTTTTACCTGGAATCTGCTGTAGCCACTCTCCCAGTTTGGGGGTCACAGCCCCTAGTGCTCCAATTACCACTGGCACCACTGCTGCTCTTACTTCCCACATCTTTTCTAGCTCCTCCTTCAGTCCTTGGTATTTCTCAAGCTTCTCATGTTCTTTCTTCTTAATGTTGCCCATACTCATGGCAGATGTTCCTGTACACTATGACAGCTACCTGGTTGTGGCGTTCCATGTATGCACTTCCTGCCTGCATTTTACACCCCGCTGTTATGTGCTGTATTGTTTCAGAGGCATCTTTGCACAGTCTGCATCGGGGGTCCTGCCTGGTGTGGTAGACCCTGGCCTCTATTGATCTTGTACTGAGTGCCTGTTCTTGTGCTGCCATGATTAGTGCCTCTGTGCTGTCCTTCAGTCCAGCCTTTTCCAGCCACTGGTAGGATTTTTTGATATCAGCCACTTCTTCTATTTGTCTGTGGTATACGCCGTGCAGCGGCTTGTCCCTCCATGATGGTTCTCCTTCCTCTTTCTTGTCCTCACTTTCGGTTTTCTCCTGCCTGAGGTATTCACCAAGCCATTTGTCTTTGGGGGCCATCTTTCTGATGTACTCCTGGATCTTAGTTGTTTCATCCTGGACAGTGGTCTTGACACTCACTAGCCCTCGGCCTCCCTCGCTACGCTTGGTGTACAGTCTCAGAGTGCTGGATTTGGGGTGGAACCCTCCATGCATTGTGAGGAGCTTTCTCGTCTTGATGTCAGTAGCCTCTATCTCCTCCTTTGGCCAGTTTATTATACCAGCGGGGTATCTGATGACTGGTAGGGCATATGTGTTGATGGCTTGGATCTTGTTTTTCCCATTCAGCTGACTTTTCAGGACCTGCCTTACTCTTTGTAGGTATTTAGCTGTGGCAGTCTTTCTTGCCATCTCCTCGTGGTTTCCGTTAGCCTGTGGCACCCCAAGGTATTTGTAGCTGTCCTGAACATCTGTTATGTGGCCTTCTGGTAGTTCAACCCCCTCGGTTCTGATCATCTTCCCTCTCTTTGAGACCATGCGACCGCACTTGTCCAGTCCGAATGACATCCCAATGTCGTTGCTGTAGATCCTGGTAGTGTGGATCAGTGAGTCGATGTCTCGCTCACTCCTGGCATACAGCTTGATGTCATCCATGTAGAGGAGGTGACTGATGATTGTTCCGCTTCGGAATTGGTATCCGTAGCCAGTCTTTGTGATGATCTGGCTGAGGGGGTTCAGGCCTATGCAGAACAGCAGCGGGGATAGTGCATCGCCTTGGTATATGCCGCACTTGATGGTGACTTGTGCTATTGGCTTTGCATTGGCTTCCAGACTTGTTTTCCACAGCTTCATTGAGTTCTTGATGAAGGCTATTAGAGTCCTGTTGATCTTGTACATTTCCAGGCATTCCAGTATCCATGTATGTGGCATTGAGTCATAGGCTTTCTTATAGTCAATCCAGGCAGTGCACAGATTTGTCTGCCTGGTCTTACAGTCTCGGGTGACTGCTCTATCCACTAGTAGCTGGTGCTTGGCTCCTCTGGTGTTGCTTCCTATTCCCTTCTGGGCAGGGTGCATGTATTGAGCCATGTGCCTATTCATCTTAGCCGCTATGATGCCTGACAGGAGCTTCCATGTTGTACATAGGCAAGTTATTGGCCGGTAGTTGGATGGGGTTGTTCCCTTCTGCGGATCCTTCATGATCAGGATTGTCCGTCCTTGGGTTAGCCATTCTGGGTGGGTCCCATCCATCAGCAGTTGGTTCATTTGTGCTGCGAGGCGTGCATGAAGTGCGGTTAGTTTTTTCAGCCAGTAGGTGTGGATCATGTCAGGGCCTGGTGCTGTCCAGCTCTTCATACCTGCCGCTCTTTCTTGGACATCTGCCGTTGTAATGGTTACTGGTTCTTGTTCTGGGAGATTGCTGTGATCTGTTCTTAGATCTTCCAGCCACTGAGCATTGGTGTTGTGGGATGCCTCCTTCTCCCATATGTTTCTCCAGTACTGTTCAGTCTCAGCCCTGGGTGGATCTGATCTTGAATTACCCTGCCACTGTGAGTACACTTTGGATGGGTTGGTGGAGAACACCTGGTTTATTCTCCTGGCTTCTGCTTCTCCCTTGTATCTCTTTAGGCGGGTGGCCAGGGCGGCGAGTCTTTGTTTGGCAGTTTCTAGAGCCTCAGGAATCGACAGCTTGTTGTACTTAGGTAACCTCTTCCCTACACCTTTCTGCAGTTCTGTGACCTCTCTTCGTGTTGCCTTGATCTTGGCTTCCAGCCTTCTTCTCCATGGGGGCTCTGCTTTGTGGCTGTGGTGTTTGTCTTATAGCCAAGCATCTCTAGGATCACTGTGCCGTAGGTCAGCTTGGTTTCAGTGATGTCCTTAGTAGGGATAGTATGAACACTGACTCTGTTAGTAGTTGTTTCTTTGTCAATGCCCTTGAGTGGGCCTGTTGTATGGTTGTTGGAGCTGCCATAATTCCCATAGTCTCTGCATGTAACCTCTCTCACTGGGTAACCTCTCTCACATGCTTGTATAGTAGCATTTCATCAGTACCAAGTTTTCTGCTCTAGTCCATCTATGTCTTGTTCCAGTAGCCAATTTGTCATCAAGTTGCCCTGGTTCCCTAGCAACTGACGCGGACCTTGTTAACCCGGGCGACGTCCGAGCCGGTATGGCTCTTGTATTTTTGCGGTATCACTCATGCCTGAGGTAGGCCACTAAGCACAAAGGACCTTGCCTCTAAGGGTCCACCTGGATGATGTCCCTGCCGGGAATCGAACCCCGGTCACCTGTGCCGGAGTCGTCGGTGTTACCTACCGAGCTATCCAGTTGCTCATATATATATATATATATATATATATATATATATATATATATATATATATATATATATATATATATATATACACACAAAAAGTAATATGGTCTTGTTCTGTCCAATAAAACTATTCAGGGTTAACACTATAAAGGGTTAAGGCTGACTGGCAGCACTGCAGGTTTTTTATTTTTAGGAACGGTGGTCAGCTGCCTTCCTGTTTCCAGTGAAAACTCTCCTTCTCACTGAGATTTAATGCTGCAACACCCAAACAGCTCTGATCCTGTGATTAAAGTCATGGGATCAGGGACATTTATCACAGGATCATTTCACTGAAACTATCACTCCCTAATCCTGTAAATAAATTGAGGGATTGTTTACCTCCTATATACAGCCAGTAAGCAAATGTCTTGAATAGCATCAGTTTAAACTAGAACTAATCGCTGTTATCCGTCATCAGCAGCGGTCATGTGGACGGCTGGCCTTCTTCCAGGCAGCTTTGAACACAAACCATGGTGAGTTACTGATTAACTCCCTAGCTTTCAGTCCTACTGCGCCCAAATATGGGGCTGAATGCCCACCCTGAATGAACGCCTGTTCTGCATTTGTACCGTTTTCTGCATAAAAAAAGTTTTAATTTGTCAAGATTTTATTTGAAACTAAAATCTAAATATAGACCAGAATAAAAACAGATGAATGCATGTGAAAAGTGAATTCAATTGATGATAAATTATTACGACTCGCGTAACATTTCAAAACAGTACATCATGTAAGTCTTTTCTTCAGTGCAACTCCTGCTGTTTATATTGATAACTGCATATTCCTGCTACTTTGTCATTTCTTATTTCAAAAAAAAAAAAAAAAAAAAAAAAAACAAAAAAAATCCACTGGACTTTGTTTCCAAGTTTGAAGACGTTTCTCTTCACATCCAGGAAGCTTTATCAATTCAAAATGTCAGAAATAGCGCCGTGAGTTCCAGGTTTTATTCAGTAGGCCCAACAAAGCCTGGTTTTAGTTTAGGAAAAACATGCAAATAGGAACAGACGAACGGGTCCACCCCTTTGGAATGGGGGTTGTTTGGTTTCTTTGTTAACCTGCAATGCCCCAAACCTGTCTATGTCTCTGAAAGGGGGGTTGTTGAAAGGACAAGTCCGCTCACATTCCAGAATACAAACTTCTGAAAGTACTTTAAAATATGAAATTATCTACATACTGTTCAAAAATTAAGAGTAATTTTCATTTTTCCTGGAGGCATCCATGTTTGTCAAGAAGTACATCACTGCCACCTACTGGTTAGTGACGTCACGGTGGTGGTATCGACTGTTGTATCAAGTCCCAGTGCTGTATCTGGTGTTTGTCACAATGCTGCTGTTATCCAAGTCATCTTGAAAACATTCTTCTTCCAAATGTTGGCTACATATTACGTGTTTTTCTGATGGCAAAAGTTGATGGCAAAATCCTCCCTCTTCAAGTTGGCGATCCAACGGAAAAAACCCGCCCCGTGGAGGATCAGGAATCCAACTGTAGAAAGTAACTTCTTTTTTTTTCAACTTTACCCGATGTATTCCAGCATCCAGCTGCCATGCATGTGGGCATTGTCAGTTTCACTAAGTAGCTCTGGAGAATTTCAATGGTGAAGTCCTCTTGGAAATCTTCAATAAATGCTAAATTCATTAAATCACCACAAATGTCTTAGTGTTTAAGGTATAAATAATGATCCATGATTATTCCTTACTGACCGGACTTTTCCTTTAAAGGTAATTGTTGGCCTGGTTCCGAGGTCGGCAACCAGCGGCTCACAGGGGCATGCAGTTTCTTTAGCGCGTCCCGCTTATGCGTCCCTGGACATTTTACATAAAAAGTTCTCAAACTCTTTTTTTTTTTTTTATGGTGTGCAGAAGGTCAAACAAAAAAATTATTATGTTTTCCAATGCTGTAAACATTGGTATAATAAATACATTTAAATGATAAATTTTGCGTCAAAGCCATAGAGATCAGTGGTCATAACTGGCAGCCAGTGTGGCGCGGTGCCAGGCTAACAAAGCTGCAGGTGTGTCTCGGACCAAAGGAGATAAAAGGAAGATAGCTGATGAGAAGAGAGGATATAAAGAATTATCATTATCAATGTGGAAGGATTGCCTGCATTTTTGCTTTGTGATGAGAGGTTGTCAAAAAATAAAAAGAAACATTTCCCTGGCCATTTCCAGGGAAGGCTAAATATGCAGCCAATCACAAAGTTGGGAGAGAGAAAAAGTGGGATTGCAGAACTTCTGGTTAATTAGAGGAGA
>JAGKQL010000063.1:2924329-2941223 GCA_018398635.1 Cyprinodon brontotheroides
ATAGGGACCCCTTTTTCATCATTCTGCTTCATTCTATCTCTATTTTCTCACTCTGCAGAATCTATTAGTTCAATCTCTAGCGTTCTGCTCTCTCTGCTTTTTCTCATAGTAGCTTCATCTGGTCTGTTCCTGTTTGGCTGTGACTCCATTCTGGAGAGAAATATCAGCTGTGCTGCTGCCATCAACACCTTTATTTATAGATGTTGGAGATCAACCTGTTTTTCAGTGTAGTCCTGTTTCTCTGACCGTGACTGGTTGGATGTGCTCTCTTCATCCTCTGACATGGGAGCTGCCTTGGAGCTCGTCTGCCTGGCTGTGTGTTTCCTGGACGGGGCCGCCTTTTACAGTTGCCTTTTGTATCTATGCTTCTTTTTCTATGTCTGCTTCTGTCTCCTTGAACCCCAGTCGTCCTCAGCAGATGGATTTGGAGCAATTTGACTGTATGATCTGGTGAACTGTAAAGTGCCTTGAGATTACTTGTGTTGTGAATTTGGTGCTATAGAAATAAACTGAATTGAATATATATATATATATATGTGTGTGTGTGTGTGTGTATGTGTGTATATATGTTTGCGTACAAATATGTGTTTGTATATGGTAGTAAAAAAAAGGTTAAAATGTATGAGTGGCTGTTATTTGCAACATACCTACATCCTGTCTGAATATTATATTACTTTTAACCACATTAAGAATATTTAAATGCACTGAACCATTTGGTATAACTATAGTTCTAAAGTTTTCAGAAAAAAAACAATGTGAAAATTAGTTCAATATTCAGCGAGTTTTAGTTAACTAAAATTGATTCTGTGCCTGGTCAACACATTACACTGAGCAGAGCAGTCGACCGCCCCAAGATGGCGCCCCTAAATCTCATCAGCCCCTATAGGCGAGAGCGGTCCACTTTGAACCACTAAGGGAACTTGCAGTCCTCCTGTCATTTCCTATTTCCTGCATTTTCTTTCCTGTTGCAAGACTCATCTGGATTGGATAATGGTCTGATTGTCCGACCAATCAAAGGAGAGCTGCTCCTCGGGGCTCTATAGTTTCTATAGCTGTAAATTTACAATGTAAACCCCTTAATGTTGGTTGTGTTATTCGGTTCAACTGTTTTGTTCAGAGTTCCTCCTGATGTTTATCTAAGTGCTGATTGTGTCTGCTTTACCGGGACTTCGTGGCCTTGGGTCATTGGAGTTTCATTTGGAGTTTCAAGAACCTTAGATTAAGCTTTGGATTTTGTTGGATTGTATTTTTCGACTCCTTTACTTCCCTTTTCCCAATTTGTTCTGAAGTAAACTGACAAAAACACATTGAAATTATCAACTGAATTACATCTGGTCTTTAAATGTTACTTCCCCCTAGCTGAGCTGGGTTGTAACATGAAAATGTTTATGGATAAAGCTGCCATCCTAAAGCCAGACTACTGCGATTGTGAGACGTTTTGTGAGAGGAAGTATCCTCCCTTAACGTCAGGCATTCGTTCACGTCTATTTTCTTTTTTTACTTAAATTGGATCCTTCTCTTTTAGGTTTCCCTTTATTTTTGTTCATAAAATCAGTTTGCCTTCGGCTGTCTTCTACTTTCAGGCTTAAGAGTTTTGAATATATCTATTTTTAACTGAAGGAAGAACAGATTTATTGAACAATAAAAATCGAGTACATTTTTTCCAGCTTTTTCTTCTGCGTTATGAAACCATGAGCTAATTTAGCCAAACCTGATGCAGGCGTGCAGCACACTAGAATAAAGACACACAGTGACGACAATACCGTTTTATTTGAGAGTTTAAAACAACCAGTTAATCTGACATAAAGGGTGGAGATGAGCGGATTTCCACACAGGATGAGGGAACATATCTATAAACAGTCACTAGCAGGAGCTGCTATCCTTATGAGAAGCGACGCAGAGCTTTGATTTATCCAAACCTTTATTTACACCACAGTTCTCCCCCGGAGCTGAGATGGCATTAGCACTCATGTCATTCCAACATAAACGCGCCTCCAGGAGCTTAAACATTATCTGAGGCCAAGCTTCTTCTTCTCTTTCTGTTTCTTGCGGACCACTTCAATATTCCTGTCTTTCCACATACTTTTCCTCAGTTTGATCGGTCGACTCCCGACGTATTTCCCTGGAAGAACAAGAGGAGGTTTGGAGAATCACATCCTGACTTCATATAAAAAATGTGGCATAAGCAGCGAAGCGTGTCCTGGAAAAGAATCAGGAACAAACTGCTGTAGTGATGGAGACTGACCGTTCATTTCTCTCATGGCTCTAACGTAGTCATTTGGATCTTTGAAGCTGACGAAGCCGTAGCCTTTTGTTTTTCCAGTCCGTTTATCCCTCACCACCTGATGACAACAATCAATGCATTCCTTTTATTTAACATTTAAGTGTTTATTAGTATTTTTCACAGTTGTTTACATTCACAATGTTCATAAACACTTCACATTAAACATAACATTAAACCTTTGCTTAGGAGCTATTTCACCTTTGTCCCATCTGGTTTATCTAGTTCTATATTTCTAGTCCCTGGCTTTTGCCTTGAATTCAGACATTCATTCACACAGATCAGATCAGGAGGTGAGACCTGCTAATAATGTGAATACATGAATAAAAATCCTACCTTTGCTTTGAGGAATGATGGGTATCTGCTGAAGGCTCGAGCCAGGATGTCATCGTTGACCTCATTCCCAAGATCGCCACAGAATATACGGAAATCATCTGCAACAGAACAGGATCAGCAGCAGAAGGTAGAAACCAGAAACATTCGGATCATCACCCCTGATCAAGGTCTTCATTATAAATTAATTCAATTACAGCAAAGATTAGTTTTAGCTATAAATAATGACCAGACTTTTGCTTTAAAGACCCACAAAGATAGAGTCTGGACGGACCGTGCATTCAAGGCCATGAGGATAAGATTGGTTTAAAGGAGGGCGACTGTGTGCCGCCTCAGGTGTCATCACTACCATAAATGTTGAGGAACTTCCCTGAATAATGTTCCTCACTGGTTCATTAGCTGAACTTTATGCGTAACAAGAAAAACTATCATTTTAATAAATAACAAATCTGATCAATAAAGAAACTCGCTTTATTTCCTTGTTTAACTTGAACCTGTTCTAGAGACGCGTCCATATTAGCTGCTTGTGGTTGATGCAGATAGAAATGTAAATAAAATCACAGTGGTAGCTTTGAACCAGCAGCAGGTTTTATTACCTGGCTCCCACTCCAACAGACTGGGGTCCTCCCAGGTCGACCCTGCAGCGATGCGGATACACTTCTTCACCTTCTCGTTTTTTCCTCTCTTTCTGTCCTCTGTAACACTCTCCACAGGCTGGGAAAAAAAAACATTGCATAATGACCTCAGGCAGAGAAGATATGACCACAGAACAGTTTCTAACTTTTACGGTTATTTGTCACACAGTTTATTCTGTTTGTTTTAGACCTTTTTCTCTTTAGAGGCGCTGATAAAACCCGTCTGCCTCCAACCTAACAGGAGTTGCTATCTGCCTAAATCGAACCCTGCTGAGTTTATCTGTTTCTGTCACACCAGCTACCTTCATGTCCTCCGACTCCATCCGGAAACCTTCTTGGTTTTCCTTTAGGTTTCGACATCCTTCCTTTGGAATCCATAATCCAACACCTTTGTTTCTAGATGTTGGAGCTTGGCCTGTTTTTCAGTGTGTAGTCCTGTTTCTCTGACTGTGACTAACTGGATGTGCTCTCTTCATCCTCTGACATGGGACCTGGCTCGAGGAGCTGCGTCTGCCCTGGCTGTGTGTTTTTCCTGGGTGAGGCCGCCACTGGAGCCTGGTTGACAGTTGCCTTTTGTATGTATGCTGCTTTTTCTATGTCTTAGCTTCTGTCTCCTTCGAAGACTGAGAAATTAGGCCTCAGCAGATGGCGCTCACACTGAAACCTGGTTCTGCTGGAGGTTTCTTCCTGTTCAAAGGGGAGTTTTTCACTCTCCACTGTAAGCTACAAGCATGCTTGAGTGTGAGGGATTGCTGAAAGAGTCAATGAGTGATGCAATCAGCTGGTTTTCCTTAGATAGAAACTTTGAATCAGTCTGACTGGATGATCTGGCGAACTGGCCCATTGTAAGTGGAGCTATAGGAAATAAACCGAATATAAATTTGAGATCCAACATTCTGGTTCTATAAAGCACGGTGGAGCTGAGACACCTACCGTCACCTCGGTGTGGGGGGGCTCAGGGTCGGGCTTGCTGGGGCCGATCACAGAGCCGCTCTCCTCCCTCTCCTTCTTGTCCAGCAGTCCTGCTGCCATCACGGCCGCCTGCTGCTTGGCCACTCGTGCTGCGAGTTCTTCCTGAAACAGAAACCAGGAGAGTGAAGCAGCCGCTCCAGCAGACCTGGGATCAGACGCCATCACGCCTCCAGCACCATTCTGGCCTGTCTCTGGGCCTGGGCGTCCGGTTTCCTCTGGACCGCCGTAGCTGGAGGAGCCGTGTAAACGGTGGGCGCTGCCTGGATGATAGACGGCGTGGGTTTGGCCAAGGAAGGATTTGCTGGTCTCTGAGGAGGAGGGGGGCCCCATCGGGACACCGACCATGTCCCCCACCTAAACACATTAGCAACCGGTCAGCTTTTAGTAATCAGATTACAATGAAGGGAAGTTCTATCAACAGTAATGTTCTGCAGGCTTGAACTCTGACCCGGGCAGCCGCTGGCATGTGCTGAATGGGCGGTGCTGGCCCCTGAGGTATGGGGCCCTGCATAGACGGAGGAACCATCATGGGAGGAGGTGGAGGAGGTCGAGGGATGGGAGGAGCTACAGGAGGACCTCTCATCACTGGCATTCTCTGACCACCTTAGCAGCACATAGTGAGACAAAGATTAAAAAGAAAAACCTCCAGAATAACTTCCAAAATATAAACTCTGTTTGCTACAAACAGAAAACCCCAAAAACATTTCAGGAGACCAATGAGAACAAAGCCGTTTAAAAATATGCCAGGAAAGATTCCGGACATCTGACAGGCAGTCATGGACCTGCAGGACAAACCCCCCCAGGGTTATTGGCAAAGAGAAAGGCTGTATATTTATGGAAAGTTATGGAAGGAAAATGTGTTAGAAAACTAAATTTCTACAGAGCTATGATGTCCGAGCCTTACGTTGTTCCCTAAATGCATCACATCAGCTTTAATGGAAGAATCTGATCCTTCAGGCCCGACAGCCTCGGTTTCTCTTCACTCTCCTGTAATCCCTCCTCATCATCACTCTGACTCACAGACACATTAATATAGCAGGCGTTGATCCTACCTGGTCTCTGTAGTATATGCGGAACGAAGGCTGGTCTCATGATGGGAGGTGGAGGGGGGCGGACTGGTGGAACTGGGACAGAGAAGTCAGATGATGAGTGAATAGTTACCGTCTGAAGGAAACCAACCAGCTGTGTGTCTTACTGTCCAAGCATCTGAATCGATAAACTGAGAAATATTTTCAGTTACAGAAGTATTTCTATCAGCTAATGAGACCTTTCCAGGTTGGTTAGCGATTCTGGAATAAAGCAAAGAAACATGGAGCAGCGGTTCTCCAACCTGCACACCCATCACTCCTCAGGCAACGTTAATCATAGATAAAGGTTTAGTGGAGGATGTTGTTTTTCCGGGTGGATCATCTCAATAACAGTCATTCTGCTGCGTGACCAACGGGGGATTAAAAAAAATAATGATCATCTGTCTGAGCGGTCAGTTAACTGAGTTCACTATAAAGTCCACTATATAATCCCCGCTCTATATAGTGATTGGAGGGATTTAGGGGTTAGGGCGGTCAGACCCAGTAAGCTAGTATGAGCTTTGAGAACAGCAACTATTAAACAGTGTACCTGCGGGGAGAAATGGGCTGCGTGCACGCTCATTCTCCGCGTTCTCTATGTTTTTTTTTAAAAGTGGGGCAGGTCTTTAAAAAAATATTATATAAATTAATAAATATTAATTATATTTTTATCTATTTATTAGGGCAGGAACTTTAATGCGCTACAGCTCACACTGTAAGATGAAGCTCATAATGTTTGTTCTCACACTGTGACCCAACGCTCTGATGCGATCCTACCTGCTCACACTGTACGTCTAAAAACCAGGTGGGACTCAGCGCCACAGTGAGATGGCGCTGCTGGGACTCGTCTATCCAGAAGCCAAACCAGTAGAAGAGGAATATGAAGCTCACTAGAGTGAAACATGCTGCCTTGGATATTTGTGCTTAAAGCCCTAAAAAGAAAAGGTGACGTCGTTTTTGGACAAAGACATGGCTGAACAAACGTGCCTACTACGGTCTGTCAGTTTGACAGAACTCCATTTCACTCATTGCCCCCCCGCCATGCTGCTGTGTTTCCCTCTGAGGGGAAGAATCCTTGTTTGATTTACCCTCACCAAGGGCGTCCTCGACACAAAGTCTGAACTCTGTGAGAGCGAAGCACGCAGCATAGATCTGGGTTAACTGGAACAGAAGCGTGCTGATGACATCACCACATTCAAAGCTCGTCTGGAGCTGCATTTCACCTCCTGTTATTAATAGGCTCTAGATAATAATAAATGATGTTTTTCATTTATTGGGGGAATAATAATGAAATCAGTCACATAAACATAAATCAAATAAATATTTTGCCAAATAAAGAGAAACAGAAATCACTAGCAGAGCCAGCGGTTCTTTACACACGGCTATGCAGAGAGCTGCTGCTAACGTTAGCCCATCTGCTGTTAGCCTCTGAAATCTCATGGTCGCTGCGGTCCTCTAAACATCGATTTTTTTTAATTATGCAATAAATCAGTAAATGGACTTAAATGAAGCTTAAAGTAAAATGTTCTCGCCTCAAATGATCTTAAAAAAAAACTTTTCTAGAACAGCAAAAGAAAAGTGAACCTTTAACTTAATACTCTGAGCGCTATGAGCGCTAACCTGGAAGCTGCTGCTGCTGCAGTGCATGCTGGGACAGCTGTCAGTCTGGAAAACGGACAAATCTGCCCTGATGCATGCTGGGTAAATGATGTACGCTTTGTCCGTTTTCCGTCTGCTGTTCTTGTGAATTGGAGCAGTGGGCTGATGGTTTCACGAGCACACGAGAACGCACAAGTACTCATGTTGAGAAACGGCTGTTTCCAGGCCATGTTGGTCGCCGTGTTTAGATATTTTTCTACAATATTTAGTGGAAGGAGCTCTAGTTTAATTAATGTTCATGGAACGGTCACTTTTAGAGAAGACTTTCAGTTTACAGTCTAATAAAAAAAGCTATAATACATTTTTCTGATCATTGATCTGATGAAAAAAAATATGTAAACAGTCAGATTAAACAGAAAGTATATATTTGTTGTTGTTCTTATATAATTATTCAATAATAGGGGAGAAAAGGGTTTTTGAATTGAAAAGGTGGTTATTTTGTTGATATATGATTTGATTTAAATATGATTAATTCTAATTAATTACAGACCCTGTAATTAACTTGATTGGAATGTTAATGTCGAGTTCCCACTAAAATAATGAATCTAGAGACATTTATTCAACTCTTACACTGGCTGTTCCCTGCTTGCATTGCCTGCCTCAGCCTCTACAGCTTAAATTTAAGACAAACTTTATTGTCTTTTTGTACACACGGCGTATAGAAAAAGAAATTTCATTCAGTAAAGCTCTCAAGACATTTCCATTTCTTAAAAAGTGCAGCAATAATAAAACCTATAAACAGTGATCAAATGTAAAAATAAGATTGAGATGATGTAGTTTTTCCAACATTCAGCTTTTTTTCCTGTTTCCTCTGATCTGATGAGTTAAAGTAAAGATAATACCTGGTCCCACGAATGCAGGCGGCGGAGGACCAACAAAACTAGCGGCTCTGGCCTCTAATGTCTGCTGGACCTAAGAGAAAGGAGAGCAGAGAGTTTAAAGACATTTTAGGTGTGAAACGTGACTAATAGTGACTTGATTTATTCTCCACTGTTCTTTAACGGTTTATAACAGTAAGCTTCTCTTGTTTTTGTTTTGCAGTGGTGACAGTCATCTTCCACTATGAAGACGATTCCTCCTCCATTTAAAAACAAACAGGAACTTATGGTGGATCCAGACCAAGGAAATGGATCCATGTTGCCGAACTGGTCTCTAAAATCTGAACTCGATAAGGGGTGTGGGAAAAAAAACTATTGGGCAATATATTGTGATTTTTGTGTTACACATTTAATAGAAATTTGTTACCTCCTAATATCAATAAATATATAAAAAAAAATACTATAAAACAATGGGGGGAAATGGGCAGTCTCTAATCATGACTCAAGTATCGTGGCTCATATCGTATCGACTGATGAAAAATGCAGCTATTCTTGATAAAAGACAGAAAACCTGCATCTGAACCAACCGGGATGGTTATTGTTTCAGGACCTACCTGTCTGTAGGTGTTGGTTCCTATGATGGGTCGCACCATCGGCACAGCAGGGACCGCCAAGGCCACAGGTATGGACTCCATCAGAGGAGGACTCCCTGATCCACCGAGGACCTCCTGCTCAAAACTACAAAGAGTTACAGAGAAAGAAGGAAATCATTTGTACGGTTACTGAAGGTTCTACGGAAAGGAAAAACACAGCAGGTCTGTTTTCATTAGAAATCATTCAAATGGGTCATTATTGCTGAGAGCCTGGTTTCAGCAGAGCTGAGGAAGCCTGGATGTTAGAGAGCAAGTTTGCTTGTGATGTTAGCTTTGATGCATCGATGCCTGCTTCATGGAGAGGAGGAGTAGAAAAAAAAGCCCCACCTTCCCAGCTGTACAACATGACTGCTTTGGGAAGTGGTTCGGATTCTCTGGGCAACATGGTTTAAAAAAGCTAATCTCCATTTTTTTCCTAGCAAATCTGAGAAATCTTTTTTTTTTTCTCCCTCACTTAGGTTTATCAATCAGGTGACCTTCATTTTAAAGGCAACACAATTAAAACTGAAAAATGTTGTAAAACAATCATGTTCTAGAATTTGCAGCTAGTGGAATCACACAGTATAGTATAGTAAAATACGTACAGTTATAAGTGATGAACTGATGTCACTCTGATCAGTGAAAAAAAAAAATCCAGATTTTCCAAAAAATTAATCTTCAAAAATAAAATAAATTATTAATTGATAGTAATCTAATAGCCCCTCCCTACATGTAGATCTCAGCCTATTTAGACAAACAGCTCTGCAGGTAGCAAAGATATTTTCCTTTATACTTAACTTCTAGGTCTGGTTTAGAGTTATCTTAATATTGCCCGTTTTATAGGTCAAATCGAATCGAATCTTGATGCACAAATCTAAATATTTTGTGAAATCCACCTTTTTCTGCGGTGCCGTTCACATTTCCAAACATATGCGACTTGTATAAGATCTCCTGTGTGAACTGCAGTCATAAGATGCCAGTGTCCTGCATGTCCAGTAGAGGGCGCAGTGATGTCACAAGCTAGCGGGCTGTTTTTACAGAAGTAAACATGGATGGTAGCGCTAGAATGCAACTAGCAATCTTTCCCAACCTTAAAAAGATGGTTTGAAAAAAAATAAGACTGCTCTCTACATTATCCTCCGCCATGGATGTTGTTTTTTCCTCCTGCTTCTGCGTAGCAAGACACAGAATAGGGACCTTTGTTGAGTATTAATGGCTTTTGGGTCAGATGAATGCGAGCCGGTCGCATTTGAAAAGATCAGATATGTATTGGATTCAGGAGCCGAGTGGCCTGGGTCGCACTGGACTAACTTTGGATCTGTGTTGTTCAGACTGTTATGAAAACACCAGGTACAGGTTGGACACGGGCAAAAAAAAAAAAAAAAATTTTGATTTGGTCACTTCATGTGAACGTTTGACAGGCTGGATTTTATCTTCTGGGCCAAATGCTGCCCGACACTAATCTGATTTAATCCATCCTAGTTTGTTGGCTTCAGAATATCCATCTGCTTCATCAGAACTTACCACAGATTGGCAATGATTAGTAAAGTTTCCTGAACAGTGATCCAGGTTTCTAGCCTTCACATTAGAAGGCTTTTATTGTCTTTTTCTACACCGGGTGAATACAAAACAAAGTTTTGTTTTGTGCAGCTTTCAGACAGTGAATGAGCAGCAGCTAAGCAGTGAAATTAACATTTCCATTTCATAAAGTGTTTCAGTGATCGAATGTAAACAGCTTGGGAGAAAAACATGGTGCAAAACGCACTGATATGGAAGTTCAGAGC
Organism: Cyprinodon brontotheroides; assembly: GCA_018398635.1. Lineage (NCBI taxonomy): Eukaryota > Metazoa > Chordata > Actinopteri > Cyprinodontiformes > Cyprinodontidae > Cyprinodon > Cyprinodon brontotheroides. The sequence continues at coordinate 2,934,511 of JAGKQL010000063.1, forward strand.
AGTGCAAAGACAACTCTATATGGTGCAAAAATGCAGTAGAAGTTGATATTTGGCCTGATGTTCAGTGTGATGCAGAGGCTCCATTCGGGACTTGATTATGTTTTATTTTCCACCCCCTAACAGTTCAGCAGTCTGATGGCATTAATCGAAAAGCTGTTGCAGAATCTGCTGTACTGCATTGAATACTGTTAAGCCTCTTCCCAGTCCATGGTTGGGGGATGATGATGTCACGGGCTCGGGACACGCAGCGCTGGGACTGAACTGTCTTCAAGCCACACAGTTATTGTGGCTTTTATTAGCCATTTCTCATCACTAAAGTAAAGAATATTAAGTAATTCCCGCCACCAAAGGGGAGAAGTCTAATTTTCTGTGAACCTGTTTTCAGATGCTTTAATAAAATTTATGGTTCTGATCTAGGACTCGTTTTTTATCAGTGATCATGACTAAGAGTATGAGAGAGGATACTTCTTTGGGTGAGATCAGACTTCTATCATGGATTGTAAAGATTGTGGAACATTTCCCATTTCCTCAGCCCAACCTTCTGTCATTGCTGCAGAATATTATCTTGTAGTTTTATCTTAGACAGATGTCTGATGCGCTCCGTGCCTTAAATCTGCTGTCTAAAGTCATCAAGTCACAGTCCATCCCGATGCAACCAATGCTAAGCAAGCTCTGCACTGGTGGCAACACAAGGCAACTCCTCAACAGAAGACAGTATTTGGGGATCACGCTTGGCCTTCCAAAAGAACACTTTTAACCAATCTGTCTATATGATTAAATTAAAGTGCCTTGAGATGAACTGTGTTGAGAAGTGACACCATAAATAAACTTGAATTAAAGTTTTATCTCGAACCACCCAATTCTCTGAAAAGCTGCTTATCATTGCCGACATTTTTCTGTGTGTGAGGTCAGCGGACGCTAATCAATGCCAGCTGCATGTTTTTTAGACTGTGAGACGAAAAATCTGTAAATAAAAGTGCATCACTGCTAAATCCTTTGGTCATAGTTGACCAATGGTGTCTCTGGAGGTGAGAAAAGGGAGGGCTGTTAGGAGAATGACCAGTAGATGAACTGGTGAACATTCTTAGTCATTCAGGACATAGTCAATCCAAAGAAGTAAAAAAAAATAAAATAAAATCAATCCACTAAACATTGTTTTCAAGTTTGAAGACATTTTTCTTCCATCCAGGAAGCTCTTTCAATTCAAAATGTCAGAAATAGCGTTGAGTTAGAGGCTACATATAGCCAGGGGTGGAGCTAGATGGGGGGCCAGGGGTGGCCATGGAAACCCTTAGCCAATCATTGGCCACCTCCACAATTTTTCCTCTAATTCAGACGGTAGCAGCAGTAATACTCTAAAGTGAATTGTTCTAACTCAGTTAACATTTTAATTTTTTATATCTTAACTTATTTGACAACAAAAACACTGGTTAATTATGCACATCGACATACTAACATAAAAAGATACAGAATTGATGCTCGTTTCAGAACTAGATTTAGTCTTATGGAGTAAAGAGAAAATGATGTCTTTGCAAGTCATCTAAGAGTCTTCAGTCAAATCATAGATAAATAATACCAAGTAATCAATTTAATGTAGACATGAGTAGATTTAAATACTAATTTTATGCAGATTGATAACTGATAAAAGTATGTAAGTAATGACAATGATCAAGTTGTTCTCCCCACATCTGAAACTTGAAAGAATTTTGTCCACTACACCTTTAATTTAGACAGCATGGATGTCTAAATGATATTTGTTATCCAAAGGCTCTAGTTAAGTATAGTTTGTCTTTATTTAGAAAACATGGATGTTTTTCCTGTTGGAAAGTGCAGATTGATGCAGAGCTTCTACCATCCCTCAGTCTACATTGTTTATTGCCTGGCCACCATTATTATTAACATTTTCTAGCTACAGCTCAGCATATAGCCCTGAACTGAACGCTTTATGTAGTGAACTGAAACCAGTTGATGGAGGTGTATGTCAGTGGCTATGATCAGAGGACAGGTCTGCTACTCACAGAGCCATCTCAGCCTCCATCTCCTTCAGCCGTTCCTCCCCGGACTTGACCGCCATGCTGCAAAAACACAATCCAGGCAGGTTTACAGATCAGTGCAGCTAGCATGGATACTGGGATGAAGCTGCTGAACATCATCATCATCACTGACAGCAGAGATGTTCATAAAAACCCTCAGAATCCCATAATACTCAGGATTACCACTCGGGCTAATACCGAAGCCAAACCAGCCTGATAAAAACAACTTTGTTTTTATCAGTTAACGTATTTATACATAACAGGGAGACCATAAACTAACACTTCTCATTAGTATGAAGGATAAAGGTGCTTCAGAGGGGAGTAAATCACTCAAACAGCTGGTTACTTACTTTATTGAGGAGCTTTAAGCGAGCGTTGAGATAGCACAGCTTCTTCTTCGGCCACTGACTCCTTCTTTCCTCTTCCGGGTCACTAACATCCGCTTTAATGAGTTATAGCGCCGCCTGCCGGACTGAGACCAGAGTGCTTACGATGGATTCCGTAAAAGTTTGACACACATACAGGTAAAAGCCAGTAAATTAGAATATTTTGAAAAACTTGATTTATTTCAGTAATTGCTTTCAAAAGGTGTAACTTGCACATTATATTTATTCATTGCACACAGACTGATGCATTCAAATGTTTATTTCATTTAATTTTGATGATTTGGAAGTGGCAACAAATGAAAATCCAAAATTCTGTGTGTCACAAAATTAGAATATTGTGTAAGGGTTAAATTTTGAAGACACCTGGTGCCACAAACTAATCAGCTGATTAACTCCAAACACCTGCAAAGGGCTTTAAATGGTCTCTCAGTCCAGTTCTGAAGCCGACATAAACATGGGGAAGACTTCAGATTTGACAGCTGTCCAAAAGGCGACCATTGACACATTGCACAAGGAGGGAAAGACACAAAAGGTTATTGCTGAAGAGGCTGGCTGTTCTCAGAGCTCTGTGTCCAAACACATTAATAGAGAGGCAAAGGGAAGGAAAAACTGTGGTCAGAAAAGTGTACAAGCGATAGGGATCACCAGCTGATCCTGACAGTTAAGATTGTGAAAAAAAAAAACATTCAAAAATGTGGGGAGATTCACAAGGAGTGGACAGCTGCTGGAGTCAGTGCTTCAAGATCCACCACCAAGAGACGCTTTGAAAGACATGGGTTTCAACTGCCGCATACCTCGTGTCAAGCCACTGTTGACCATAAACAGCGTGAAAAGCGTCTCACCTGGGCTAAGGAAAAAAAGAGCTGGACTGCTGCTGAGTGGTCCAAAGTCATGTTTTCTGACCAAAGCAAATTTTGCACTTCCTTTGGAACGTCGAGGTCCCAGAGTCTGGAGGAAGACAGGAGAGGCACAGGATCCACGCTGCCGGAAGTCTAGTGTAAAGTTTCCACCCTCATCAGTGATGGTTTAAAAGAGTGCCATGTCATCTGCTGGTGTCGGTCCACTCTGTTTCCTGAGATCCAGGGTCAACGCAGCCGTCTACCAGCAAGTTTTAGAGCACTTCCATGCTTCCTGCTGCTGACCTGCTCTATGGAGAGATGGAGATTTCAGGTTCCAACAGAACTTGGCGCCTGCACACAGCGCAAAATCTACCCGTGCCTGGTTTACAGACCATGGTATTTCTGCTCTAAATTGGCCAGCCACCCCCCTGACCTTAGCCCCATAGAAAATCTGTGGGGTATTGTGAAAAGGAAGATGCAGAATGCCAGACCCAAAAACGCAGAAGAGTTGAAGGCCACTATCAGAGCAACCTGGGCTCTCATAACACCTGAGCAGTGCCACAGAACTCATCCACTCCATGCCACGCCAGCATTAATGCAGTAATTGAGGCAAAAGGAGCTCCAAACTAAGTTTCTGGCACTGCTCATTGCACATGTGCCTCATATTTTCATTTTCTCATACTTTTCAGTTGGCCAACATTTCTAAAAAAAAATCAGTTTTTTGTATTAGGCTTAAGTAATATTCTAATTTTTGTGACACACGGAATTTTTGATTTTCATTTGTTGCCACTTCAAATCATCAAAATTAAATGAAATAAACATTTGAATGCATCAGTCTGTGTGCAATGAATAAAAATAATGTATAAGTTACACCTTTTGAATGCAATTACTGAAATAAATCAAGTTTTTCAAAATATTCTAATTTACTGGCTTTACCTGTATAAGAGCAGACTCCGCATTGACAGCCACGGCGCAGAAAATACGGGCGCCATCTTGGGGAGGTCGACCTGCTCCCCTAACCGGCTTCCTCAGCACTGAACGCCGTATTTTATTTGAATCGGCGGACTGTTGACCTTGCTTTGGAAAACATTACTGAATAAACAGCATATGTACACTATTAGGGGCGGATTAAGGAAAATGGTGGGGCCCCTAGGCAAAGACAGGCAGGGGCCCCTCCTGAATTAAGAAGACAACACATAAAACAGACCCATTCTACAGATAGAGAAGATGTTAATAGAATAGGACATCCATTATCTGTTCTAGGTTGTGTCCCTCTCTCTTCTTGTCCCTTTTCTTCTTGTTTTCCCCTCTCTATGTTTTGTACTCAGCTGGACTTTTCTCATGCTGTCCCTAAAGGGAATGAAAGATTTTTCCGCAAGCACTAAGCTCTCACTTAGCTGATTGCTCCTCTTTCCTGTAAGTTTCCAAAAAGGCCAAAGTAAATAACCCAGTCCTTCTTTTCACTCGTAGACAAGCTTTCATGATCTGCTTATCTGTTCTCCATTTTCATTTTGATGAAATAATAGCTGCATGAATCATGACAGCAGACAAGTATAGAGGGAGAGCAGGAGGCGGGTTACTCAATCTAGCTTCTGCCCTGGAGAGAGCAGAGTTCGCTGCTTAGATGTTGCTCCAAAGTCTCCAGTAGCAGAAAAGTCACTAGATTTGGCGCTAGTGAGCTTTTAGAAATCAAAGTGCTAGAGGGGTCTGAAAAGTGGTTAAATACTGCTCGACTAAAAGCTCTAAGTTGGCAACACCGCTCTTTTGCGTCTTGGTTTTCAAATGATTTGCTGCTGTCTGCTTGACCTTGGACCTTCTTTTGTTTTTTTAGTGTGTGGTCATCAATGATGTCAGAGAGGGAAGTAAATAATACATACCTCAATGGCATGCACTGTAATCTGTAACATTTATATCCATGTACATGTGTGTATATGCACACACACACACTTATACACATACTTTAAATGTGGCAAAAACTGTGTTTTTTTTATTTTACTATTTTTAACACTTTTTCTCCGTCGTAGTAGCTGCCATTGTTCCAGGCAAAGAAAGTATAGGGTAGCTCGCCCGATGCGCATCAGACCCACAGCTAGAGATTCTTTCAGCCACGCGTCAGAACTAACCTTCTACAATCTCTCGCTGCTTTAGATGTGAACGTAGCATATTAGTGGTTAGCTTCCAGCCATGGTGTTCTGTACGAACATTGGGGGTGGGATTAATGTTTCAGGGTACAGACACATGGGGGAGGGATGGGGCAGCAGATCTTCATGACTGATCGTGGTCAGGGAACCAATTGTGTACACCGTCTTCCTTTGAGTGGTTGGTTAGTTATTCATTGATTTTCTCACCGTAGTTGGGACCATTTATTTTAGTTTCACTTCCAGACCTTCTTATTTCACTGCTTACGCTAAAGCGCGGCTGTGGGGAGATCTTTAAGCCACATGCACGAAAATGTGTCAGAAAAAGATCTCCTACTGCACCTTTTAAAGTCACGTAGGTGAGCTGCGCTGCGCTTTCCACAGGGGGGCAGCAGAATCCCCTCGCTTTAACTCCAGCCTGTTTTTCCAAAGAAGAAGAATCAAAGTGAAATCTGCACTGATCCATATTCAGCCTGACTGCAGGGAAAGTCAGCATGCTCCGCGCCGTGCTCTCCCCGCTGCTTCCCCGCCTGATCCGGCCGCCTGCCCGCCTCTATGGAACCGCCGTTCCTGTTCCGAGCACCCAGCCGGAGGTCCATTATAACAAGGTAAAGTCAGCAGCTGCTGAACGCTGCGAAACTCACAAACAGAGGCGCAATAATGAATGCAACTCAATAAGGAGTTAATGCTGAGCAGGAAACTGACTTTTATCTGACTTGGGTTATTTCTGAGGAAGCTCGTTGAGCGGAGAGGTTGAAGGTTCAAAGTCCAGCTCTAAGATCACCTGTTGGTGGAAAAGGTGGGCGTTTCCCCCAGCAGGTGGCGGTAGAGCTGAAAGCTCACTGCTGATAAATACACAGGTGTTCATGTCCAGGTGATCAGGACACAGGTGATAAGGTACAGGTGATCAGGACACTGCGGATCAGGTGATCAGGTTCAGGTATTCAGGTTCAGGTGATTGGCTCAGAGTCAGGATTACTGAGTCACGTTAGGTTGATACAAACATGTCACCATAAAGTGGAAAGAAGGAAGAGTTTGTAGCTGTTTACGTTTATAACATGAGAGGAAGGTGGTTAGTTTAGTGTTTTTCATATAATTTAATAGCACCGTAGGGGGCGGAGCTTCAGTCAGCATAAAATATAAGTGATGGTACTCAGTCATCGAGGTCATTCCTAAAAAGAAAATGAAAACAATCCACTGGACTTGTTTCAAGTTTGAAGACATTTCTCTTCCCATCCAGGAAGCTTTTCAATTCATGTTTGTCAGAAAAGCGCTTGAGTTTCAGGCTTTATACCTATATAAGGAAACCCCACCTTA
>JAGKQL010000063.1:2957834-2980037 GCA_018398635.1 Cyprinodon brontotheroides
GCATCCCTGGTTTATGACATCTGTATACCACAGGCTATTAGCAGACCTGATTTCTAGTAGAGTTCTTATTCGATATGATGGGGCTTTGAAACTGCTCTGGAAAAATTATCTAGGAATAATTAAAAACCCTTAAATTAAGTGTATTTACAATTAATTTGAGTAGGTTAAAGTTGCCAATAAAATTAGTATCTTTAATCTTAAAATAAGACAATTAGATAGAATACACTTGAAACAAGATAATACAATTGTGATTTCTTATTTTAAGTATAAATTGTCTTGTTCCACTGGCAAAATGTCTCTTTTACATCCTCAATCAAGAACGAATGCACTTATTTTAAGAAAAAAATGAGTTATCTAGATTTTGATTTTTTTCCAGTGTGATCTCTGATTAGATCACACTCACTTTGGGTTGTCCATTATTAAAAGTAATGGTCAATATGTCACGTTATTTTTGCAACAAAGATCTAGTCTTACGTGCTGATCCTAAGTTTTCTGGTGATGACCTTCTCTTTGATGTATTTTTCACATTAGAGCCACTCCCTTCAAGGTCCAGGTTTGTTTAAAAAATATCAGAATCTTCAATAACTTATCCAGTGAAGTATGAATTTAAATTAAAAGTTTCTTTCTTCTCGGGGCTTTTTTCCTAAATCTTTTAAGATCAAAACAGGTGGAACTGAGTCAGACCAGCCGTGTCCTTTGTCAGTTTTACAGTTCCCTTCCAGGGCAGCACTAACTCTCTTCACTCCAGAATAGTAGTGAAAACTGATGTCTGTTTTTCATAGTATTTCTTTAACAAAGCGCCACTTTCCTAAATCAGCTCTGTTTTTGTGTAACCTGACCATTGACTTCCCTCTTTGTGTCATTTCCAATTAGCTTATGACCAAATACGTCCAAACATATTTCGTTAACAAAGAAATACACCTATTTCGGGTCACAGTTGTCTTTTATTACATCTGAACTCATAATAAAGTTTAAAATAATGCCAACGTTGTCAATATTAATCCGCTTTAATTGGTTTTTTTTTTTGTTTTTTGTTTTTTCATTTGATAAAAAGTGTGCCATTCAAACTCAAACATGTTAGTGAACATTAACAAATGACTGGTTGTTTTTTGGAGCATGTTTAGTTATTCTTCACCAAGATGGAGCTGATGAATACTTCAGGCAGTTAAAAATACAGCTACAGTGTTGATGTAATTGCTACTGTAAATAAATATCAGCAATGTTGCAAAGATTTGTTAATAGTCTGACTTAATATAATACCATTTGTTGTATTCAATGCAGACATTCAGTCTGCATTGAATACAACATGGGTGCATAAAGCTAATTGTAAAGAGACTTCTTTATATTATAAAACATTTGTGTATCTGGAATGCTTGCATGTTAAATGGGTGAACACAGAATATCAAAGGTCATCATGTGCTGATAGTGTATAAAACAGAGAGGACCTGCATAGTATTTAAAGCGGTGAGTTTAATGGTCAGCGTTCAGGGGCCTTATTTTCTTTACACTGAGTAAGACTATATTTTTTTCAGTAACATTGCTCAGCGGCTGGGAAGGTGAGCAGAGTTTGCATGTCGCTAGAGACATACATATTGGATCAAGTGGCATCTTTAAATTGGTCAAAGGTTAAGTATGTGTGGCTTTGAGCCGGTCCTGTGAAATGATGACCTACCCGTCATTTTCCTTGACCTTGATAAGGAAATGGTCTCCAATCCCCTGTGACCCTGAGATCAGGATTAAGCTGTTGTCGCAAATTGATGGCTTTCATAGGACATTGAACCATCAACCTTGTCAATTTTAGGGACTAGACTGAAAAACTGTTGAAAAGTAGCCCAAGTCTAAAGGCAAATGATAAACAATATAAACGCACAAGGACCAGTGAATGAGATTAGATGTCAAACTCCCGTCCTTGAGGTCCTTACACCTAGATAGTATCCTAGTGTTGGGAGCTGGAGAAGTTCCACCTTTCTCCAGCAGAGTCCGGCCGTGGATCCTCTGAGGGAGCCTCCTGCACAGCTGCAGCTCATCAAGATCATCAGAGGATCCACTTCTTAAGCTGTCTTCAGACCTTGCCTCAACGCCGCAGTGTTGTTCCAGTTGGTCAGCGCCTAAGCCTAGATCCTCAGTGAAACTTTATGACTTTGAATCCAGCCTGGATTCTAACCATTGTCTCTGTCTTCCAGGAAAACAGTATCTCCTCTGTGAAGCTCAGGAAGAGCTAACCTGCCGAGCCGACCCTCTGAGCCAAACCTGAAGAATCTAAGAGAACCTCCAAGCAGCTCAGGGCTAAGAGCTGGAAAACCCAAAGCCAAGGTCTGTGCATTTCTAGAAGTGAGACGCTGAAGCAGCTAGCGGACTCTGCTGATGAACTCCTCTCCAGATCCAACAGTGACTCTCCCAAAGCTAAACCTCAAGAACCCTCAAGGTACAATCAGTAATCTTCTGGAAATCAAACCTCTGTTGGCTACGCTAACTGAACTGTCTCTCACGCAGACTCCGGTGAACCAGTATCCAGGCCCGAACCAGAACCAGTACATTCTGTGTGCTTGTGCAAAATAAACTTGTTTAACTTTCATCCCTGTGTCCGTCAGTGGTGTTCTGCATTCTTGGGTCGCTTTTAGTGAACCCATCATGACAGAACACTGCGGCCAAACTCAAGGCCCAGCAGAACACCTCCGTCAACGATTGGAGGAGCAGGATGCCCAAATCCAAGGACAAGTTCAAAGCTCTCCGTGAGTTAAACTCCCGCATTGAATTCCATAATCATGTTGTCCGAAGCTTCACTAGCTATTTGAACAGCGCTAATGCTGCACCAGCACCACAACCATTTCCGGGTCCAGTTCCACCTCCGAGGTCACCAGCAGTGACGTCATCAGAGTTCCGCCCTAGTCTTCCAGAAAGATTTTCTGGTAACATGAAAGATTGCAAAGGATTTTTATTTCAGTGTCGTTTGATTTTTCAGAACTCTCCTGGCAGCTTTTCCACGGATTACAAGAAGATAACCTTCATTCTCTCTCAGCTAACAGGAAGAGCCTTGGAGTGGGCTCAGGCAAGATTTGCCACCGACGATAGCTTAAACTGCTATTACTCTGACTTCATCTCTGAATTTACCCAGGTATTCAACCAAGAAACTGACCAAACTATTGATTCTCGAGCTCTTTTCAATCTAAAACAGGGAAACTCTTCGGTGGCTGAATTCTCCATCAACTTCCGGGTTAAAGCGGCAGCTTCCGGATGGAACCAAAGCGCTCTGAAGGGAGCCTTTTTCATGGCATTAAATGAGCACATTAAAGATGAGCTTGCAACCCTCGACGAACCAGCTACCCTCGAAGATCTAATTCGTCTCTCCATTAGATTGGACAATAGAATTCGTGCCAGAAACAGTTCAAAGAAGCAGGGGACACTTTCTTCTGCCTCACATAACGTGACTGTTTGTTCTTCCTCTACAGAGCAGCTGCCCATTCAGAGACCTAAGTCCCAGTCTCTACCGTTGCCCATTCAGGCCTCTCATTCGGGCGAAAGAGATGTCGAACCCATGCAGGTGGGACACACTAGGCTCACCCCAGAGGAGAGGCAAAGGCGTTTTCTAAGCAAATTATGCATTTACTGTGGTGAGAGTGGACACTTCATCGCTTCCTGCCCGGCTAAATCAAAAGCCTGGGCCCGCCAGAGGATCTGAGGAGTCTGGCGGGCCAAATTAACACTAAGAAATCTCCTCGACTGTTACTTCCTGCCACGTTGTTCTGTGCTAACCAAAGCCTCTCTTTTTCTGCATTCATCGACTCAGGCTGTGAACGGAACTTAATCGATTCTAACCTCGTCCAACAACTCCAAATAGAAACCATTCCTCTGACTCAGCCTCTCAGTGTATCCGCTATTGACGGAAAGAGACTCCATCAAGTTACCCATCAAACTCAGCCCCTCGAGCTACTTCTGTCAGGTAACCACCGAGAGACAATAACATTTTTTGTTTTTCCCTCTGCATGTTCCCCGCTGGTGCTTGGTTTCGAATGGTTGGAGAAGCATAATCCTCACATAAATTGGACTGAACGTCACCTGGAATCGTGGTCCATCTCATGCCATGAAACATGCCTTCGTTCAGCTGCCCCCTTGGTGGGGTCTCCTAGAGGTGGGGGGGAGATGGACTCTCCTGACCTTTTCTTCAGTTCCTTCTGAGTACCATGACCTAGCCCCTGTCTTCAGTAAGGTCAGTGCGACGTCCCTACCTCCACACAGACCATATGATTGCGCCATTGAACTTTTACCTGGTGCTCCACTACCTAGCAGCAGGTTGTATAATATTTCCAAGCCTGAAAGAGAAACCATGGAAAAATACATCAACGAATCATTAGCTGCAGGAATAATCCGCCCATCTTCCTCTCCTTTGGGCGCCGGGTTCTTCTTCGTGGGGAAGAAGGATGGTTCCCTGAGACCATGTATTGATTACCGAGGTTTGAACCAGATCACAATTAAGAACAAATACCCACTTCCTCTCCTCGCCTCTGCATTCGAACCCGTTCAGGGAGCCACGGTGTTTTCGAAACTGGATTTAAGGAACGCTTATCATCTCCTTAGGATCCGAGAAGGAGATGAATGGAAAACAGCCTTCAAGACACCATTGGGCCAATTTGAATATTTGGTAATGCCCTTTGGTCTAACTAACGCTCCAGCCTGCTTCCAGGCCCTCGTGAATGATGTTCTCAGAGACTTTCTAAATGTATTTGTTTTCGTGTACATTGACGACATACTCATTTACTCCAAGAACCTCGATGAACACAAGAAACATGTCCGCCTTGTTTTGCAGAGACTGCTGGAGAACAAGCTGTTTGTGAAAGCCGAGAAGTGCGAATTTCACCAGCCTTCAGTCACCTTTTTGGGGTTTGTGCTCGAGGGCGGCCAGGTAAAACCTTCTGAGGACAAGATAAAGGCAGTTTTAGACTGGCCAGTTCCAGAGAACCGCAAACAGCTACAAAGATTTCTAGGTTTTGCAAACTTTTATCGTCGGTTCATCAGAAACTACAGCCAGACCGCCCTTCCATTAACTTCTCTGACCTCTGTCAAACGCATCTTTCAGTGGACTCCTGAGGCTCAGGCTGCGTTTGATAAATTAAAGTCTTTGTTTTCCAGAGCACCAGTGCTTATGCAACCTGACCCAGCGAAGCAATTTATTCTCGAGGTGGATGCTTCAGATTCTGGAGTTGGAGCAGTCCTATCCCAGAGACTAGACTCAGATCAAAAGATCCACCCTTGTGCATTCTTCTCCCGTAGACTTTCTTCCGCAGAGCAAAATTACGATGTGGGTGACCGAGAGCTTCTGGCCATCAAACTGGCGTTGGAGGAATGGAGACATTGGCTGGAGGGAGCTGAGCATCCGGTTCTTGTATGGACCGACCACAAGAACCTGGCTTACATCCAGTCAACCAAGCAAGCAAATCCCCGCCAATCCAGGTGGTCAATTTTCTTCTCTCGGTTTAATCTCATCATCTCCTACAGACCCGGATCCAAGAATGTCAAACCCGATTCTCTCTCTCGTCTCTACTCTGTCGATCATCCCGAGACGCCTGAACCTGTTCTTCCGGCTTCCTGCACAGTGGGGGTGGTCAACTGGGAAATTACTGACCTCATCAACTCCGCCCTGGCCACTGAACCCGATCCAGGTAACGGTCCCACTAACCGAACCTATGTTCCATCTTCCGTCAGGTCCCGTCTCATCCAATGGATGCATGCCGCCAAGTTCTCTGCTCATCCAGGAGTCAGCAGAACAATAGCCCTGATCTCAAGACGCTTCTGGTGGCCCACCCTCCATAGAGACGTCAAGGAGTATGTGTTGGCTTGCTCCACATGTGCCCGTAATAAAGCCTCACACCAACCTCCTTCTGGCCTGCTTCAGCCGCTTCCTGTTCCCTCGCGTCCTTGGTCCCATATCGCCATTGATTTCGTCACCGGCCTCCCCGTCTCTCGAGGTATGTCCACCATTTTCACCATTGTTGACCGTTTCTCGAAGGCCTGCCATCTCATTCCCCTTAGGAAACTCCCACGGCCTTCCAGACAGCCCAGCTCCTCATCAAACACGTCTTCCGTTTACACGGCATTCCCCAAGAGATCCTCTCGGACCGGGGTCCTCAGTTCATTTCCCAGGTCTGGAAGGCTTTCTGTTCAGCTCTCGGCTGCAAACCCTCTCTCACCTCTGGTTACCACCCCCAATCTAATGGTCAGACTGAGAGGATGAACCAGCAGTTGGAATCAACCCTTCGTTGCCTCACTCTCTAACAATCCCGTGGACTGGAGCCAATTTCTCCCTTGGATCGAATATGCACACAACTCCCTCAGATCTGCATCCACTGGTCAATCCCCGTTTCAGGTTAGTCTCGGCTATCAACCTCCACTTTTCCCCGCAGACGAGAGAGAGATTTCGGTCCAGTCCGTAAACCAACACATCCGCCGCTGCCAGAGAATCTGGAGGGAAACCATCGCCACCCTCAACCAGTCATCTGAGTCCATCAAACGCTTCGCCGACTCCAGGAGACGTCCCGCCCCCGAGTACACTGAGGGCCAGGAGGTATGGCTGTCCACTCGAGACATTCCCCTCAAGGGGATGTCTCGAAAGCTCTCTCCTAGGTTCATTGGCCCCTACAAGATCACCCGAGTCATCAACCCTCAGCCGTCCGTCTCCAACTACCTCAGTCCCTCCGAATCCACCCTACCTTCCACGTGTCCCAGATCAAGCCTGTCTCCTCGAGCCCTCTGTGCCCACCGTCCGACTCCCCACCACCCGCCCTGGAGGTCGATGGTCATCCGGCCTTCACTGTTCGTCGCATCGTGGACTCCCGTCGCCGACGCAGGTCGCGCGGATGGCAGTACCTCGTCGACTGGGAGGGCTACGGACCGGAGGATCGCCAGTGGGTTCCGGGCTCGTACATCCTCGATCCTGCCCTTATCGAGGAGTACGGCGTTCCTGCCCTTTCCGACCTCTTCGGACCGCCAAGGGGCGGTCGTTGAGGGGGGGTACTGTTGGGAGCTGGAGAAGTTCCACCTTTCTCCAGCAGAGTCCGCCCGTGGATCCTCTGAGGGAGCCTCCTGCACAGCTGCAGCTCATCAAGATCATCAGAGGATCCACTACTTAAGCTGTCTTCAGACCTTGCCTCCAACGCCCGCAGTGTTGTTCCAGTTGGTCAGCGCTTAAGCCTAGATCCTCAGTGAAACTTTATGACTTTGAATCCAGCCTGGATTCTAACCATTGTCTCTGTCTTCCAGGAAAACAGTGTCTCCTCTGTGAAGCTCAGGAAGAGCTAACCTGCCGAGCCGACCCTCTGAGCCAAACCTGAAGAATCTAAGAGAACCTCCAAGCAGCTCAGGGCTAAGAGCTGGAAAACCCAAAGCCAAGGTCTGTGCATTTCTAGAAGTGAGACGCTGAAGCAGCTAGCGGACTCTGCTGATGAACCCCTCTCCAGATCCAACAGAGACTCTCCCAAAGCTAAACCTCAAGAACCCTCAAGGTACAATCAGTAAGCTTCTGGAAATCAAACCTCTGTTGGCAACGCTAACTGAACTGTCTCTCACGCAGACTCCGGTGAACCAGTATCCAGGCCCGAACCTGAACCAGTACATTCTGTGTGCTTGTGCAAAATAAACTTGTTTAACTTTCATCCCTGTGTCCGTCAGTGGTGTTCTGCATTCTTGGGTCGCTTTTAGTGAACCCATCATGACACCTAGATATGTCCCTGCTTTAATACACCAAATCAAATAATCAGGTCATCAGTAGGATTTTGCAGAACTTGACTATGCAGAGGAGTTAATTAAGCCATATGATTCAGGTGTGTCGGATCAGGGATATATCTAAAGGTTGCATGATACGGCCCTCTGGGACTTGAGTTAGACACCCCTGGATTAGACCGACACATGAGTTTTCCAGCAATCCATTCCTACCTTTTTATCCCACTGGGATCACAGGGGGACAACTGTGTCTTGACTCTGCACAGTTTGCAATCTACTGCAGGGTGACAGACAAACCCGGACCGACCGAAGGGAGAACCGGCAGTATTCCCGAAGCGCTGGCCTAGGATTCGCCTGCTGGCCTGCGTCTCTCTTTTTTTTTTTTTTTTTTTTAAGTCTGCTAGTGCAACAGACGTGTGTCTGTCAGAGGGGCAGACCAGGCCACTTAGGCCAGTAGCATGTGAGGTGGGAAAGATGATTTGTTTATTTCAATTATCACCCGCCCCAACAGTCCGTATCATCCACACAGGTAGCAGCGTGTGGAGGAAGGGTTGTGTGATGTGTGTCTGGTGTGTGTGTAGCTAGTGAGTGGTGCAAGTGAGTATAAGAAACAATGCACTACGTCTTTGAATGGGGTTAAAGGAAGAGCAGAGAGGGAGAGAGACAAAAACAGAAAGGCGCTGGAGGAGGACTCTGCCAAATGCAGAAAAGTTACGGATTTATTTTGGCCCCCTACCCATGGTGCCATTAAAAAACAAAGATGCAAGTAAGTTATAAAAAAAAAACACTAACTAAAAAACATTAATTAAAAAACATTAACACAACATTCTGTGATTGTGTTTAAAACGCAATGTGATGTCCACAGATCTAAAGATCACTGGTAATGGAATGGAAGAACCAAGGGCGTAGGTTTGATTTGAACTTTGGTAGGGACACTATTGGTCGGGTGTCATTGGTGCTATGCAATATGCATGCATTTTTTATGCTCGATGTGAGCATCCGTACTGATAAGGCGAATTCATTGTTAAAAAGAGAAAAACATCATTTTGCTACATTAAGAAAAAAATTTTATAAGCACTACACTCATTAGAAGCTGTTTATCAATGTTTGAAGTATCACAGGCTCTGATCAATGTGGAATTAGGACTGTGTTCTACTTTTGAAAATGGTTTCATTTGAAGCGACTCAGAGAAGGTAAATACAGTATTTTCTTCTGAAGATATAGAATTGTGCAGAGGTAAACCCACTCTTATATTTTACCTACTATGCTCTCTCTGTATCAAGCAAAATAATACATTCATTAAAATAATAACTTTACTATAAAAGTGGAACATCTGGGCTGTTGGTACTCTGTGTAGCCCATTTCATGTATTTTATCTGTGGCTGAAAACATGAATCATGTTAATTGATTATTTCAATAATCGTCAACTAATTTAGTAAGTGATTCATCATTAACTGGAGAATAGAGACTCTAAAACATAATATAAATGTAAAATGTCCCTTTCCCCTACAGAGCAACCCACTTAGATCAGTAATTATACCAAAATTGTAAAAATACAATATATATATATATATATATATATATATATATATATATATATATATATATATATATATATATATATATATATAATATAATATAATATAATATAATATATTATATATATATATATATATATATATATATATATATATATATATATATATATATATAATATATAAGATTAAAAAATGTTTTGTCTGTCAATATTCTGTGTTTCCTATAATCATATAATGTATAAGTGCATTTTTAATAGTAAAGGATTAAATGTAACACAACCTTTTATCATTGTCTTATATTGCTTACTGTCTGACTGTTTAAATAGCTCCTTATGTCTATTTTCTTTTTTAGTGGCATCATCTACAAACACAACACTAAGAATGAGCCTAAGTTTATTCAAGTATAAAATAATTTTTAACAATTATAAAAGACAATATAACACTATCTTATCTGTAATTTCACATTATCCAAAATAAACAGCCAGATTCCAGCATTTTTACCAGACATTAATGTTTGTACTAATTTACTGATAGACTGTGTGGAAATCTATGTAGATGAAACCAATGTTTAAATTCTTTCCTTTGTTTGTTCTTGTCTTTATCCTATTTCTAGAAGTATAAATAGTCAATAAAATAGAACTATTATTATGTGGAACCCTAATTATGCTTTTTAAACGAAAAACAGCAGATGTTTAGACGCCATTTCTTGTTGTTTTACTCTATAAGAGAAATAACACCTGCTAATATTTATACCTGAACTTCCTCAAAGAGTCATAAAAAATAAAACCAGTAATAGCAACTAAATATCAGTAAAAAGGAAACACTCACATTTTCTTTTTTAGTTGGCTGTGGCTAAGAATCAGAAATGTTGATGGCTTACAGCCTTTATTTTCCCATTTTGTGTCTTCAGAACTCCTGGCTGACTCAGAATATTTAGAGCTATAAACAAGAAAAAAAAATGTTTTTGTTTTTAGTGTACATGATATTCATTTTTTTATTGGGACTTGTTTTGTAGCCTAATATTTATTGTAGTAACCGCAGCATTCTAGTGTGAATCAATTTTCAATTTTGTGCTCCAAGCACACCAGGACTAGAAAGCAACCAATCAGAGAGAGAGAAGGCGGAACTTAAGGCAGAACAACCAATGAGGAGTGGAGTTAAACAGCTCAGCACAGTTCCATGCGCTGCTGCGTGAGAAAGGGACAGGAGAGAGCAGGCAGAGGAACTGCGAGAGGAAAAGAAGCCACTGCTGCAACAACTGCTGTAAATTATAAACATGTTGTTAACATCCAATTATTGGTAGGGACAATTAGGTCGGTTCAAAATTTTGGTAGGGACATGTCCCTATGGTCCCTATGCAAACCTACGCCCATGGGAAGA
Organism: Cyprinodon brontotheroides; assembly: GCA_018398635.1. NCBI lineage: Eukaryota > Metazoa > Chordata > Actinopteri > Cyprinodontiformes > Cyprinodontidae > Cyprinodon > Cyprinodon brontotheroides. The sequence goes on from JAGKQL010000063.1 coordinate 2,968,466, forward strand.
ACACTGTTAGCATATGTTTGATATTCAAAGGTGTTGATGGAGATGACATCACACCTGCTGGTGCTTCAGGAGAAGTAGAACATTTGGGAGAAGATACAGAATAATTTCTACAGTAGAGCAACAACATGCACCAAGCATGTGGGACTACAGCATTATTCTATTAAGTGATTGTGTTGTTGAGTTTTTTCTGTCTGTTGCTGACTTGCAGTTAAGTATTCCAGCTTAAACCTTAACGTTTGTGTATTCCAACCTTGAATTTACTGTATGTTGGGGTTCATTACTGTTCCCCCGTATAATGATTTGCCATTGAGGCATAATACGACATGATATAACTATGTATAGCTCTAACCTTGGCACTATTTAATATGTACAATTATTATTTATTATCTTTGTACTATTGGTGGTAATGTTGTAAAGTGATGATTGTCCAAAAATATAATTTAAAATAACTAAAATAAAGACTATTTTACTTAATCTTTTAATTTGAGCATTTATTTATTTTTTTATATAAATTTATGCTTTCCATGTCAAATAAAAAAAAAACCCATTAGTATGTTGCCTGGAAATTAGTAAGGAATCGAAATAAATACAAATCCTATTATAAACCTGCATTTATAAAACTGGAGCTACTCTGAGTAACTCCCTTATAATCCCATTTAAACTTGGTGAATTGGGAACAAAATACAAAACAAAAATTATAGACAGAATGACTTAATTAGTTTTACCTTGCAGGGTGGCCTGGTTAGATGATTGACTCCTGGCCTGAAAAAAGTCCCAGTCCGGCCCTGGTGACAGAGATATAAAGGACAAACGAATATACACGTACTCTGTAGCTGTTTAACCTAACAAGCATGTTTTTTGCCTGTCTTATATAGCTACTACCAGTTTGCTGTACTCGAAGAAAACAATTAAAATGAAGGATTTCTTCAGTCAGTAGTTTTCCATTGTTTTTGTAGTTACAAATAGTTGGTTAAACACTCCAGTCCCTTAGCACATTGGTGTATTTTATTAGGTAGTTTAAAATGTCTACCCTTATCAACCTTTGAGCTATAGTGTGAGACCCGAGTAAAGATGCCTCAGCTGTCGTAAAAGGCCAGCCCCCGTTTAAGTCCTGGGCTGTGGACCTTTCTCAGATCTTCCCCTTTCTCGCAACTGCATTTCCTGTCAGCCAGATTTCTCATAGAGGATACAAGCATTCTGCCAGAAGGGAAAAAAAAAAATTAAACATCTTTTGAACCACTATTAAGGGTTTTAATTGTTAAACATTAAAACAAAAGTTAGCAATCTTAATAATACCTTCATAGAGATAGTACTATGCTTTCCTAAGCTTAGACACATTTCATAAACCTTTTCCTTTCCTAAAAGTCTTTCAAGTATTTCTGGTTAAGATTTTTAAAAAGTGGGAATTTATAAATAAATTTAACTAAATAAAAGCTATCCTGGTTTGTTCTTGCCATTATACCTATGCATTGCAACATTGAATTTAGAACTTGACTAGGTTTTTTTTTTTAAATATGGTTAGTCACAAAGTCTTTAGGCTGTGATGAGCTGCAGGGTATGCATTGACTCTTGTTCTGCACATGTGAAATGATAATGGTTTTGAGCTGAAACTGAATGAATGACTCTACCAACAAAGTACCTTGGCTTTCTTTAAGGGACTCGCTGCTTTCACCATTCAGAGACATTTTTTCTCTCCAGCAGAGTTTCATTTCAGCTCTGTAGCTTTGACAGATTTCTGCTCTCTAACAGTCAGCTGCCTTTTTGGGCAGAGCTTTTTCAGCCATTTCTGACCAGCAGCTTCACTTAAGAGCCTTTAGCTACATCAGGGAGCTATTGTCAGTTTCTACAGAGGTACTTAGCTGCCACATGTGTACACAGTGAATTCCAGCTTTCTTTGATTTGTCATACGTAGAAGCATTAGTGACCCATAAAGGTCTGCACAACACTGTTGCCTTTTTTTTATTATTTTATGAGCTTGATAATTGAATTTTTTCCATTTTCAATTACATTAATTTAAGTGACAACTATCCTGAGTCATTAAACAAATGTATCTGTTGTTGAAAAGCAGCAGTCACAGTTGAGTTAAATTTGTGTACAATTACATTTCTAAAACATTGTTTTGTTATTGTTTCCCATTTAGAAATGTTTTTTTTTTTTTTTTTACATTTGCAGCTTTTTGTTTAAGTCATACTTTGTAAAGAGTTTGCAAGTTACCATACTGTAATTCCTATTATACAAACAAATGTATGAGTCAGGAGAGGAATACAACAAATCTACTGTATTATATATTTTAGATTGTCTGTACTACATAATTATGAAAAAAGAATGATATGTTAGAAACATAAGAGAAATAAGGACATTTTATGGTAAAAACTTATATAATATAAATAATATAATATAAAATATATTATATAATTTTCTACCAATACCAATAAGGACATTTTATGGTAAAAACTTATATAATATAAATAATATAATATAAAATATATTATATAATTTTCTACCAATACCAACTTGACTTAGGAGTAAAATTAGTATTAAAACTTTTGCTGGCTTCAAATGAATAAAATCCCTAATTATTTGAAAAACAAAAATCCATACATCTTCTCCCACTTCATCCATCAGGGTTACCTAGTGGCTTGGTGCCTATCTCCAGCAGTTTATGAGAAAAGAGTTGGGTACACCGTAGACGGGTCGGCAGTCTATCACAGGGCAACACAGAGACACACTCACAGCTAAGGACAAGTTAGAGACTCCAATTAACCTTATTGTCATGTTTTTGGACTGTTAGAGGAAACTGTAGTACCCAGAGAGAACACACACATTAACAGGGAGAACATGCAAAGTTTGATTCTCTCCATGCAGAGAGAACCAAATTGAAAACCCACTTACAGCAAAGCAACAGTGCTACAAATAGTGCCCTGCAGCTCAGTGGCTGGCCGATAGAGGGAGCTAGGGTGCCGCTCCACCCACCCATTTACCCTGATTAAGGCATCCAAAAAATAAATAAATAAAAAATAAAAAACAATACTGTATATATATATATATATATATATATATATATATATATATATATATATATATATATATATATATATATAATTTTTATTTAATTTCTAAATATTTCTAAATATATTCATACATATTTTTTATATATTGCAATTTACATATTTAATCTATTTACATGGAATGACCATTTACTAGTCATTCCATATATTTTTAGATCGGATTGGTGATATATTTCTGCCTAGGGGGCAAAATTCTTTGCCCATTTACTCTCGTTAAAAGTCGTACATGCTTGCTTGGTAAGTTCCTCTGCACTACAGAGGTATAGGAGAGGTTGGGGCACAGGAGAGCTGCGCCCTGAGGTGACAGGAAGTGTCTTTGCTCACCACCTCCCGCCACAGAGCAGACGTTCTGCATGTAATTCACAGGTGTTTCAACAAAGTGTTAGCTTTGTTAGTTCGACCCATAAATGTATGTTTCTCTGCCTTTTCTCATCACCGTAGGTTCATCTGATCTGGTCCTGATTGGCTGTGAGACCAACCTGGAGAGAAATGTCAGCTGGCCTGCTACTATAAACACCTTTGAATATAGATAACATTGGGCCTTTTTTTCAGTACTTGCTCCTATTTCTCTCCTAGACATAGCTATGCACTCTGCTTTTTCTGTGACTAACTCACTGTCCTCTCTTTAATCCCTTTTAGCATGAAAACTGGCTCAGAGTTTGCATGATTAACTGTTTCTTTCCTAGACTGAGCCACCTGGTTTACTGTTACCTCTTCTAGAATTAAAAGTATTTAGGTATCTATGTTGCTTTTCATATCTGCCTCTGCCTCCTTGTGGGTCTCGGTAGATGGCCGTTTCCACTGAGCCTGGTTCTAGTGCAGGTTTCTTACTATTAAGATTCTGTTGTTGGTGCATTAATTGTTGCACAGTGCAAGTGCATGAGAACTTTCTCTATATGCTCATCCAGGAGGAGTAGATCCTGCAAAGTCAATGACACAATGCAATTAGCTGGGTTTCTTTAGACAGAAAACTTTGAACCATGTGACTGTATGATTTGATTGTCTCTGTAAATTACATTAAGACTACATGTTGAGTCAATTGATGCTACATAAATAACCTAATTTATATTAAAATCTATTTCAAAATCTGAATGCTTATGGAACTGGGGGCAAACAAATTTATTAATATTTTGCATTTTGTCCCTTAGCAGATTTATTTCAGTTGAATGTTCCAGAGTAGATGTCATTCTATTAAAATAAATTATAGCGGTCTAAGGTTCTTCACATTACAAAAGCTTTGGAATGATGCGAACAACCATATATATATATATATATATATATATATATATATATATATATATATATATATATATATATATATATATATATATATATATATATAACTATATATACTTGTTAAAATATATATATATATATATATATATATATATATATATATATATATATATATATATTCGCCTGATATATAATATATATATATATATATATATATATATATATATAATGTTCTCTATATTATACATATAGCTTTTATTTAGTCCCATGCATCATCTGCCATATGCTTGCCTACTTGTTTAATGTAAGCGTCTGGGATACCTCATTTGTACTGTAAATCAAAACTAACTTTGAAATTAAGTTTATTTTCTAGGAATTATACACCAGAACTTGTAAAGTGTGTTATGATGTTATTTTGTAAGCATGCCTCTGAGCTCTGTGAGGAAAATCATTGAAAAATGCAAACTCAGTAATGAGGCAGCTCGGCCACCTACCTGTCTCTAAAAGTGTTGTGATCCTACTCTGTCAGCAGTCCAGCTGGTGTCGAGGGAGCTTGATTTTCCCCATTAGGTTGTTTTGACAGCCATATCCTCTGTAATTAATACCAGGCACTCTTAAATGAGATTTACGTGAGGCGTGCTGTTTGCACCTCCCAGCTGGTGGGTAGTTTAGGCCTCGCTCTGCTTCCCTGGCTGCACCATCAGTGCAGCTTTTTTTATACAGTCCAATAAACACATAAATTCTAAAGATTTCAAAGGAATATTGATTTCCTTTTTTTTGAAAGCCTGAGAGACAAACCGAAGCAGCCTACGTCTTGAAAGAAGCCAGTGCCAAGACTTGAAACAGGGTTTTTGTTTAAATTAAAAATTACTTGTATGAAGTATGAAATGCTTTAAAACGCATAGGAAAGTCATTAAATATATCCCATCAGTTCCCCTGATAACGATCTCCTTTATGATGATGCAAAGAGAATCAATAGGAGCTAAATTCAATGTATTAATTTCTTTAGTTGCTTTGACCACGTTTTTATTTTTTTGAAAGACTACTAAAGGAGAAAAATCTACTTATAGTCATTGGGCCTACAGATGTTATTTTGTTTCCACCTCATCACTGCAGCAATTGTGGAAAGAACAAGTCAAGAATGTTAAGGGGATTTTATCATTGTTCATACCATAATGAAACATACTTAACTGTTTTGTCCCTAAAAGGTATAGTGGAGGATGTTCTTTTTCGGCGTGGATCATCAAAATAAGTGGTCATCCTAATTGTCAGTAATTCTGGTGATATGTTTATGTAAGGCCGTCCTACGTGCTCGTCCCCATTTTCAATTACCAGTGGTGAGTCTGACATAGTGGAAAAATTGCAAATCTTTTGGAAAGTAAGCTTTTATGAGCGATGCAAACAGCAACTTTTAAACAGAGCTTAGACGAGGAGAAATGGGCTTGTGCATGCTCCCGCAAGCGTTAAATAGGCTTTCCTTTTCGGGAGCGGGTACAGGGTTGTGCATGTGCATTTTTTTTTAAAGTGGAGATGGAGGGTCTTTTCAAAAATTCGTGAAAATCCTCCACTGTACTTTTAACCTGTTGCCCCAACTAATGCAGACAAACACAAGACATTTAAATCAGGGGTCTACAACTCCAGTTCTCATTTGTCACTGTCCTGCCACTTTTAGATGCATCCCCATTTGAGCCCACCTGAATTCAGTACATGGTTAATGAACAGGCCTTTGCAAAGGTGACATGCCAAGGACATAATTCAGCCTTTCAATTCACAGGGGCCGTACAGTGTTACAGCAGTTAGCACTGTTGCATTGCAACAAGAAGATCCTGGGTTTGATTCTAGTCCTAGAGTCTTTCTGAGTCGAGTTTGCATGTTGTCCCCCGTACATGTGTGGGTTCTCTCTAGGCACTCCTGTTTCCTCCCACAATCTAAAAACTTGACTGTTAGGTTTATTGGCATCTCTAAATTGTCCTTCATTGTGAGAATGTGTGAGCGCCTGGTTGTTTGAGTGGGAAAAGATGGATGGATGGATTCAGGTGTGCTGGAACAGGTAAAACAAAACTTCATGTATTTTTAGGGGGACTTTATGTGATGGAGCATCACAGCATACTGCATATTTATAAATGAAAGTGATTGATATCTATAAATAAAAGTGACTGAAGATATATTGATATCTTAAAAGTTTTTGAAAATATACAATGTACAATGAGCAACATGCATTTTTATTGTTCCCTCTTTTAGTTTGATACCCCTTAATAAAATATACTCCAGCTAATTATTTTCACAATTAAATGATAAATAACTCTATATGTGTATATATAATCAAATAGTAAAAATGAAAGGAGCAGAATTGTCAGAGTTAGAATAAAAGAAAGAATAGAAACAAAAAATATGAATTACCATGACAACCCTAGTCTGATTGCTCTGGCTCACCACAAATAAAAGGTAACGAAAACAATTGTGTTTCTAAATGTGATTTTTAAATTCACCCAGGCTTCTTACAAAGCTCATGGATAGTGAGAATATTCTACACTTTATTTACAGCATCAGCTTCAACACTGTCCTTTAAGCAATTAATAACTCTCTGCTTTTAAATGATGCCATGACAGAAATGGACCATTTCAAAATAAAAGACCAAATATAATATCTTAAGAGTTCTTAAAGAAACTGGCATCCAGTATAGAGAAAATGAAATGGCACTGATATGCTTAAGTTGTCTTTTCCAGTTAGAAAACATGCAGCAGCCTTTTTGGATGAGCTAAAGATGTCAGAAAGCATCTGACTGATCCCACTATGGAGCGACTTACTGTAGCGCAGTCAACCTAAAATGATAAAAACTAGACTGAGCTACTGCACTGACCTGCTTATCAAATTTGGGATCTGAGTCAAAAATAACTATAAGATTTCTGACAGTTGGTACAAAATGAGTCAGTAGCACTGTTACTCTCTGTCAGGAAGTCAGATTTACCAGAGAGAATCGCCTCAGTCTTGATTCATTTAGACATAGAGTTGAGCTTCATCCTCGTTTTGGCATTTCTTAAAGAGTTTAGCACATTCTCAAACATTTGACTTGATACAGATGTTACTCAATAAAACTAAATAGAAGATATGCTGTTATTTCATTTATTCTCTCTTGTGCAAAGGCTTATTGTTTGCTTCTGCACTCAGTTACACAACAGTCACTTTGTGAGGAGCACACCAGGCAAGGTAAGGGATATTTGAGATGTCTCAACAAGTTGTCCATGGGGGACAATGGGACCTGCTTCATGTAAACAATTTACAGTTCAAAGCTTCAAGGAGCAATAAGGAATAATTAATTATTTTGCATAGAAATAATAAAAGAAATAGTGATGTGAAGAGCTAAAGTAAATTTTTGAATGAAATATACTTCCCATCTCTCTGTTGTTCTCCGGTTTCTTGCTTGCGTGTCGTGTATAAACATGTCAATAGACCAGTTCCTCCAAAAGGTGATACTGATTTGCTGTGTGTTTCTCCTTTGCAAATATTCCCATACGGTACAAGGCAGCAGGGGGAGGGGGAAGTGGGGGTCAGGGCGGGGTTGCAGCTGGCGTCGAGGTTAAGGGAGATCTAGGAGTGAAATTCTGATTCTCGTTATTTTAAAAACCAAAGATGTGGTTCAAGTCTGTGTCCATAAACGTAAAAGAAAAACATAAAAGGTCGGAAATGAAAATCTGGTCTTGGTGTGTCACATTAATTTATGATAATAAAATAAATCAAATTCTGATACTCTTCCAAGAGAAAAGGTATTGATATCTTTATATCTGAAATAATTTCTAAAATACAATCATTTCAGTTTTAGAAATTCTGTTTCAAACAGGCTTATATCTCTTCTTTTCTAAGTGGCATTAGAAATAACCTTAGCAAACAAACAATGTAAAAAGGGACCAGCATAGAGACACGTCTGGATAACCTGAGGGAAAACCCAACAGGTTTGTGGGAACTTGGAGTGGCTGCAGAGATCCGAAACTAAGATAAAAAAATAAAAAAAAACATTGACAAGAAAGCTTTCTTATTACCTTGAAAATATGTTTTTTTTTTTTTTCTTTTTCAGTTTTTTGTTTTTCTGCCAGCCACTCATTTAAAAAAAAAAAATAAGAGAAAACACTTTCTTATAAACCTTTTTTTTTATGGTCAGCATTATCAATGTCAAGGTTTTAGTTTGATCTATACTTTAACCTGGGTCCTTACATACCACCATTGAACATTCTTCAGATGAGAAAGTAATTTGTTTAGTGTTTCAAGCTGTATCCTTGTGCTTTCTTCCACAGTCTGTCTTTTGCATAAAGCAAATGGAGAAGCATTATTTTTTTTTTATTTATAATGGGTCCTGTTCTTTACGCTACAGATAAAATAAAAAAAATGGGTCAATTCCGTAGCCCGAACTTTGGTTTCAATAATGGTCTTGTTGAATTCGCCTAACATTTTCAAATCTTATGAACTTCTTGAAGGTATTTTTGTAAAGCTCTCCTTTTATACTTTTAGATGGATCAGTTGAAAAACAACACAAACATGGATGTCAATTTAAATTCAAAAAAGAAAGCAAGTGATTATTTAAACATAGAATGTACAAAGGAGTAAAACGGTATATTTAGTGGAGGATTTTTTGTTTCTAAACCGTTTTCATGCTGCACAACCACAACCTGATTTTGTATTCTTTTGTTCTCCTTCACCAACAGACAAGGCTTTAAATATTGTGATTTAGGTTATTGTGAAGTTTTTAGAAACCCCAGGAACCACTGCTCCCCGCAGAGCATTGGATTGAAACAGAGGGGAATCTGAGCTCTACATAAAAACAGAATAGAAAGTGGGCAAGTTTACAAAAAAACATTAAAAAAAATAAAAATTTTAACTTTCATGCCAACAGTTAGATATTTCCAGACAACTACCCACTGTTTTGTTCCTATTTTTCAATTGTCTTCTGCTTTCCAATTCTCTTTGTGTTGACCCCTTTGTCTGCTGTTGAATTATTTATAAAGTCAGTGTCAAATAAAATCAGTTATTTTATAAACTTGTTTGTTTTTCTTTGTGAAACATTTTGGGTCCAGTGAGTTTTGTCTTTTTAATGATCTAGCTAAAATGATACTGTTTAAAATATGCAATTATTGTTTGCATAAGATTTAGATATCTGCTTCTAAAATGCTGGTCATTCTTCTTTATTCCTATTAACTTTAAAACAATAAGCATTTTTAATGAATTTGAAGCCAAGTCAGTGCTGTCTTTTTGATTTGGAACATAAATAATGCAATTTTCATTTATTTTCATACTGTATACCACTTTTATAATACAGTATCTTCATTGCCTCATCAGCTTCATTATACAGATGTGTCTTTATAAATTGTACTGTATAAATGGTTTATTGTACCTGGTCAATTTAAAGAGTGAAGACTCACAGTAGTGAGAACTGCTGCCTCAAGAGGGTCAAGGCAATTTAGGAAAAAGAGCTTCAGCAGAGGTGAGCTGCAGAAATCAGGAGAGGAAAACACCCTAAGCTGCTTAGAATCCAGTGTGAAGTACTGTATCGGTACTTGGTGGTAAATTAAGAGTCATCTACTGACGGAGGTCCACTGAGTTTTCTGTGTGCCAAAGTTTAGATGCTGTCTTTATCTCTTCAAATTTCCTCCTGTTGACAACTTCCTGGAGGTGCTGATTTTTTTCTTTATGATTTAGTACCTATATGTTTTATACCAAAAGTTCTTAAACCTGATTTAGTAAAACAATTATCCCAGCAAAATGGCTGACAGAAACCATATATATAAACCTAGGAGTATTAAGAAGAAGATGAGACACCTAAATCATCATTGCAGACATTTCTATTGGTTTTCTTTTTCAGATGCAAAACAAAAGAATAAAAGTTTGTTTCCATGATTATTTTGTACAACCCATCAGCCTGGCCAGGTGCAGCATTCCAGGTACATACAGTATCTGTAGCACTACTTTCAATATTCTGTCCTGTTCTTCGATTAATGCATTTTGCAGAAGAGTTCAGTAGTTCTCTCCAGCTGAGTTTAGTCTATGTGGATGAAGCTGTCTGGTTTAAGTCAGAAATGATTGAACTGACAGGTATGATCATGTCAATACTTGAGAGGATTTAATGTGTTATCTGTAGGACATAACTGACATATTCAATGATGTTGCTCAACCAAACATTTTCCTTACTAATGAGACATCTTTATTATTGATTTGTCCATCCATCCATCAATCCATCCATCCATCCATCCATCCATCCATCCATCCATCCATACATCCATTCATCCATCCATCCATCCATCCATCAAAAGCCATGCATCCATCCATCCATCCATCAGCACCCATACACAATGGGCGGTCTCCCTTTTTTTCCTCTACCACAGGCCTGGGAGTTTGAGGGTTCTGCGCAGTATCTTTGCTGTTCCTAGAACTGCACCATTCTGGACCGAGATGTCTGATGTATATTTCCAGGGATCTGCTGTAACCACTCTTAAAGTTTGTGGGTCACTGCCCCCGAGTGCGCCAATGACCACTGATGCCTTCAGCTTCCAGTCTTTCTCCAGCTCTTCTCTGAGCCCCTGGTATTCCTCTTGTTCCTTTTTCCTGATGTTGCAGTCACTCAGTATTGCTATGTTAACCGCAGCAGCTTTCCTCTGCTTTTTGTCCACCACCACAATGTCTTGTTGGATCTTGGCTTGATCATTCTCTACCACCTTTGGGGGTGTTTCCCACTTTGACCTTGGGGTTTCCAGCCCATACTCTGCACAGATATTCCTGTACACTATTCCAGACACTTGGTTATGGCGCTCCATGTAAGCTTTCCCTGCCAGCATCTTACACCCTGCAGTTATGCGCTAGATTGTCTCAGGGGCACCAGTCTGCACCTGGGGTCTTGTCTGGTGTGTTGGATCTGGGCCTCTATTGCTCTGGTGCTCAGGGCCTGCTCCTGTGCAGCCATAATTAGTGCCTCTAGGCTGTCCCTCAGTCCGGCTTTGTCTAGCCATTGGTAGGATTTCCTGATATGCGCCACTTTGGTTATGTTTCGATGGTACATCCCGTGTATGGGCTTATCCTCCCATGACGGAGTCTCTGGCACCTCATCTTCTGTACCCTGTTGTCTGAGACATTTACTGAGCACGTCGTCTGTTGGAGCCTTGTCCTTGATGTACTTAAGGATCTTGGTTGTTTCATCCTCGATAGTGCTGGATTTGGATCTCAGGGTGCTGGATTTGGGGTGGTTGCCTGGTTAGGAGCTTTCATGTCTTAACATCTGTGGCATA
>JAGKQL010000063.1:2980537-3013519 GCA_018398635.1 Cyprinodon brontotheroides
ATATATAAACATTTATGTCTCAATGTATAATTTAACTTCTACCCACATATTTATTTATTGTATTTTGGGGGTAATTAATTGAATGCTTATTTATTTATTTATTGAGCATTTATTTATTTATGTATTTATTTTATATACGGTAGAGCTGTTCCTCCATACCTAAAAAATCTTATCTGTGCAAATAAGCCTAAAACTGATTTATGTAAACATCCCTGTCTGGTAAACTAGGCCATGAAAATACAATATCTAAGTTTGGCTACTGCTCTCTAATGAGAATATCTTAGTGGCACTCATCAGACGTAAGAAACTACTCATTTGATTATTTGCTTCGATGTCCCAATACATCATACTTTCATAAAATCATGCAACATACTCTACCCTATCTGTGGACATTGTTATTTGCAAAGTAGGTGCTGGATAAACAAATAAAAGTGCTTTAATGTTGCTTTAAAGAAACAGACTTATCCTCACTAAAGATACCTGTAGCATTTTCCGTTATCAAAATCGGACATGCTCTACAGCCAATAATATTTAGCAGTGTAGCCACCCCTCAGGAAGTGGTCTAACACACACACCCAGTTGTGAGGAAGTGCAACGATTTTAGCATAATTTGACCTATGGGTAGTGATGCCATGCTGCAGCAATATATAACTTAATGTCATTGTGACCAATTTTCTTTTTGCATTTTCAGATTTGTGCAGAATTCCATCGAATAACAAATATAAATTTAAAGAGTACATTTTATTCTGCATTTGATAAGTACATGCCATGGCTAATGACGATGTACCGTGAGAAAGCGGCCCGCACTGGCAAAACTTCTGAATTGCTAAGAAACATCTTCAGGACCTATGATCTCCTTGTATGTAACATTTCCTACCTCATGACAGTTTTGTACTATGGTATTATTTAATATATGTATATGATTAATATTCTGCTTTTGCTGCAATTCTGTCTTCCCACGTGCCTTTAATCCCTCCATAATGGCCTGGAAGGCGTTGATGTTAACAGTGGTAGCACAATTTATGCTGCAGGCACTTCCCATCTTCCTGGCATTGAAGATGCTGCTGGATTTTTTAAGACCTGGAATGTAAGTTTACGACTCCTATTAGGGGCTGCAACAACGAATCGATAAAATCGGTAGACAAAAATCGACTTTTAAAAGCTGCTATAAATCTAATTTCATCATCTATTGTAGTTGTGTCACGACACGCGCCATCACCGGCCATCACCGCCACTTGACCGAAACGGGAAGAAAAAAAAATTACGGCAGAGCGAGTCAGCACCGCAGCTAGGCAGTGTTGCTAACTTAGCCACTTTTGTCGCTATATTTAGCAACTTTTCAGACCTCTCCAGCAACTATATAAAAAAAAAAGCGAATAGTGACAAATGTGGCGACACTCTTTACGGTGTCACTGGCGGTCTTTGGAGACTCTTACGTGAACGCATGTATCGTTCCTACTCTGCCGTCTCAACCCCTCGCTTCTCCCACAGGAGTCCTTCAGCTGCAGGTCAGAGCCGCGAGGATGTTTCCCGCAGCCCAGACTGCAATGAAGCGCCGCGATGCCGTAATTGAGGCGAAATACAATAATTACGATAGTCTGCGCTAGGAAGTGAAAAGTCGTAATACGCAAATCTTTGTAAAACAGATGGCATCGAAGTACCCACTGCTGGCGATGCGCAATCTTGAAAGAAAACACGCTGGTTTCCTCTCATGGCAGTGTGAGCTGATCAGCAGGCTTAGCCGCCATGTTTGCTCTGGTTTAAAGTGGGGAACGTGAACGTGTTAGTTTCAGGTAGCTCATTGATGCTTTCCCACCGTTAGTAGTGTCAGCTGCGACACAGTGATGTTGGCTACTTATTTTACTTTTAATTACAATTTATAATTTGAATCACAGGGCTATTTTTATCTCTATGGTTCAGTATTTTCTCAAGTAGCAACTTTAACTGCTATACTTTCCTGTCTTAAAAGGCAGAACTCTTTTAGTCTAAAAAAAAGTCATTTGTTGAAATGGGGGGGCCTATTGTTACCCCTTAGGGGCTTTAAAAAACAAAAATGTCTTTTTATTCCAAATACAATTTGTAATTTGAATCACAGGGCTATTTTTTTATCTCTATGGTTCAGTATTTTCTCAAGCAGCAACATTAACTAACTGATATACTTTCCTGTCTTAAAAGGCAGAATTTTCTAGTCTAAAAACTGGGGGTTTCATTGTTTGTGTACATTCATAGAACAAAAATGCTCCTTTTTGTTTTATGAAACAAAGTAGCCTATATTTTGTGGATGTACAGCTACATTTCACATGTTTTGTGTAATTTTAACACAAACATTTATTTTTTCATATTGCACCAGTACAGTTAATTTGCCAACCCGTAAATTTTGTGTGTTGTTTGGTGTTGAAAACAGGTGTAAAGGAGGAGGGAGAGTGTTAATATAAAAAATATTTTTGTCCGATTCATCGATTAATCGAAAAAAATAATCGGCCGATTCATCGATTTTTAAAAATAATCGTTAGTTGCAGCCCTAGATTCAACTGTGTGTACTCTTTTACTCTTTCTTTTTCTTAGTTTGTGTATCTCTATAAATATATTTTTTTTCTATTTAACCCTCTGTTACTGCCAAAAGACAACAACCACAACCCTCTTCCTAGCCACCAGAAAAGCTATTAAATCATACTGTACTACAGTAATTCTCCAAGAATGTCATATTTGGGAATTTTACCTGAACTTTTCATTCACTGGTATTTCATATTAAATACACATGTAGTGTTTTTCATTGACTGCTCTACTCATTAACTAATTACTGTCATGTTCTTTAGGCAGAAGACATTGACCTGCCAGACCTCTCGGATACAACTGTAGCTGTTCTCACCATCGGCGTCGCCAGACCCCATTTACTGGGGCACGTGCCCCAGTATAAATGAGCTGTGCCCCAGTATAAATCTCATGAATATTTGCAACAGTGATACAGATTTTTTAATGCATCAATTTAGATAATTCCAACGGAAGGAGACGTATATTTCTACTCAAATGCGCAGCAAGTGTGTTGGTAACTCCAAATTGAGGATGTAATAGCGCCCCCACGTCAGCGCATGTCACTGCATGAACTGCAGGTAAATTAACGCACTGCTCTCAACTGTTTTGGATGGGACACTGTGCGGCCTGCGACGCATTTTTTGTTCTGGTAACGTTTCTTACCTGTCAATTTGATTATTTTCCCAGTGAAACCACATGATTTATAGGCTAATAACTGAAAAAAATGACTGCATTGGTTTGTAGATGGATATCAGGAAATTCCTCACACGAAGCAGAGACAGGGAAGCAGTAAAACAAGATGAGAGGGAGGGAGGTAAGGTCCCGTAATGAATTAGTGATTTAAGCTAAGCAGTTACATTAGCAACGTTATAAGCAATATGATAGATATTTACATAATTATAAATTTCACGTTTTTTAATGTTTGCTGTAGAGAATGAGAATGAAGGTGCTGGAGTAGGAAAGGGAGGAGGAGGCGAGACTGACAGGCAAGAGACAGGTGAGAGACAGGTGAGAGACAGGGAGAGACAGGACCATGAAGGTGATGAGGGAGCAACAACCAGCTTCCACAAACAAGAAGGGGACATTAGTGACTTAGGGGGAAAGCATGATGGTCCTAAACAAGTGAAGTTGTCCCACCATCCCCAGGACAAATTTGGAGTAAAAAAACGTTCATTTAATTCAAAATGGTTTGAAAGCTTTTCCTGGTTGAAAAAGAAAGCCTTGTCATCAAGGATATGCAGTGTGTTTTCAACTTGCTTGATAACACCATGTTCCCCACACTAACGCAGGTCATCCAGATCTCCCTCACCATCCCAGTCTACAGCTGGAGTTGTGAAAGGTCATTCAGTGTGTTGAGAAGGCTCCACACTTAGCTGAGGTGCACAATGGGACAAGACAGGCTCCATCATCTGGCTATTTTATCAGTTGAAAAGGAAGAACTTTCTAAGCTGAGTCACAGTCTAGTGATTGACCGCTTTGCAAGAGTGAAAAATAGTTGTCACATCACCCCTGAGCCGCTTGTAGTGTGGGCAGCCCTGTTCTTAATCAGAATATAGATAGCGTGGCTGTCATGTACGGCAACAACATGCAAAGGCACAAATGTATGTTTACCAACGATTTACAAAAAGAGTTTCCCCGCTTTCAGACCGGATCGAGACAAATGGGAGGCCTTGTGCACAGTGTGCAAAGCAGGTACATATGTCTTGGTGTCCAATGGAGGTGCAAGGGATCTGAAAAGCCACCTGGACTCCGATAGTCAAGATATTCTATTGATATGTTTGTTAGTTTTTGGTACATTTTGAGTTATTTTTGCTACAAAAGAGGTATTTTTTGTTAATTAGCTCATTTGTTTATTTTTTCCAATAACCTACAGAACTGACAATATTTCGTTCATTGCTGAGGCTGAGTATCATCATATTGGGAGTTGAGAGTTATTATTTAACTTTTTTATTGTTAAGTGAGGGATGTTTAGATGAGACATTATTTCTTTCATTGTGCTATTCATTCATTACAGGAATTTTTAAGCATTTTTGATAAATACATTTTGAATAAAATTATCATTTGTTTTGGAGTTATTGCTGTTGACTTTTTTACTGAAAAGCATTTTTAATAAATAAACTGTTAATATCATGTTATTGTAGGATTACCTAGGCCTATGCATGGAACAGAGATCCCCACAGCCGCCCTACACCCCAGCTCCAAAGGTGTCCTGGTTTTCAAAATGAAAATATGGTCACCCTAGGAGACTAAACACATGAGGAGAAATTCACACAGGTGAGAAGCCTTATGAATGTCTATCCTGTGGAAAAAACTTCACTCAGATATCTAGTCTTAATTACTCACATCAGAACTCACACAGATGAGAAACCTTTTTCCTGCACGATTTGTGAAAAAAGTTTTACTCTAAAAAGTTATTTGACTAAACACATGAGAAATCACACAGGTGAGAAGCCCTGTGAATGTATGTTCTGTGGAAAAAGCTTTAGTCAGAAATCTCATCTTTATACACACACCAGAATTCATACAGGTGAGAAGCCTTTTTCCTGCACCATTTGTAACAACAATTTTACTGACAAGAGTCATTTGAATTATCACGAGAATTCATACATGTTAGAAGCTGTTCCCATCAATTATTTGTGACAAAGGTTTTAAACAAGAACGCCATTTGAGTATGCATTGATTTATTAATTCATGATGAAAAATTGTTTATATTTTTTCAAGAAAACATTAGTTTCATATAAGTCAGAGCAGTTAGACGCCACAGGAATGAACAGTAGAGGCTTTTTCCATGTTTAATTGGTGATAAAATCTAGAAACTCCACCTCATTTTACATGAGAAACTCGCAGGTTAATGATCTTTTTGAAGCAAAGTTTAGAGAAAGCCATTAATTTACAGCTCTGTTTCCATAGAAACTAGAACAGATAAGGTGTTATAATGTAAACTTGGTAAATATTCAGGTCTTAGATGAATATGTGGATGTGAAACTTGATAGTTAATTATTTTGGCCTGAGTAAATTAGATTTAAATGGCCAGAAAAAAAAGATTGTTGCACTAACAAAAAAAAGATGTTTAGATTCACAATTTCATCCATTTTCTGTAATAAAGGTGTTGAGATATATTGCCGAAAATCAGTTGGGAGATAATTTGGCTCAATTTACAGATGAACTGGATTGGACCAGTTCTCATCCCGATAGAACGTACTACTCAATATCTTGCATTTGTAGCATTCTTCTCCATAGAACAGGTAGACAGAATGAAATGCAAACCAGAAATCCACTTCCGCCTGTGGAATGGAGTGCACCTCCATTCTTAAAAACACATGTGCATAGTACCAGCTAGTCAGATTGAGTGTATGTTAACACACAGGAAAACATGCACTGATCTCATAAGGTTTCATTTCCGCATTTCAAAATTTCACAGCTTTTGAACTAGCCTCCTCTTAAGGGAAGGACTACAAGGTCATAATATCCATAAACCATTTGTGAGCATAATGCACTGGATAGATCAAACAGAAGTGGTAAAACTTGACAGGCTTGCTGAGTGGATGTGTTTGCTTCGGCTCCGCTACCTTTCTGTAAAATCCTGGAATGTACTCGTAACAAGTGATATTGAACAACATTTAAAACAGCTGTGATGCCTCTTTCACAAAAGAAACCCGGTAAACACGCCAGCAAACCGACTCAATCGAAGTTATATAACTATGCTTCTAAGTTGAGCTCTGAAGCTAGCTGTGAAGATAACGAGGCTAATACCACTGCGTGCGAACTAATGGAGGAGGAAAACAGCGAGTCGAATGAGAAGAATATGATGACTGAAACTGGTTCAGAGGCAATATTGGCTGCAATTGCAAATTTGAAATCAGAGTTCTCCTTCAGACTGGATGGGATTCTGTCAGCAATAGAGAGTGTTAAAAAAGATGTTAACGAGTGCGCCGAGCGGATCGGTGAGGCAGAAGTGTGGATATCTGCAGCAGAGGATAACGTCACCAGTCTACAAGCTAAGGTCCAGGTCCTTGAAAATAAAAATAAAGAGCTTGAAGGGAAAGTGTTGGACTTGGAGACCAGATCGCGACGATCTAACCTAAGACTGGTTAACCTTCCCGAGGGCGCGGAGGGAGAGGACGCCTGCGGCTTTCTGGAAAAGTGGCTACCAGAGGCTCTGAACCTGGCACCGTTACGCACCACTCTGACCCTGGAGAGAGCGCACCGGCTCGGCCAGAAAAGCACATCAAACACCGCTGCACCAAGGACTCTTATTATGAACTTCTTAAACTACAGGGATAAAGTAACTGTGATAAGAGCCGCCAGGACGAAGGGACAGATCCTATTCAAGAATCATCCGGTCAGATTTTATGAGGACCTTGCAGCAGGTGTGCACAAAAAACAGAAAGTTTGACAGCGTGAGACAACAACTCCGGGCCATGGGGATACGATACGGCATGATTCCTCCTGCTAGACTGCTGGGGACACACAACGATCAGTCTCGCATCTTTAACCAACCAGCTGAAGCAGAGAACTTTGTAAGGACTCTGAAAGCACAAAGTGGACC
Organism: Cyprinodon brontotheroides; assembly: GCA_018398635.1. Taxonomy (NCBI): domain Eukaryota; kingdom Metazoa; phylum Chordata; class Actinopteri; order Cyprinodontiformes; family Cyprinodontidae; genus Cyprinodon; species Cyprinodon brontotheroides. The sequence goes on from JAGKQL010000063.1 coordinate 2,987,619, forward strand.
TGGATGAGACAGTGACGGCACCATTACATCGCAACCTATTAACAGGGATGGACAATTACAGTACCTAAAGTTAAGTAACATTAATAAGAATAAAAAACCTGTTTGTTATTTTTATGTTTATTATCCCAGAGGTTCATAGCCAATGATTTACTTTTATTTACCGATTTCTTATTTTTTGGACGCAATCAGTAACGAGTCTCTTATGTAGCGGGGTGGGTTAAGAAGGAGAAATATTCAGGCACAGTCGGTTGATCCTTACTGTTGTGTGGAGCAGCCTTCAGCTATTAGATGGTACCAGAGTATTAAAGGGGGAGGAGGGTGGGCAACAGAGTTCGAAAAGGGTTTACTGTTCAGTGTTCGTTTCTATTAGGGATGTAGTTTTTAACATCCAGATGTTCTTGGTTTCTTTGTCTTTAAACAATTTGAAAATACTAGGAAGCCCATTAAGTGTTACACAGTATGTCTGGTGGTTTAAGAATTAAAGTGTCTTCCTGGAACTGCAGGGGACTACATAAACTAAAAAAAATAAAACAAATAATGACCAGGGTGAAATCTATGCACTCCGATATTGTATTATTTCAGGAAACCCACCTGTTGTCTGGTCAGGAGGCAAGGATTGGCAGTAGGTGGCAGGGCAGTATATATTCAGCTTCCTTTACTTCCCAAGCAAGAGGGGTTATGATTTTGATTCATAAATCTATACCATTCCATGTGACAAGGGTTATTAAAGACAAGGCTGGGAGGTACATTATCTTACAGGGCACACTTATCACAGAAAAAATAAACCTGATAAATATTTACACCCCCAATGTTGATGACCCAAAGTTTTTTCAAAATCTCTTCCTTACAATTTCATCTTTGCCTGGCAGCTATATTATAGCAGGAGATTTTAACTGCACAATGAACCCAGAACTGGACAGAAGTTCAGGTTCTGACGATTCTCACTCTAAAAGTAGACAAACAATTCAACACTTTATGAAGGAACTTAACCTGATGGATGTTTGGAGGGATATGAATCCCAAGAGTCTAAAATACTTGTGTTATTCAAATACACATAAATCATATTCACGTATCGATTACTTTCTAATTTCTGCCATTTTGAGACATAAAATAAGAGATTGTCAATATGATAGCATCTTAATTTCTGACCATGCACCAAATTCACTTATTTATGAAGATTTAAGACTAAGGAGAGACCCTCCTAGGTGGAGATTTAAACAAAAATGGCTCATTGACCCGTCATTTATACGTTTCCTAGATAATCAAATTAACATCTACTTTGAAACTAATACAGATGAAACACCACCTTCTTCAAGGTGGGAAGCCTTCAAGGCCTATATAAGGGGTCAAATAATTAGCTTTACGAGCTATAAGGCAAAACAAACTTATCAAAAAACAACAGAGTTGGCAGCGGAGATTGAACTGCTAGAGAGGGATTACTATCAAACGCTTTGCCCAAATACCCATAAAAAACTTTTGATTCTAAGAACTCAGTATAATGAACTTTCTGCCTCAAAAGCAGCCTCACAACTTTTGCGTCTCAAGCAGTCGTTTTATGATCAAGGGGAAAAGCCTGGGAAATTATTAGCCTGGCGACTTCAACAATTACAAAATGAGAAAAACATTACTTAAGTCGAAAATAACGAGGAACAGATTATTACAGATCCATTAGAAATCAATGAAATTTTTAAGGTCTTTTTTTGAAAAATTATATAGTTCAGACATAATGCATAAGGAGCAAGAGCAAAATGTTTTCTTAGAAACCCTTCAAGTGACCAATATCTCTGAATTAATGAGTACAGATCTCAGTGCAGCTATAACTAAAGAGGAAATATCTATAGCAATAGATCACTTGAAAACAGGAAAAGCCCAAGGCCCAGATGGGCTGCCGACAGAATTCTACAAGAAATTTAAAGCTAAATTGCTAGACCCCCTTTTTGACATGTATTTAGACTCGTTTGAAAAGGGAATCCTTCCTGCCTCACTAAGAGGAGCCCTGATTACTTTATTGCCCAAAGCTGGCAAACCTTGCAACAAGTGTGAAAATTTAAGACCAATAAGTCTTCTTAATGTCGATTTAAAGATTCTTTGCAAAATTCTGGCTCGAAGATTGAAGAGAATATTGCCCAAAATAATTTCCTGTGATCAAAATGGGTTTATTGTAGGAAGACAGGGATTTCATAATGTGAGACGAGTACTGGATATTATTTATAATATGGAAGAAAAAACAGACAATGCTTTGCTATCATTGGATGCCGAAAAGGCCTTTGATAGAGTTGAATGGCCATATTTATTTGAGATATTGAAAAGATTTGGCTGTGGGGACAACTTCTGTCGATGGGTTAAACTTTTATACAATGAGCCTTATGCTGAAATAGTAACAAATGGAGTTATATCTAAATCATTTAAGATTAAACGAGGTTGTAGACAAGGGTGCCCCTTATCACCTTTATTATTTATTCTAGCAATAGAACCCTTTGCCATTGCAGTGCGGTCTCATAAAAACATAACTGGTTTGACAATAAATCAACAAGAACATAGAATTGCTCTATTTGCTGATGATGTCATTCTTTTTTTGGAAAAACTAAAAGACTCTATTCCAGCCTTGCTAGATCTAATAATAGATCACATTTGGAAGAATATCAGGATATAAAGTAAATAAAGATAAGTCTTCATTAATGCTACTTAATTCAGAAGAAAGAAATAGTGTTGGGAATCCTTTCCAACTTAAAAAAGTAGGTTGTTTTACATATTTGGGGATTAGAATAGTACCACATATAAATGACATTGTTGCAGCCAATTATAACCCCATGATAGATTCAATTGCTGCCTCTGTGGACAGATGGAACTGTCTACCCTTGTCACTTATAGCTCGAATCAATGCCCTTCAATCCAATATAATGCCCCGACTTCTGTATTTGTTTCAGAACATCCCATTGCCTCCTGCAAACTTATTTTCGTCCCTAAAAAACATTTTCATACGCTTTCTGTGGAATGGTAGACGACCAAGACTTCGCTTAACACTTTTGTACCTACCGTATGATAGAGGAGGCCTCAGGTGCCCCAATCCACTTTGGTACTATTGGGCAGCTCAATTAAGGACTATGATGTACTACTTTACAGACAAATGTCCCTTGCCTTGGGTGAATATTGAAAATTGTTCTTTACCTCTTCCTCTACCCCAGTACATTTACTCAGCAAAAATCAGAATGCTGAAAAAAAGACAAAAAACCCTATAATCCGAAATATGATCTTGGTTTGGTATCAGGTTAAGAAGTATTTAGGTGACTCCTCCTTGTCACGCCTCAGTCCAATATGGGGTAACCAATTTTTTCCCCCAGGCAGGGCAGATCCTGGCTTTAGAATATGGGCTGAAAAAGGTTTAAAGACAATAGGAGATCTTGCGAAATCAGAGGATGGGGTTTTGATGTCATTTGAAGAGCTGAAGGCCAGATATGATATCCCAAGTAAACATTATTTTAAATATCTACAGGTGAGAAATTTTATTAGATTATCTCAAAATCAACATGAATCCATTCCTCTGCTGTCCACCTTGGAAATCGAAATGAAAAATGATTGCTGTAGAAAAGGAATTATCTCCAGACTATATAGCATGTTAGTGGAGGGATCATCTGAGTCTTTTTTAGGGAAGTTCAATGCTTGGAAGGGGGATTCACAGGAGAACTTGTCATCTGAGGACTGGGAGAAGGCGTGTGCTGAAGCACAAACGCGAACTACCAATACACGCCTCAAATTACTGCAATATAATTGGCTAATGAGAACATATGTGACGCCAGAAAAGCTTAATATGTACAATGGTGCCATCCCAGACCTGTGTACTAGATGTGGAGAAGAGAAGGGAACATTCCTCCATTGTATCTGGAAATGCAAGAAAGTTAAACTATTCTGGAGGGAGATTAAACATGCTTTGGAGACTATATTGGGTATAAAACTAGTTTTTGACCCCAAATTGTTCATTCTAGGTTTATATCCTGACAGACATCATATGTCCAAAAATATTATTACTGCCTTGGATTTATGTCTACTACTGGCAAAAAGAGTCATAGCACTCTCATGGAAGAGTACCAGTAAACCAAAATATATTAATTGGATTAAGGAAATATCCACAACATTACCAATGGAAAAGATTACTTTCATTTTAAAAGGGAAACTTTCACTTTTTCAAAACATTTGGAGTCCTTTTATGGAATATATAGAAAACATGGATGTGACGGCTGTCGGGGATGAGTTATAGTTGCAGTTGGTCCCCTGCAGTGTCCTAAGATAATCTTCATTTGTATACTTGACGACTTTGGATTATATATTCGAGTTTGTATTTTCTGAACCATGTACAATACTAAAATAATATGGGCTAATTTCTGGAAAATAGAGAAACCATTATTATTGTAACTGTTGTTTTTTTCTTAGGGGGGTTTGGGCTTGGGGACATTGTGTTTTGTTTTTTGTTCTTTTTTATTTGTTTGTATTTCCTCATATATTCTGTATGTCATAAGTGCTGCTCTAAAATACTCTGGAAAGACAAGTCTAACGCTGGACAATAATTTAACTACCCTGGATTTTTCCTTCGATGTGAGAGCACACTTATGTCCTGTCTATTATTGAAAAATTGTTGAAAAACTAATAAAGATAATGTTGGAAAAAAAAATCACAAAACACCAAAAGATCAACAGTTTTCATGATACATCAAGCTTAAAGGTAAATAAAGTATCTGTATCAAATTGAAAAAAAAAAAAAAGAAGTGGTTAAACTTCACATGATATCCTCTAAAGTTGTCAGAAATGTATGCAGGTTTGAAGACTCATCTGGAACCAGCTTGCTAAAAGGAGTGATCACACGCATCTGATTCCCTTTCTAGTTTTGGTAAAGATTTAAAGTTGAACGGTCTCTAATGTCTGCAACACCTGCAAACTCACCTGGCTTATAACTTAGTCGTTCCAGTTTTTGTAAACTCTGATTGCTTAGAAAATGGATTCATGCTAAATCTCCTTATCATTCAGACAGCTAATGCATATAGGCTTGTTTTGCGTCAAACATGAGTTTTGAAAGATAAACCCATGTCCACCTAAACCTCCTCAATATTAGCCTATATTGACATCGATCACAAGCTCAATATAATGCATAGAAATGACCGCACAGATGCTATGCAATGTCCATTCCATGGTTCTTATTCCCAGGATCATCACAACGGCGACGGCACACACAGCGTGCTAGGGAATAAGAACTAGAAACTAGACACCTTCACCCTTTTTCCCCTGGATTCATAGCACCTCAGATTCAGAACCCCTGAAAGAAAGAGCTATGAATCATAATTTGTATTTTTCATCTATCTCTGTCCTCTTTGCATGCTTCTTTCCTTTCTTCTCTTGTTTAAGCATAAATGCTGAACCAAGCATGCTAGAAGTGTGGTGAATATACAACAGATAGCTACTTCTCAATGTTTGGTTACATTGTAATGACATTAGTTAGCTAGCTAGAAATAAGCTCGCCGAGCGCCAGCCTGCTCTCCCCAAGCAAGCACCCACTTCTAACGAACTGTCAAGTTACCCATTGGAGGCCTAAACGGAATCTTGTGGCAATATGGATTACTGGACTTGCTTAGCTTTAAAGACTGAGACGGATACCCAATCTTCAAAGCTAAAAGCGGGGAATATGTTGGGATATATTGCCGAAAATCAGTTGGAGAAACCATCTGAAACCACCTCCCTTCTTTTCTCCACAAAGGAGAACAAAGGATTCCTGCCAAAAAGGAGAACAAAGGATTCCCGCCAAAACAAGAACAAGAAGACCCAGCCCACTGTGGGTGGTGGCCACCTCAAACGGACCAATCAGCCGAATACTCCAACAGGAAGTCCCCCACGTCACTCATGGCACAGACCAGTCAGCCGATACTTCCACAGGAAGTGCTCCCATGTCATCCATGGTTTAAAACCCAGCAGCAGACAGAGCTTCCTTCTCTTTTCCGGTGGGTTTTTAACCAGATAGGAGAGGCTCCATTTCACGTGAAATACCAGAAGAAAGCTGACTGGAAGTAGCTTTCGTTTTCCTGCATCAAAAGTCAGGGATCGCAGTGTTCCATCGTGCATAGCGGCTGCGCCAGCAGGGGACATAGAAGCCTTTGAAGCTGACCGCGGAGTGAGTTTAGTTTTCCCCTTTCTTTGGACGAATCGGCTGGGAGGACGCTCTTTTGCCGATTACTTCCCCAAAATCCATCCTCTTCAACTCGTGAGCATATCAAGCCCTCGGCTGTAGCACCTCCCCTCGGGAAAGTTCAGTCAGCTGAACTTTCCCGAGGGGAGGACCGGTGCCAGAAAACCCTCGCGGCTGAAAACAAGCCGTGGTTCCCTTGAAAACGCCAGCCTTCCACGGACAGGGAAGCATCTCACAGTAAAATCAATTTCCTTTCCTTTTTGATGCATTATAGAAGTGCTGCGCTCAGGCGAGAGAGACAGGTAGATTCAGGAATTTGAATTAATGCATGATTTTTAATCTGTGCTGATTAAGAGTTTGTTCATTTGGTTGAAATAAGTGTGTGTTTTCTTATTCTCTTTCTGTGCTTTCCTGTTGTTGTGATTCTATAGTTAAATTCTATTCCCAGCCCGCTGGGAATTTATGTTTCTGATACTTTAAGATGTTTATTGCCCTCCCCTGTAGGGGTGGTAAAATATCTTATTTAATCAGTTATTATTTCAGCTGTTATATACTGTTTATGACACACAGTCCTACTAAATGTGTGTTAGAACAATAGATGAAAGAGTGATTGGAGCACTAATCATGGTCAAACAGTTATTTCTGCACATAAATGGAATAAATTCACCACAACTTCTGTTCAAAATATAGGAGTTTATTAACAAAAATCATTCAGCCCCAAGTCAAACCTATTTCAGCTTTAACACTCTCAACTAAAGACTAGTAAAACTCAACTAAAAACGTGAAACTAACCTATTACTATGTACAAAGAGGAAGGGAAAACGGTTGAAAACATATTACAGTTTAAGATGGATTCTGTGTTTGAAACCAAAGTTTATCTGGAAGAATTTGGGATCTGATCAAAATTAGCTTTTCACTAATTTTAAGGACATTGAATGTTTTCAGACGCAATTCACAATGTAAATCCCATGAGGGTGAATAAAACATTATTTGGCCAAATAATGTTTTATTGAATGATTTGCTTAATCAAGAACCAATAACCTTTAGCTAAATGATTCTTTACCTTCCTTGAAATAGCTAGCGCAGCTAATAAAACATCAGATTCCACTAAATGACTCTTGGTCAGACTTTGGTAATGGAAATGTAACGAGCATTTGAGGAACATATGAACACTAATGTTATATCAGTGATTAAATCCTTAGTGAATAAAACTTGTCTAAGTTTTGCAACAACTCAACACATATTCCTGTAGCATAGCGTGGCATGCAGTCCATTCTTTAGCATCATTAATTAGCGTTGTTCTACTCAAAGCAGTAAACACACAATATGATTAGCATCATCAAAAGACATATTGCTTGTTCTGTCCCTAATCATGCCAGACCTGCAAACCTTTTTTCCATGTCAATTTTGAAAGCTTGAGTTTCATCCAGTTTTGCAGCTCTGCAGTCAGGGGTTCATTGTCTCAGTCTCACAGCAGGGGTCCCCTCAGTCTCACACCCAGGGCATGGTTCTCCTTCATCCAGTTTTGGCTCTAAAAGTTCTGGAATTCAAGAGAAATGTAAGGTTGCAAAGTTCTGTTTGCAGCAGTTCGGTTTCTGCAAAGTTCTGACTTATCCTCTCGATGGTTCTGGGGATCTGGTTTCCCCTGGGGCTCGCATCTCCCCTAGGGCCAGTCGGGCCCTCGGGCTTTGAGCTACAGGAGCAGAAGGGACCAGGAGAGAGGTGCTGAGCAGAAGAGAGCAAAAGAAGAGACAGAATCCTGTGTGCTCTGTGTGGTTTATGTCTCTGTCTTCTGCACAGGGGGGGTAGGTTTTCACACCTCTGCTGGTTTCATGTGACTTGCCTGTGGCTGCTTTTTGCTGAAAAGGGGGGGGGTGGCAGGGGTTGGGCTGCAAAGCTGCATTTCCTCTGGTCATCCTATCAGAGATGAAATATATGACACTGCAAGCTCCCAATGTCCTCAAAAGTATGATCATGGCAAATGGCATAACACCTGTCCTCTTGTTGTTTCTGCTTTGAAATAGTTATAAAGTTATCACATTCAGCCAAACCTGGGGTCCCGTGGTTAAGCCGCCATCTTGATTACAGATTCTTCCAACAAATTTCTCTTTGTTCCTCTCACCACGTTGAGAACAAAGGGGGGGAGTGTTCCTCATTTAGCCACACCCATCACTCACACACACACAGCTACATTGTCACACAGCTACAATTTTAATAATTTTACCAATACTAAGCTGGATGTGTTAATGTTACATGATCAATTGCACTGTTATCATCATACCAAGGCTGCTGTTGGTTAATACATTTAATCATTCGCCAATTTTAAGTTGGATGTATTAGTTTTACATGAGTAATTGCACTTTTATCATCATACCTGCTGCTAACAGACATTAGTGAATGTATTAATATCTGGCATATTTTGGACAATCCTCAGAGCGCCAGTAAACGGACTCTTATGGTTTTATTCTTTATTTTCATTTTTTTTAAACTAGTCATTTAATCTACCTCGTGTTTATTTTTCTAGTAGTGTAGTTTTGCATAGATTTTAGATTTTCTGTAATCCTGAATTATTAGAAATTATGAAGACATCATTGGTTAATCTGTAGTGGTTTTGGTCGTTCATATAACGGAGGGTTTATCACTCAGGGTGAATCCACCCCCTTTTGGTAATAGTGTGAATAAACAGAGATAGAAGGTTCTTTATTGATAATTTAATAGCTTTGCTGATAACCTGGGCCACTAAACTGGTGGATACCTGGATTTTAACAGCCGGTCCAGGAACCCTCCAGAGGTGAATCCGCAACCCGGTAAGTAGATAATTCAAGGCTACAATTATCCACCTAAGAACACTAAATTGATTTTGCCTTCGATGTTAAATAGGATAAATAATTAACTATAACTCCAGTTCTAGTTAACCATCTATTCATTATCTGCAGGACATTATTTTTGCACAATAAAGGGAATAAACATGATAAAGTACAATACAATCTTGGTTCCAGAAAAAGCAAGTATGCTGCCCATGCAACAAGCAATTGAGAATTTCTAGATGTTTAAATTGAAACAAATCCAGACTGACCCCTACTGGGCCATTTTGGCATGGTGTGGCACAACATTTTCTAAAAGAATTTATTCAGAAAAAGGTCAAAAGTTTTATTTTTGGGAATTAGAAACCTTTAGCTGAATGAAAGCTATTGGTCTGTGTTCTGCCTCCCAGGCAGTTTTGAGTTTTAGGCATAGCACCCCCCTGTTTGGTAATGTGGTCAAATGTGGTATTGCAGTAGCACATGTTCCTGTCAGTTAATGGAGACCTCAGCAGATTATGGAGCTGTCTTTTCATCTGTCACCATCTGTTTGCTTTGAGCCATAGAAAGCATCGTCTGTAAGTAATATGTATCATTTACATGGATATCTTTTAGTTTTAATGTATATTGATGGAAATTTTCGTGTTGCTAGATTAATATCTAGGTATTCATTCATCACCATCATTCCGCATAGGATATGCTCATTATATCATACATCCAGGATTTTAAAGATACCTGTACTGTATTTGCTACTATAGTTCATTTAATTTTGGTTTAATATTCATGCATTAGTGTTTGTATTTGAAATTCATTCGACCTTATTTCTGTATTATTTCAGTTTTACACCTTGTCTGACAACAAGAGTCTGCAGTAAACTTGGAGCTTGAGACGCTACATCCTGACTCTCGCGTTATCATTCAGGGAGTTTGGCTGGCTGTCTAATTTTGGTTATGCACACCATTAGGAGGGCAGAACAGTAAAAAGACGAGTGAGCAGCCGTTCAACGCCAACTACAGTGACAGATCAAGACAGAAGGAAAAACACACATCATGGCAACAAGTAAGGATTATGACAATATCTCTCATGTCAGCAGCAGATCCAGCGTGCGCTCAAACGCATCTTCAGCCAGTGCAGCAGCCAAGGCCAGTGCAAAGGCGGAAGCAGCACGTGTACGCGCATCATTTGCAGAGAAGGAAGCTAAATTAAAAGTTGAATTAGCCGAGAGAGAGGCGAAGGCAGCTTTTGAAAAAGCAAAACTTGACGCTGAACTGGAGACTTTGGCCCACCAGCAAGAAGCGGCTGCTTCTAGCAGGCAGGCGGACATCTTGGAGGCCGCTGAAGAACAGGTTAGAGTTTCAGATAATGCCCATGGCAGTGCAGGGTCATTAAAGACAGAGGTCGAGGAGCGCACAACTGCATATGTAACAGAGCAGAATCAGTTACATGTATCGTCACACCACGATGATCCTGCACCTCCGGCCAGTCATGCTAATGAAACCTTAGTCTCATGGGGTACTCCAACCGGATCTCCTGCAGTGGACCCCTCTCCTTATAATGCTGCTATCTCACACGAGCCTCCCAATGAGAAACCCTCTATGCCACCCCTTCCTGCTAGAAGGACAGATCGAAATGAAAGTGAGTTATGGTCTAAACCACAGCAACATATGGCCCATTCAGCTCAAGCCTACACCCCTCTTCGCCATACTCACCACAACATAACCTGTTCAGCCGGATTCTACTCATCTCATCCACTTACTGGCCGCAATATAACCCCTTCAGCTCAACAATATACCTCTCCTCACTATACTTACCACAAGATGAACCCTACAGCTCAACCCTACATCCCTCATCAACAAAGCAACCCCGCTGATCAGCACAATGGACCTGGAATGACAGACTTTGTTAAGTATTTGGCACGTCGCGAGCTAGTGACTACCGGTCTCACCCAGTTTGATGATCGCCCTGAGAGTTTTAGGGCGTGGCAATCGTCCTTTGACAACGCTATCAGAGGTCTCTGCCTTTCAGCCAGCGAAGAATTGGACCTCTTGACTAAATGGCTGGGCAAGGAGTCATCCCGCCACGTCCGCACAATTCGTCAGGTGCACGTCAACGATCCCGATGTAGCACTGAGCAATGCGTGGAGAAGGCTGATAAAGTTATATGCAGCGCCTGAGGTACTGGAAAAAGCACTTTTTAAGAAACTGGACGAATTCCCTAAGATTGCCAGCAAGGACCACGTCAAACTAAGGGAGCTCGGAGACCTCCTTATGGAGTTCCTATCGGCAAAAAACGACGGATACCTACCTGGGTTGGCCTTCCTGGATACCTCTCGGGGCATCGGCCCTATAGTAGAGAAACTTCCACATGCCCTACAGGAGAAATGGATAACACGAGGCTCTAGGTTCAAAGATGAATACGACGGGTGCTTTCCCCCATTCTCCTTCTTTGCGGAATTTGTCTACTATGAAGCAGAAATCAGGAATGACCCAAGCTTTGCTATTCCCAACAGTAGCAATCTTCCTGTGAAAGATAAGACAGGCTATCGGAGTGGAAAAGTGCCGGTATCAGTTCACAAAACCGATGTTGCTGCAGAGACTGAGTGTGACGTCTCCTCAAAGCAGGCTGAGAAGCCTGGCACAAACTGTCCAATCCATCATAAGCCGCACCCACTGAAGAAATGCCGTGGATTCAGAAGTAAGACACTTGAAGAAAGGAAGTTGTTCCTCCGCGAAAATGGGATATGCTACAGATGCTGCGCATCCACTTCCCATCTAGCCAAAGACTGTAAAGTCCCCCTCAAATGCAGTGAGTGTGAAAGTGACCGCCATATTGCAGCCATGCACCCTGGTCCAGTACCCGAGACACCCAAGGTTCAAGCTTCTACAGCAGAGAAAAAAGAAGGAGAAGAACTTGGGTGTGTACCTACAGTCACGTCACACTGCACTGAGATTTGCGGTGAAGGAAAACCACCAATGTCCTGTTCGAAGATATGCTTGGTCCGAGTATTTCCTAAGGGGCAGCGCGACAAGGCCATCAACATGTATGCCATACATGACGACCAGAGCAACCGCTCCTTGGTAAGGCCCGAATTCTTCGACCTATTCAATGTCAAAAGCAACTCCTCTCTCTATTCATTGAAAACATGCGCTGGCATCATGGAAATGTCTGGCCGGAAGGCAGAAGGCTTCGAGATAGAGTCTGTGAATGGGGGAGTTACACTCACTTTGCCGCCACTCATAGAATGCGACCAAGTACCCACCAATAGGTCAGAAATTCCGACCCCAAAGGTGGCTCTGTTCCATCCCCACCTAAAGTCCGTGGCAAAGCACATCCCTGAGCTTGATCCAAACGCACAAATCCTTCTCTTGCTAGGGAGAGACATCATAAGAGCACACAAGGTGCGCCAGCAGATAAATGGACCCCATGATTCCCCCTTCGCTCAGAGGCTGGATTTAGGCTGGACGGTGGTTGGGGAAGTGTGCCTTGGACACGCCCATAAGCCCAGGGTGAGCGCCTTCAAGACCCACGTTTTGGAGAAGGGACGTCCCTCCTTCTTGTCACCTTGCAATAACTTCATTGATCTGAAAGAGAAGATGTGCCACGGCGGGGAGCAACCAAGCAGTCTCATCAACACCCCCCAGTCCAGTCTAGAAAGAGTTACTGAGCATCGCTTGGGTCAGAACCTGTTTCAAACAACAGAAAATGACAATAAGGTTGCTCAATCCATCGAAGACATTGCATTTCTAAAGATCATGGACTCTGAGGTGTACAGAGATGACAAGAACAACTGGGTCGCCCCATTACCCTTCAAGGTCCCACGAAGGAGGCTCCCAAACAATCGAAAGCAGGCACTCAATCGTCTTTCCTCACTTTGTCAGACCCTGAACAGGAAACCTGTGATGAAACAACAGTTCCTCGACTTCATGAGAAAGGTGTTTGAGGACGATCATGCCGAACCAGCCCCTTCCCTGATGCAGGACGAGGAGTGCTGGTACCTCCCAACATTTGGAGTTTATCACCCTCGGAAGCCTGGTCAAATTCGAGTGGTTTTCGACTCCAGTGCTCAGGAACGTGGTGTCTCCCTCAACAACGTGCTGTTGACAGGCCCAGACCTTAACAACAGCCTGCTGGGAGTCCTAATCCGTTTCAGAAAGGAGAAAGTGGCAATCATGGCAGACATCCAGAAAATGTTTCACTGCTTTCTGGTCAGAGAGGACCACCACAACTTTTTGAGGTTCTTGTGGTTCAGGGATAATGACCCGACGAAAGACATAATCGAGTACCGGATGAAGGTGCACGTTTTCGGCAATAGCCCTTCGCCCTCCATTGCCATCTATGGGCTGAGGCTTGCTGCCAAAGAAGGGGAACGTGAACATGGCGCAGACACACGAAGGTTCATAGAGAGACACTTCTACGTCGACGACGGGCTCATGTCCTTGCCCAGTGACACAGAGGCCATCAGCCTCCTCAAGCGGACGCAAGCATCTCTTGCTGAGTCAAACCTTCGACTCCACAAAATCGTCTCCAACAGCCCAGCTGTGATGAAGGCCTTCCCACCAGAGGATCATGCTGTAGGTATACAGGATCTAGACCTGAGTGAGGAGAGCACGGTTTTACAACGAAGTCTTGGGTTGTGCTGGGAGATAGCTAGTGATGCATTTACCTTCCAAGTAACTGTGGGTGACAAGCCGTTCACCCGGCGTGGTGTCCTGTCCACCATCAACAGTGTCTTTGATCCACTTGGTCTAGCCTCTCCGGTCACAGTGCAAGGAAGAGTTCTACTTCGGGAACTTACCTGTGACACTTCTGATTGGGATGCTCCACTCCCAGAGGAGAAACGAAGTGAATGGGTAACCTGGCGAGACTCACTCCTAGAGCTGAAGGAGCTGCACATCCCTCGTACCTACACATCAGATTCCCTTACTAAGGCACGACGACTGGAACTATGTGTGTTTTCTGACGCCTCCACCAAGGCTATTGGAGCTGTTGCTTACCTAAGAGCCATTGATGAAGATGGGAAAAGCAATGTCGGCTTCGTCCTAGGGAAAGCCAAATTAGCCCCTCAGTGTAAGCCTACCATCCCTCGCCTTGAACTTTGTGGCGCTGTGCTAGCAGTAGAAATGGCAGAGCTCATCCTTGAGGAAATAGATCTCAAGATGGATGCAGTCAAGTTTTACTGTGATAGCAAAGTGGTCTTGGGGTACATACATAACGAGGTGAAGCGATTTTACGTGTATGTACACAACAGAGTGCAACGGATACGCCAGTCGACCAAGCCAGAGCAGTGGCTCTATGTACCAACAGAGCACAATCCAGCTGATCACGCATCCAGGGCTGTCTCTGCATCAAACCTTGCGAGAACTACATGGTTCAGCGGACCAGCTTTCCTTCAAAGACCGTATGATGGTCTACAGGAGAAGTCCGAGTCCTTCAAACTCATTAGACCCGAACTTGATGTTGATGTGCGACCCGAGGTATCAAGCTTCCAAACACAGGTCCAAGTGCAATCTCTCACAACAGATAGGTTCAAGCGCTTTTCTACTTGGGACTCACTAGTGAGAGCTGTCACCTTGCTCATCCACATAGTCCAGTGTCACAAGTCTAAGGACTATGCAAAGGGATGTAAAGGCTGGCATTGGTGCAAACAACCACGCACACCTGATGAGCGTTCACGAGCCATGAACGTCATCATACAGGCCGTCCAAAGAGAAGCTTTCCAAGCTGAGTTCTCTGCTCTGATAAATGGTGAGGCTCTACCAAGCAGCAGCCCACTCTGTAGGCTCACTCCAGTAGTAGAAAAAGGCCTCATGAGAATAGGAGGAAGGCTCACACATGCACCATTGAAACACACTGAAAAGAACCCCCTAGTTCTACCTAAGCGAAACCATGTTTCTTCCCTGTTAGTGTCCTACCACCACAAGCAGGTGAAACATCAGGGGCGCCATTTCACTGAAGGTGCCATAAGGTCTTCAGGCCTGTGGATCATTGGATGCAAACGGCTCGTCAGCTCCATCATACATGGGTGTGTCACCTGTCGGAAGCTACGAGGCAAGATGGAAGAGCAAACCATGGCAGCTCTGCCCCCTGAGCGTCTCAGTACATCTCCACCCTTCAGTTACGTTGGGCTGGACGTTTTTGGGCCATGGAAAGTCACTGCAAGGCGCACTAGAGGCGGGCAGGCCGAAAGTAAACGTTGGGCGATATTGTTTACCTGCATGAGCACTAGAGCTGTGCACATAGAGATAGTCGAGTCCATGGATACCTCTAGTTGCATCAATGCCCTGAGGCGACTCTTTGCAATCCGTGGACCTGCAAAGCAATTAAGGTCTGATTGTGGGACGAATTTCATTGCTGCTAGCAAGGAACTCGGACTGTCAAAACAGCAACAAGGGTCAAGTATCCAGAGATACCTGAGTGACCAAGGTTGCTCTTGGGAGTTCAATCCCCCATACTCATCGCATATGGGAGGCTCTTGGGAGAGGTTGATTGGAGTAGCCCGACGGATCTTCGACTCCATACTGCTACAGGAGCACGTCCATCTCTCCCATGAGGTCCTATGCACTTTCATGTGTGAAGTGTCCGCGATCATTAATGCGAGACCCCTTACTCCAGTGTCTACCGACCCAGATGCACCTTTTCTGTTGACTCCCGCAATGCTGCTCACACAAAAGGGTGCTGTGCCTCCTCCACCTGGGGACTTCTCAGATAAGGACCTCCACCAGAGCCAGTGGAGACAGGTGCAAGCTCTTGCGAGCACATTCTGGACCCGATGGAGACGGGAGTACCTCCCTACACTACAGAGCCGTCGCAAGTGGGTTGGGGCACACCGCAACCTGCAACAAGGCGATATAGTCCTGTTAAAAGACAGCCAAGCTGCAAGAAACGATTGGCCGCTGGCACTGGTGACCGCGACCCACCCAAGCCAGGATGGAAAGGTGCGGAAGGTTGAAGTGAAGACTGCAGCGCAAGGGGTTCCAAAGACATTTCTGAGACCAGTCTCAGCTGTTGTTCTTCTTGTTCCCAAAGAGGACTAAATTGGTATTTAGATAGTTTAATAGTTAAGTGGCATTACAGATGCCAGGCGGGGAGTGTTCTGCCTCCCAGGCAGTTGAGTTTTAGGCATTTTAGCGCCCCCCTGTTTGGTAATGTGGTCAAATGTGGTATTGCAGTAGCACATGTTCCTGTCAGTTAATGGAGACCTCAGCAGATTATGGAGCTGTCTTTTCATCTGTCACCATCTGTTTGCTTTGAGCCATAGAAAGCATCGTCTGTAAGTAATATGTATCATTTACATGGATATCTTTTAGTTTTAATGTATATTGATGGAAATTTTCATGTTGCTAGATTAATATCTAGGTATTCATTCATCACCATCATTCCGCATAGGATATGCTCATTATATCATACATCCAGGATTTTTAAGATACCTGTACTGTATTTGCTACTATAGTTCATGTCATTTTGGTTTAAAATTCATGCATTAGTGTTTGTATTAGAAATTCATTCGACCTTATTTCTGTATTATTTCAGTTTTACACCTTGTCTGACAACAAGAGTCTGCAGTAAACTTGGAGCTTGAGACGCTACATCCTGACTCTCGCGTTATCATTCAGGGAGTTTGGCTGGCTGTCTAATTTTGGTTATGCACACAATTAGGAGGGCAGTACAGTCTGATATATTCCAGAAACAGATTTTCATTCAGATTAAAAAATATCCTCAGATGAAAATAAAAGCAAAGGTAGGACAGATTTAATGAGCTTCGCTCAGTTTTGTTGATGTTGTTGGAGGATTTTTTAAGAGGTCAGCTGCAAATGATCAGAGTTTAGTTAATTCAGTGTCTTGTTGGCTTTCATTAGTAATGCATCAATCAGCGCTGCTACGTGTGTTGTTGAAACCAGGCCCACCAAAACTCCAACTGTTTTTGGCCCAGTGTTAGAGCTATGGTCAATGGATATTAGAATGAAGTAGATCATCTATAGAGGAGTCTCACATGAAGATTTGGGACATATATAAGTGTGTGTCAGTCTCAGAGTTAGTCAGCTACAAGCTAATTAATGTAGCTAGCAGTAGCTCCAGCCACCTTGAAAGGGGGCGCTCAGTATTATAGGGGTTAAACTACGGGACATCAAAAGAACTCAGTTTAGAGGCTGGAGTCTGTAGTTCAGGTAAATTGAAGTCCTAAAATGATGAAACATGTTTGTTTAAAAAGATAAACAAGATTGATGATGTTGCTGTTATTTTTGCTGATCAGTTTAAACCTGCTTTAACTTGATAAAACGCCTTTGTCTTAATAATGTATTAAAGAAACCTGACACTTTGCTAGAAGTGGGAAGTTTCTCCTTTTAAAGATTTTTTGAAAGTATGGCCAGCAGAGGGGGTAGATCTTTTTAGGCAAGACGCACCAGAGCATGGAGTAGTCTCCAAGGATTTATTAACAAATTTCATTAAAACATTTTTCTTTTAAAACATGGCCTCGGGCCCACTACTCAGCCCCTAGAAGGAAAAGGCATCAAAATAAGGACAATATAAATTATTCCCAAAAAAATGAATTAACAAACAAATCATGCAATGCAAAAGAAAACAAATTAGTAAATCAAAACAAAGGAAAGCAAACAAATTAGTAATTTAAATTATAAGCAAACAAACGGCAAAGAAAAGAACACAACCACTGCAAACGATGGGACAAACTGTCGTCGTCCGACTTCTAATGTCTTTTCACGGGGCCAGAGGAGTCGTGCCCCGCTCGTTCCGCCAGCCCAAGCGTCAGCAGGCTCCGCCGAGAGCGGCCCCAACAAAACCGACAGGACAAGACAAGACAGCAGGAGCGTCCAAGCACTGCAAATCCTAAATTAGAAAACTTGTTAACGGTGGATTCAGGTAAGAGTAAATTAAATTCTAAACCGGTAGCTTACCCAGATGTGGTGACACAGCCGACCAGGGAGGGAGGCGGATCAGCAGGCGAGGGCCGGATGGAAGCCGCTCGCCGCACCAACCTCCAACTGCAGCCGCCAACGCCAGCTGCGCAACGCTGCAGAAACGCACGGCAGGTATTGCACCAGAACCCGACAACAATCCCCAGCCCAGATGGCAAAATGACACTTACTATTTTGGATGAGTGGATCGAGCACACCAGCCACTTGGGCAGCCGACACACAGTAAGGAAACAAAGCACACGCACCTCGCAGCGGGCTGCTCAGCTTTAAAGCTATCTGCCCCGCCCCCCAATCAGTCACTACACCTGGTGTGTGTAGTTGGGAGGGTGGAACACCATCCCACCACATTCTACCCCCCTGTGTTGTATAATTTTCCTTTGAACTAATTCTAATAGTTTTGATCTTGATTCTGTAGATGTTCTATTTACCTGCTATGATTGAAAGTAACTATTGCCTATTTTATACAACTGGTTTAATGTATTATATTCTGCTGTGAATGTTTTTATTTATTGTAATCAGAGCCTGAGTGTGTTCAAATCTGGCCACTGGATAAATCTTCCTTTGCTTGTTGGAGAACTTAGATCAGGAAATAATGTAGGTAACGTGATTCTGGCCCAGTTGGTTTGGCTCTGATAAAACAAGTGTTTCAGTTGCTAGAACTGTGTGTCCAGAAGCTAAGCTGCAACCAAGCAAAAACCAGAGGAATGAAGGATCTAACTATGGCTATGTTCACAGTGCAGCCTGCAGTGCAGCCAAATCAGTTTTTTATTTCTTAAAAAATCATTAGGAAATGCTGAAACTAAAGTGCAGCCTCACAGATGAAGTTAAAACATTTGATGTTTCAATGTTCGCTTTTCATTCATATTTCAATCAGTTTCCTCATGTGTGAGAGGGGAGGTCATTCTCAGCAGGCAGGTATTTCTCAGCATAACACCAGGCAGGAGCTCAGACTGAGTGGCAGCAGCAGCTACCAAGCAGCGAAGCTGCCAGAGGAAAAGAGCCACTGCTGCAACAACGCTGTATTGTAAATTATAACAATGTTATTGTCATGTTTCCAAGCCTTCTGACTCATATGCAGAAAACGCTGAATAGGAAGGTTTGCAGTTTCAATACATTTTATTTAGTTCAAACTGGAGTTACCTGGAAATTTCTTCAAGGCTTCAGGGAACTAGAGATGAAAACACAGCAGTCAGCTTATTTCCTGTGAAACAGGAAGTGAACTACCTTGGGTCCGCTCCTTCAGATCAGCCTCCATCTAGAGACGGAGAGGATGAACTAATCCTAGAGGGAAGTGTTCCTCTGGGTCTCCTGGGGTTCTGGAGCCTTTATTAGATGTTCTCTGGTTCTAACAGCTGACAGCTCAGTCTGCTGCAGACTCTGACCTGACTGACAACCAACTGGTTCCAACCATCCAGCTGCTGATTGGAGGTGAAGCTGAAGCACCTGGAGGTTGTCCTCCATCATTGTTTCATCCACTTGAACCAATGGACCAGAACCACTGGCCCACAGCATGATGCTGCCACCACCACTCATCTTAGAAGGCAGCAGAGGTGAAAGATGAAGCAGCAGATCTTTGGGCAAAGTCTCCAGATGTTGTCAGAAGGTGTTTCTGGTTGATGTTCCATCAGACTTGTTGAAGTGGAGCACATCAGACTGCAGAGGAGAACAGAACCATCTGGAAGTTCCTGCAGATGTTCAACAAACACCTGGCTGCAGAGGAGAAACTCTCAGAGATCAGAGATGATTCCCAGGAAAGAAGAAGAAGACATCCAGGTAGATATTTTCCTGAACGGATCCAGATGTTCCTCACATGTTTCATGTTTTCATTCCAGATTTTTCTTTTTATCAGCTTTTTAAAAACATTTTAGTTAAAATATTAAAGCAAAAATTAAATTTCCTGGTAACAAAAATAAATCAGAGCCCCGATCAAACTGTGAAGCTTTTCTAACAGCAGTTTGCTTTTCTTTTCATCCTTCAGTCACTAAATTGGACTTTTCTAAAAGGGAAAACCTTCTCCTCTGCAGGAAGCATTTCCTGTTAAATATCTGCAGCTTTTCCATCCTTTTCTGACTGAAAGAAGAACTGAACCAGATGCAGACAGGGGGGACGAATGGCTGCAGTTGGCTGGTTTGGACAGCAGGTGGCACTGCTGCTTTCAGAACAATTGTTGGTCAATTAAACAGTTAGGAGATGAATTAGATATTTGGAGATCTGCTCACCTGTCAGGAGGACACAGCAGCTTTGTCTGGTTTGTGCTTCAGCTGGAGGAGACATATGAGCAGAGAGAGGCTGAACACCTGAGCACACAGGAGGAGAGAAGGAGAGCTCTGCTCTCTGAGGGAGGAGACAGGAGGAGAGAAGGGGACCTTTGCTCTCTGAGGGAGGAGAGCTGATTGGATCTGACCATTTAGCTTTCAAACATTCAGACAGTAGTTAGTTGTTGCTGGTCTATCAGATAGCTGCTGGCTAAATACTTATTAGCTGTCTAAAAGGCTAAAAGAGGTTAGCATCAAATAAATGTTTGTCAGTGACAAATTATTATGCAGATTAAATCACATTTCTTTGTCAATTATTTTCCTAAATTAATCATGTAGATTTGTATCATTTGATTAAATAGGAAATCAGTTTCTAAAATATCTTATTATTCTTTTTAAATGATTTTAACACATTTATAATGAGATAGTTCCAGGAACTTGACCGATGGTCAAGGCAGCAGTGTCAGCAGAGACTCCCAGACTTCCCTCTCCTCAGACAGAGGGGCTCCCAGGCCAGCAGAGAGACATATTTCCTCCTTGGGCTCCTGGATCGTCTCCTGGGTCTCCTCCTGGTGGGACGTGCCTGGAACACCTCCTGAGGGAGCCTGCTGTCTCTCTGCTTGGAGTTTCTGTGGCTCTGCTTGAATTTATGGGCTGTGTCCTCCGAAGGGCCAGATTCAAAGTCCGATTACATCATAGTGCGGCGCCGAGGTCAGGTCGGACCGGCTGCTCCGTGATCAGAGGAAATGGTACTTGGCACCGAACTGTGGTGAATATTGGAAGGTCAGTTTAATAGAACACAAGTATGTGAATAGTTTTGTCTGAAATGAATTAAAATAGTTGTTTTAATGGTTATTGAGTCAGATATGTGGCGGTAATGTTTGATTTATCTAAAGGTTTTATCTGTTACTTTGTAAATGAGTTTGGCTGTAATTTAAGGACAGATTCTATTATATCTGCAGGGTGGGGACTATAAATCTGATAGGATTTTTATTTTTTAAATGCTATTTTGCGTAATTTGCTTAACCTTAAAACTCAAAATAGTATCCAGGGATTTAAAGTTAAAAGGCTGTTAATTTATGTTGTTGTTTAGGTAAAAACTTTAAATTAGTAAATTCATGGACGTGTTATAAGATAAGATACTGGTTAAATTTATAATCTATTTTATAACTTTGCTCTTTTCTGCACTGTTATGTTTAGCCAGGAACCAATGTTCATACTCATGTACCACTATGTTAAATTTATTAGATGCTGTTGGGAGCTGGAGTAAATCCCATCTTTCTCCAGCAGAGTCCGGCCGCGTGGATCCTCTGAGGGAGCCTCCTGCACAGCTGCAGCTCATCTAGATCATCAGAGGATCCACTATATAAGCTGTCTTCAGACCTTGCCTAGATCTTTGAGTATCTCCATGACTTTGAATCCAGGTTGGATTCTAACCACTATCTCTGTGTTTCCAGGAAACCCCGTGTCTCCTCCGTGAAAGCTCAGGAAGAGCTAACCTGCCGAAAGCCCGACCCTCTGAGCCAAACCCCTGAAGATTTCTGAGAACCTCCAAGCAGCTCTGAACTAGAGCTAGGAAACCAAAGCTAAGGTCTGTTCAAGCTAGACGTCGAGACGCTGAAGCAGCAAACGGACTCTGCTGATAAACACCTCTCCAGAACCAACAGTGACTCTCCCAAAGAGAACCTCAAGAACCCTCAAGGTACTATCAGAACTCACTTGGAAATCAAATCCTGTCAGCAGTCCATAACTGCTCTGTCTCACGCAGACCCGGTGAAAGTCCAGAACCCAGGTCCCAAACCAGTCAACAACAGTACATTCTGTGTGTGTGTTGTGCTTAATAAACTTGTTAAACTTTCATCCTTGTGTCCGTCAGTAGTGGTGTTCTGCATTATTGGGTCTCCATTTGAGAACCCATCATGACAGATGCTACACTATGAAGCTAGATTACAAAGCCTGATTCAAGCATGTAAAGAACCTCTCTTCATGACAAGCGGCTAATGAGGTATTATTATTTGTTTTAATGATAAATCTGTTTATCCTTATGCAGCACAGCATCTTGCTCTTATTTGTACTTGTACACTGTTTGAGCTGATATATATATATATATATATATATATATATATATATATATATATATATATATATATAAAACTGTTTTCTCACCCCTCGTGGGGTGGTGTCCATACTCATGTGTCATCCTCAAGCTCGGGTCCTGGGAGTTTGAGGGTTCTGCGCAGTATATCTTAGCTGTTCCTAGGACACTGTGGCGCTCTTCTGGACAGAGACCTCTGATGTTTTACCTGGAATCTGCTGTAGCCACCTCCCAGTTTGGGGGTCACACAGCCCCAGTGCTCCAATTACCACTGGCACCTGCTGCTGCTCTTACGCTTCCCACATCTTTTCTAGCTCCTCCTTCGGTCGCTTGGTATTTCTCAAGCTTCCTTTCGTGTTCTCTTCTTCTTGATGTTTGGTTGTCGCTTGGGATTGCCACATCTATCACTACCGCCTTCTTCTGCTGTTTGCGTGTCGATCAACACGATGTCTGGTTGGTTAGCCATCACCTGTTTGTCAGTCTGGATCTTGAAGTCCCATAGGATCTTAGCTCGGTCATTCTCAACTACCTTAGGAGGTGTCTTCCATTTTGACCTTGGGACTTTCAGCCCATACTCATGGCAGATGTTCCTGTACACTCATGACAGCTACCTGGTTGTGGCGTTCCATGTATGCACTTCCTGCCTGCATTTTACACCCACCCTGCTGCTTATGCTGCTGTATTGTTTCAGAGGCATCTTTGCACAGTCTGCATCGGGGGTCCTGCCTGGTGTGGTAGACCCTGGCCTCTATTGATCTTGTACTGAGTGCCTGTTCTTGTGCTGCCATGTGATTAGGTGCCTCTGTGCTGTCCTTCAGTCCAGCCTTTTCCAGCCACTGGTAGGATTTTTTGATATCAGCCACTTCTTCTATTTGTCTGTGGTACACGCATTGCAGCCGTGCAGCGGCTTGTCTATCCATGATGGTTCTCCTTCCTCTCTTTTCTTTGTCCTCACTTTCGGACTTTTCTCCTGCCTGAGGTACTCACCAAGCCATTTGTCTTTGGGGGTCATCTTTCTGATGTACTCCTGGATCTTATTTGTTTCATCCTGGACAGTGGTCTTGACAATCACTAGCCCTCGGCCTCCCTCGCTTCGCTTGGTGTACAGTCTCCCAGAGTGCTGGATTTGGGGTGGAACCCTCCATGCATTGTGAGGAGCTTTCTCGTCTTGATGTCAGTAGCCTCTATCTCCTCCTCTTGGCCAGCGATTTATTATACCAGCGGGCATCTGATGACTGGTAGGGCATATGTGTTGATGGCTTGGATCTTGTTTTTCCCATTCAGCTGACTTTTCAGGACCTGCCTTACTCTTTTTTGTAGGTATTTAGCTGTGGCAGTCTTTCTTGCCATCTCCTCGTGGTTTCCGTTAGCCTGTGGCACCCCAAGGTATTTTGTAGCTGTCCTGAACATCTGAACATGTGGCTCTCTGGCAGTTCAACCCCCTCGGCCTGATCATCTTCCTATCTTTGAGGGGACCATGCGACCGCACTTGTCCAGTCCGAGATGACATCCCAATGTCGCTGCATTAGATCCCTGGTAGGTGTGTGGATCAGTGAGTCGATGTCTCGGCCACTCCTGGCATACAGCTTGATATCATCCATGTGTAGAGGGAGGTGACTGATGATTGTTCCGCTTCGGAATTGGTATCCGTGAGCACAGTCTTTGTGTGATGATCTGGCTGAGGGCGGCTCAAGGCTCTATGCAGAACAGCAGCGGGGATAGTGCATCACCCTGGTATATGCCGTGCTTGATGGCTGATGGTGACTCTTGTTGTGCTATTGGCTTTGCATTGTAGCTTCCAGACTTGACTTGTTTTCCACAGCTTCATTGAGTTCTTGATGAAGGCTATTAGAGTCCTGTTGATCTTGTACATTTCCAGGCATTCCAGTATCCATGTATGTGGCATTGAGTCATAGGCTTTATATATATATATAAATATATATATATATATATATATATATATATATATATATTTGTGTCTGTACAGTTCTCACGGCATAAAGTTCTCAAGAAGAGTACAAGAGTTACACCCACAATGGGCAAAAGTTACAGCAGCAGAAAGATTATTAAAAATGGTGACACAAATGTGGACCTTAGAAAAATAACATAATAGGGAAGAGTTAAAATATAAACAATAAAATTGCCATGGTTTTGGTTCTATTGTGCCTTACTTTGCTCCATGTTTCCTAGTTGTATTGGTTTAATTCCTATTTTGTTGTAGTTTCTAGATTTATGTTAGTTCTCAAGTTTTTCTTTTTGTTTTCCTCTGTTGCCCTCTTATGGTTGTTCCTTTCCCCTTGGCTCCCTCGCTGTCTCCTCACACCTGCTCCTTATCAGCTCGTTAGCCCTGCCATTGTCTCAATCAGCTACATATAAGCTGCCTCTCCAATGCACGCAGACTGCGTACTTCTGAGGGCCCAGCCTACCCTAGCCTCCAGAGGACCCAGCCTCGGTAGGCTGCTCCGGAGGATCCTCAGCCGCTGGTGGTAAATGGGAGGGTCTAGCCTTTGGAGCGCTTCCTGGTTGCGACACGACATCATCACGTTTACCCCAAAAACAGCCCAAACCCAAAAGCTCGAGAAAACACGAGAAAGAAACAACAAAAACAAAAAAATAGATATGGAAATTTTTATTTATTTTTTTATTTACTTGTTATTATTGTTGGGAGCTGGAGAAGTACCACCTTTCTCCAGCAGAGTCCGCCGCCGTGGATCCTCCTGAGTTGAGCCTCCTCCGCACAGCTGCAGCCCATTCCATCATCATCAGAGTGGATCCACCCAGTCACTTAAGCTGTCTTCTCAGACCTGCCTCAACGCCGCAGTGTTGATCCAGTTGGTTAGCACCTAAGCCCAGTATCTCTGTGAACCTTTGTCGACTTCTGAATCCAGTCTGGATTCTAACCTTGTCTCTGTTTTCCAGGAAACCAGTTTTTTCCCCTGTGAAGCTCAGGAAGAGCTTAACCTGCCGAGCCTGCCCTCTGAACCAAACCTGAAGCTCTCTCTGAACTTCCATGCAGCTCTGGACCAAGAGCTGGAAACTCAAAGCCAAGGTCTGCTCATTCTTAAGAAGTAAGACGCTGAAGCAGCTACGGACTCTGCTGATCAAATCCTCTTCCAGATCCAACAGTTTCCCTCTCAAGGCTTTCATCAAGAACCCTCAAGGTATAAATCAGTGAAACTGTCAAGAATCAAACTCCTATGCGCAACGCTAACTGAACTGTTTCTACGCCAGACTCCGTGAACCAGTTTCCCAGTACAGAACCAGAACTCCAGTCATTATCTCAGTGCTTGTGAAAATAAACTCTGTTAAACCTTTTACCCCTGTTTCTCGTCTCAGTGGTGTTCTGCATAATTGGGTCACACCAGTGAACACATCATGACAGAACACTGCGGCCAAACACTGTGGCCCAGCAGATCACCTCCGCCGTCCCCTTGGAGGAGCAGGATGCCCAAATCCAAGGACAAACCCAAACACTTCGTGAGTTATATCGTTTGGTTGATACTCACAATCATATGCTTCAGAATTATGCTAATTTTTTGAGCAATGCTAATGCCACGCCAGCAGCGCAACCATTTCCGGGTCCAGCTCCCTCCTCCGAGGTTACCAGCATTGACGTCATCAGAGTTCCGCCCAAGCCTTCCAGAAAGAT
>JAGKQL010000063.1:3013703-3039421 GCA_018398635.1 Cyprinodon brontotheroides
AAACATGCAGGACAGGACATATATGTCTGATGACCTTACTATTGATAAAAGGTTTTCCCAGCTGCACTGTATTAAATGTTCTTCCTTACAGTAAAATAAGATAGTTATATCTGTGTATTTACCGTTGTGCAAACCTTTTACTTCCCTTTTTGAACAGTCGGTTAGACAAATAACATTTGAAAAATTCTGCTACTGAATGGATTTGTCTGTCTTTAATATGTGCAACAATGCCTTGGTCAAAAAATACTTTATCCTTTGATAAGGTCGTAAGTTGTACAAATGTTTCCCCCATCACCCAAAATGCTTGAAAGGTTTATTATTTCATTGGTGGAAAGGCAGAAAACCAGCCTTATACTTCACAAGTTTGTGTCATCTTGTCTTAGTCTGTCACATCCCATAACTGAAGTTATTTTGTTCAATGTTACAGCTAAAGGTTTATTTTAGATTGACTTCATAATGATATTAAAACAAACCTGTCTACAGCAATGGCCAGCAGGCTACACATGGAAGCGACAACAGATATGCAGATCATAGAGTCAAAAACGTTGTCCATCTGCCTGATGAAGTGCTCCTCAACCACCAGCTGCCTGTTATTAAGGAGGTAAATGATGATGGACTCCCATGCGTTTGACACACTAACCAGCATGTCTGCCACAGCCAGGCTGCAAGAGAGCATACAGGTTAATGGAGGAGCTGTCCACAAATATTAAGTTTCTGTGCAAATGTATTTCCACTAAGACCCAACAGAGGAGCTCCCTGACATCCCTTGTGTATAAGGATGCATTTAAATCCCTGACAGCAGGAAAATCAGTTCAGTGGAAGTGACAACAGAGAAAAGGACCCAAATGATTAAGAATGCAAGCTCAAACATTCTTACTAAGTGGGTATGAACAATTTTCTTGTCACTCATGTTATGGTTGAATTATGAAATATGGGTGATGAATTCATTCCACTGTCAGGTGCTCTTTCCTTGCATTAAAGTGAACACTATCAGAGGCCCTAAGTAAAAGATTCTTAACCCCACATTGCTTCCCTAACGCAGCACAATGGTAGCCCACTGCTCCCCAAGGGGATGGGTTAAATGTAGAGAACGAATTTTGTTGCACTTTACTTGTGACATTATAATGACAAAAAAAAAAACGCTGAAAAAAAAAGAAGTGCCTATCACACTTCTGGAAAGAGGGATTTTGATGCAGTATAAAAAAATATTAGAGAATGTGGCTGAAACAAATTGGGGTTAAGCATTAAGTTGAGTTAATTCGTAAGCTTACATATAGTCTATTATGGAAATGAAAAATGTCTTTGTCTCAAATTTCATGACTGTTTCCATTACTACAACAATTACAACTTCAAAAAAGGATGCTAATATTAGGAAATAAAGTAAAATTCTACCTGCAGACAAAGAAGTACATGGGTGAGTGCAGGTTCTTGTTCTTTACTATCGCCGTAATGACCATGATGTTTTCTAGTAATGAGATGATACCCAGGATCAGAAAAACCTGAGGGGAAAAATAGAGAAAAAATATTGTAAAAGGAGTTAGAGTTAAAAAAAAAACAAAACAACAACCTTAAGGTAGGCATCATAATGAGGATAACTCAAAAAATTTCCCAGAGAATTTAATTTAGCCACATTCCTCCACTGACCTCCACTGCTATGTGGAGCTGCTCACAGGCTGCAGGTTTTGGGGTGGTTTTCATGTCCTGTAGAAACGGAGGAGTCACGGTGTTGTTATGGTGATAGTAGGAGAGGGTCCAGGTGAAGTTATCTGGAACCATCTCCCCCTGGTATGTTGATGTGTCCATTCTTATTCCTCCTTGCTGACGTTTTACTTCAGATAATCTTCAGCTTCTCAGTAAGCCATTTTCAAACCTGACAGAAATAAGAAATATCAATATCAATTCATGCTATAATAAATATCTTAAAATTCATTTTAATTTTATTAAAGTTGTGTCTTGACATAACCCCTTAAACCAACTGGTATTATAGATTTGTGAAAGATGTAGCATCAAAGTCAAGTTGAGTTTTATTTTAGACCAAACAATCAGTTTTGTTAGTTTTATTAGATTAAGCTGATTTACTGTTGTTGTTCTGAATTGTTCTCTGACATCCAAAAACAATAGTAGGGTTAAGATTTTGATAGTCTTAGAATTATAATCTTTTGTTTCTCCACAGGATTAACAGTTCATTCACAGGTCTCTGTCAATGTCCATTTATATAACAAAATTTTATTTTCATGTGATGCGACATACGGTATTTTATTTCTTAATGGCTGGATGAAAAAGGATTGCCTATTTCTATTTCTTTCCAAAATTTAGAACTTTGAATCCTTAACAGTGGTAGCATATTTTTTTCTGTCTTCACATATAGGTACATAGGGTAAACAAACAACTAAATTACACCTGTCACTGTACTTCCTGTAGAAATGTAAGAAGTACAATGTTCTCACTGGCTACTTGTAAGATTCTATATCTCTGTTTCTCTCTCCAGTGGTTGGGTGTCCATAACTGTGTTGCTCAACTCAACAAAACGGGACCCTAGACAAAAAGGTACTGAACTTCCCTATATTTAGATTTGTATATGTCTAGGGTGAGGGAAAGGGCTGGTAATCAGCATAATACATTCTGGTTAATTACTTTTGTTTTCATGTAAACACCACAGAGCACTATTAGCAATAATTTATTTGTTAGGCTTCTTCCTAGACAAAAACAACAAACACACAACAGCCACATGTAGTGATCTCAGAATGTTGGACCCAGAATTCGAGGCGAGACAGGCAGTAGGAAAGTTCAAAGCGTTTATTAAAACTAACAGGAGCGCAGGGCTGCTCATCAGCTGTGGGGCGGATCTCTGCGGAGATAGGAGAATACAGGTCAGTGACTGGATGAGGAGCTGAATACGACTTGGGGCAAAGTCACTGACCTGATTCAAAGTTCAGTCCGTTCACGGAGAACACAGCTGAATCCAGACAGGAGGTTAGACTGCAGTAGCAACGGGTGTCGCCCCCAGAGTTCCTAGAGAGTGTGCGGCGCGGGCGACCGCTGACGCCGAGCAGCAACCGAGTCCAAAGGGGAAATCCAAAGCCAGAGTCAGAAGACAGGTCCACGTTCAGAAGCCGGTAGAATCCAGGAAACAGATCAGACAAACAGAGCAGACAGGGGCAAGGCAAAACTCGGGATCCACAGGGCAGAAACAGGTCACAATCAGGAAAACAGAAAAGACTTCAGAAAGCTAGAGTTAGTCTCACCAAAATACTCGAATAACCTGGCGCTGATGGAAGGCAAACACACAACCTAAATAGTAGACGAACCAGGTGGAAATGATCAAAGTTAATCAGCCGCAGAATCAGTTAGACAGGGGAGCAAGGAGCAAAGGTAAAACACCAAACCATCAGCGCCAAGATCATAACACCAGAGTATTGAAACAAATAAGCATGCTTTACTATTACAACCTCTCTTTTCAATTCTTTGTACAAACACATAAACTGGGGTCTATACACTAACAGATTACAATTCAGTTTATTAATTCAGTCATCTAAAAGCACTTTACTAGGACTAATCAGTCAAATCAGGGAGAGTGAAAGGAAAAGCTCCCTTTTAACAAGAAGACAATGAAAGAATCATAGCCAGGCTCTTTGTAATCTGCCATCTGACAAAGTGTAAACATAAAAGGTACACAAAAGTACTATTTCAGGAGTATTTTCTATGCAAAATAAAAGTAGTGATTCTGTCAAGGCCAGTCATATTAATCCACAGCAAACATTTTTATCTATGTCTTTATGGACCTTGCTTTATGAAGTGTTGCAGAGTCAGGTTGGAAGAGGAAGCCTGGGATCCATCAGGACCAGAGCATACCACTACAAAATAGCTAATTCCATCTGCTGCCAGCTTCATAATTACAGGCCCGGTTAATCCACTCACATTTTTTTGATTGTTATAAAAAAATAAAATAAATACGTAAAAACCCTACGAACATCTCAACATGTGTGTATATAACATTAAACTTCATTTTATAGCACTGAGGAAACTTGATTTGACAACAGCTTTCATCTGGATGTCAAAGTTTCAATGACTGTCCATTGAAAGTTACATTTTTGGCCATTAGTTTCAAAAAGGGACGTAGATAGCCCAGGTGTTAAAGTAGGCTCTCTAATTTCCTCGAAAAACCATCACTTCTGTCTTTTTCACATTAAAATGTAAAAAGTTTAAAGCCATACATGCTTTCACATCATCCAAACATTTCAAAAGAGATTCAAAAGACTTTTTATTTCACGTCATTTGAATGTAGATTTGACTATTGTTTCCATAAAAGTTAAAAGAGACCCCATCCTTCTTAATAATGGATACAAGTTGGAGCAGATAAAGAGTCTAAAACAAGGGGTCTCAAGGCAGAGCCCTGAGGAACTCCATATAAAAGAGGTGCACTGGAGGACACAACATATCCCAGACTGACACCAAATGTTAGATTACTTAGAAAGGACTTAAACGACTACATTGTCTTTCCTCTGATCCCCACCCAATGCTTTAAATGAGATGAAAGGATATCATGATCCACTCTATCAAAGGCAGCAGTTAATTGTAAGAGCAAAATAACACATTTTGAAGAGTCAGCATCTAAGAAATATCATTAGAAAATTTTAAAAGGCCAGACTCGTGCTATGCAAAGATTTAAACCCAGACCAGAACATTTCAAAAACATTACTTACTAAAAGAAAGTCTCTTAACTGTATGTAGAAAGACTCTTAGTTTTGAAATAGGTTTATGATCACTAAAGATTGTTTCACCCAGGCCCGTTTTTTTAAGAAGAGGCTAAACTACAGCTTCTTTACAAAATATTGCGACAATTCCTGAAGAAAGACTGCTATTGGCAATCTGCAGGACAGAAGAGTTTGCATCATCTAGCATCATTTAGTCTAGCAGTAATACACTAATGAGTAGAACCCGAGGGCTTTAAATGACCGACAGTCTCCTGCAAAAAGGACACAGATAAAGGTTCAAAGCTATAAAATACAGCAGGGCATGAACGTAAGCAGGGGGGTGTGATCAGAGTTCCAATTGAAATGATCTTATCCACAAAGAAATGTATAAAGGCCTGACAAATAGCAGGTGTAGACTCAACACAAATCTGTGGTCTAAACATAAAATCAATAGTTGACAATCTTCTTCCTCTGCCTTGTTTGGATGCTTTGCAGTCACCAAAGCCTGTTCTTTGAAATTACCTGGTTAGCTGTCTGGACTTAATGTTACTTCACATTCCACCTGGCAGAGCTAAGTCGTAACAGCCATAAAAAACTGAAGTTTGCTATGGATTGTTCTGGGGCTAATCTTAAGGTCAAGTGAAGTTTGAAGCCCAGTTATTTTTGACGACAGAAAGTTGGCAATCTCTGTTTCCTATGCTCATTAGTGTCCTTTCCTTGCTTTTTTAATTTAGGTGAGGTACCGCAGCAAAGCTGCATTACTATCTGTTAGAAAAATGTATATGTTATCATTTTACTTAAAGTTACAGGTATCTGGCCCAGGAATGTTAAGTCTTGCCCTAAATGAGGAGAGCAAATATTTCTCTCAGGGCCTGGTATTATCCAACTATACAGCCGTACTGTAGGTGACTAACTTCTGACCCCTCCTGATAACTTCTGAGCCCTCCTTATAACATCAGACCTCTACTGGTAACATTTAACCACTCCTGTAATTCCTTTGAAGTCCACTAATAAAAGCAGAAGAAACGAGAGGTTTGGGCAGAGTTGAGTACAGACTTTTCAAGGGGTCTCATCCTTGGTATGTCCTCTCTCTCTCTTTTTCTGCAGAAAAGAAAAGAATACTTACTTTGTTTGGTTTTCATTTCTATGACAATAAGTGGTTATGATTATTAACCCTATCAGCCTGGTGCCGTGACCCGTATCCCAACATTTCCACTTGCTGATGAGAGGAGCAACACGCTAAAAACCACCGTTGGTCAGAGACAAAGACCTGATGGGAAGGTCCCCGGGGGTAATTTCCTAGCTGCGGTATAAAGTCCGGTATAAAGGTAGACAGGTGGTATAGAGTCCCCTGCAAAGGTAGATGGGTGGTATAAAGTTTGCAGATGCTAAAGTTAAAAAAGGTGAAAAAGTTAAAGAAACAGGTTAAAGTCCTGTAAAGTAAATGAAATAGATGGTGTGTGAAAGGCAGGTCGATGTAGAAAGGTGTGCCTGCTAGAAACAAGCACTAGTGCAAAAAATCAATATATTCTTGGCCGATTCTATATGTGAGCTAGAAGAAACATTTTCTTACCAAGGCACGGGACCCCCTCGAAGGCATCGAGGAGGTTTCTGAGTA
Source organism: Cyprinodon brontotheroides (assembly GCA_018398635.1). NCBI lineage: Eukaryota > Metazoa > Chordata > Actinopteri > Cyprinodontiformes > Cyprinodontidae > Cyprinodon > Cyprinodon brontotheroides. The sequence continues at coordinate 3,020,016 of JAGKQL010000063.1, forward strand.
GGCAGGGGTGGTCCTAGGGGCCGAAGGGGCTTTCAGCTGAGACCACTAAAAGCAAACCAGGAATGCTGGAATTTTGGGTCATCCGACCATTGGTTTAGGGAGTGTCCCAAACAGATACAATCAGCTGATCCGCAGGGCCGGGGAGTCCACAGGGCAATCCTTCATCTGAGGTGTGACTAGGTGCCATTAAAAATAGTAGATGTGTATGGAGCATGGGGGATATTAAATGCATTAAAAGAAAAATCATTCATAGTACTTACAATTAATGGACAGTTACTTTTTTATGTTATTCAGGAGCCTGTAAAACTCGTATTAAAGATAACATATGGCTTAAAGGATCTAAAATTTTTGTAAAATCAGCAAAAGGTCAAACATCCCAAAAAATTTATGTTAAGGGCAAAAGAAATAAAAGACCCCTAAACAGGAAAAAGGTTGCATGCTCCTGTAGTAAGCAGTAATCGCAAGAGACACAGGCACAGGCGATTAAAAGCTGCAGAAAGAACATCTGATTTCCATCCATGTCCACACAATCCAGGCTGGCTCTATAGCCCTAGAACAGAACTATGGAAACAGTCTTTTAAAATTCTGTTTGATGCAGAACCCCGGGTCCAAGATTTAGCATGAGATAAAATAACTCAGCATTCTTTGCTATCACAATCTGATGAAAATGATTTAAAAGATATCCCAAATGATTTGTTGTCTACAGGACCAACTGATGTAGGACTATTGATAACTGTAGATCAAGTTAAAATAGTTCCTAAAAGAAAGAAAGAAATAATTGGAAGCCAGGTGTTAATGCATGTGGATGATTTTCTGGTTCTGTCTAAAACAGCTGAAAACTGTAGAGAAGACTCCCTGCAACTGCTACATAATTTAGCTAAAAATAGGAAACAAGGTTAGCAAAGACAAAATGCATTGGGTACAAAAAGAAGTCAGGTATGTAGGCCATGTTATTTCAGAAGAAGGTAAAAAGTTACCTTCTATATATATCTATATATATATATATAACATATTCTTTCTAAAGGTTTTTCTACCAGCCTGAAAAAAAGCATGTGATATATCACATGAACTGAAGAGTGTTTACAGTATTATATCTGTAAAATATATAAGCCACTTAAATTTCATATGACATCAGTGAAAGAACCCCTTTGTCAGGTCATGAGAGCTAAAAACTTGGCTGCAGGATGTCTTACAGCTACCCTTTCAATTCCGTAACATCATACCTCGTCAGCATCTGAGGCATAACATTTCGGGTATGTATGCATTTTACATTTTGAACAAATTAGATATTGATCAACACAATTCGGATCAAAGCAATGTTAAGAAACCTTAAAAACATTAAGCATTTTGATCTTTATAATACCCAGTAAAGATGTATACTCCTATGTATCTGATATAAATGCCTTTTCAATATTTTCTCATGAACACTTTAATAATTATTAAATTATTTTTGTTTGAAATAGTATAACATTAAATACAATTATCTTCATCAAGTTTATCCTTAAAGGTATGAAAGCTACATTAAAGTGTAAAAAATTTATTTTAATTCATTTATTTAGTTCATTTAGTGCAACTTTTATGAAACTGTAAAAAATCACTGTAACTATTTAAAAATTTGTTTTCTGTATAAAATTTTAGGGTCATGGCATGCAATTTTTGATGTGTCTGAACACACATAGAAGCCGCCTGAGTACATAGGACCACTAAGAGTGACATAAGATGTGCACACTAAGGCCGTATACCAACACTAAACTTATTATAAACCTGGGAGCATAGTGAGTTACATTGTTTGTTAATGGATTAAAATATTACAGCAGCAACTTCTGTTAGTTTACTTTAGGTCATTTGGCTTACTTAAAATAAAAAAAAATAAAAAATGTGTTGGTCATGAGATGTGTAGTATGCTTTAACCAGGGTGATGGTCCTGGTCTGGAGGATATTATATTTTATACTTCTTAGACATAACTATTTGAACGCATTAAAACAATCATGATTTGCACAATAAGATGTGTGCTGAAGCTTGTGATACAGTATAAATTCTTGTAAGTCTGTCTTTTTTATTACACAGTTTCTTACTGCTTCTACTAACATCGATCATATATAGTATGAGCATCTCATAATAATAATAATTGATTATTAATCTCACATTTGAGAAATTCACTGTCTGCATTTGACCCATCCCCTTGGGAAGCAGTGGGCTGCCATGTGTGGCGCATGATGAGCAGGATGGGGTTAAGGGCCTAGCTCAGGGACACAAAGTGGCAGTCTGTGGGAGTGGGGGCTTGACCTCAGAACCTCTGGATTCGAAGCACAATGCCCTAACCACTCAGGCCATCCCACTCCCCTATAATAGTTAAAGGAATAGTACACCCAAAACATGATTAGCCTTCATTTTTCTACTCACCCCCATTCTGAACAACACTCTTGTACTGCCCTCCTAATGGTGTGCATAACCAAAATTAGACAGCCAGCCAAACTCCCTGAATGATAACGCGAGAGTCAGGATGTAGCGTCTCAAGCTCCAAGTTAACTGCAGACTCTTGTTGTCAGACAAGGTGTAAAAAGACGATGCTTTCTATGGCTCAAAGCAAACAGATGGTGACAGATGAAAAGACAGCTCCATAATCTGCTGAGGTCTCCATTAAAGGAGAAGTTCGGGGTTTTTACACTTTTAAGCCCATTTTCTGTAGTGTCCAGGATGAAATCGAATGAAGGACACCAAAATTTTGACAATTGCTCTATGTCTCTGCTTTTTGCCTCACTTTTAGAATCACCCTGGCTGCTTTAGAATGGCTAGTATAGAGCATGTCCAATAATGTCCTTAAAACAACCTTAAACGTTCTTTTTAAAATATGCTACTCACCGTGTGGTCAGCTTAAGTTCAATGCACCAGACGCCCAAAAAGAAGTTTTGAACGAAAAACGTTCCTGTAGTGCTCATTTTTTTAGCATTTTCGAAAATCCATTGAGTTCTGTAGGAATAGTCAACATTCCGCACGCCACCCGGAAATGCAGTAGCCCCTGGTTCTACACAGTTGTAGTCTTTTTCGCTTCACTCCTGCGCATCCCGCACGCCGAGGTGCTAAACGTCTCTGTTAAACACTTTAAAACTCTGAAAATGGAATACGAAAAGCAAAAAGATTCTTGATTCCTACGGCGGTGATTCTAAATGAGCCAAAGAGCAGAGTACAGGACCTAATTTCCCCAGCGTCAAATTTTGGTGTCCTTCACGCCCAGATTTCATCCTGGACACTACAGAAAATGGGCTTAAAGTGAAAAAAACCTGAACTTCTCTCCTTTGAACTGACAGGAACATGTGCTACTGCAATACCACATTTGACCACATTACCAAACAGGGGGGCTCTAAAATGCCTAAAACTCAAAACTGCCTGGGAGGCAGAACACTCCCCGCCTGGCATCTGTAATGCCACTTAACTATTAAAATATCTAAATACCAATTTAGTCCTCTTTGGGAACAAGAAGAACAACAGCTGAGACTGGTCTCAGAAATGTCTTTGGAACCCCTTGCGCTGCAGTCTTCACTTCAACCTTCCGCACCTTTCCATCCTGGCTTGGGTGGGTCGCGGTCACCAGTGCCAGCGGCCAATCGTTTCTTGCAGCTTGGCTGTCTTTTAACAGGACTATATCGCCTTGTTGCAGGTTGCGGTGTGCCCCAACCCACTTGCGACGGCTCTGTAGTGTAGGGAGGTACTCCCGTCTCCATCGGGTCCAGAATGTGCTCGCAAGAGCTTGCACCTGTCTCCACTGGCTCTGGTGGAGGTCCTTATCTGAGAAGTCCCCAGGTGGAGGAGGCACAGCACCCTTTTGTGTGAGCAGCATTGCGGGAGTCAACAGAAAAGGTGCATCTGGGTCGGTAGACACTGGAGTAAGGGGTCTCGCATTAATGATCGCGGACACTTCACACATGAAAGTGCATAGGACCTCATGGGAGAGATGGACGTGCTCCTGTAGCAGTATGGAGTCGAAGATCCGTCGGGCTACTCCAATCAACCTCTCCCAAGAGCCTCCCATATGCGATGAGTATGGGGGATTGAACTCCCAAGAGCAACCTTGGTCACTCAGGTATCTCTGGATACTTGACCCTTGTTGCTGTTTTGACAGTCCGAGTTCCTTGCTAGCAGCAATGAAATTCGTCCCACAATCAGACCTTAATTGCTTTGCAGGTCCACGGATTGCAAAGAGTCGCCTCAGGGCATTGATGCAACTAGAGGTATCCATGGACTCGACTATCTCTATGTGCACAGCTCTAGTGCTCATGCAGGTAAACAATATCGCCCAACGTTTACTTTCGGCCTGCCCGCCTCTAGTGCGCCTTGCAGTGACTTTCCATGGCCCAAAAACGTCCAGCCCAACGTAACTGAAGGGTGGAGATGTACTGAGACGCTCAGGGGGCAGAGCTGCCATGGTTTGCTCTTCCATCTTGCCTCGTAGCTTCCGACAGGTGACACACCCATGTATGATGGAGCTGACGAGCCGTTTGCATCCAATGATCCACAGGCCTGAAGACCTTATGGCACCTTCAGTGAAATGGCGCCCCTGATGTTTCACCTGCTTGTGGTGGTAGGACACTAACAGGGAAGAAACATGGTTTCGCTTAGGTAGAACTAGGGGGTTCTTTTCAGTGTGTTTCAATGGTGCATGTGTGAGCCTTCCTCCTATTCTCATGAGGCCTTTTTCTACTACTGGAGTGAGCCTACAGAGTGGGCTGCTGCTTGGTAGAGCCTCACCATTTATCAGAGCAGAGAACTCAGCTGGGAAAGCTTCTCTTTGGACGGCCTGTATGATGACGTTCATGGCTTGTGAACGCTCATCAGGTGTGCGTGGTTGTTTGCACCAATGCCAGCCTTTACATCCCTTTGCGTAGTCCTTAGACTTGTGACACTGGACTATGTGGATGAGCAAGGTGACAGCTCTCACTAGTGAGTCCCAAGTAGAAAAGCGCTTGAACCTATCTGTTGTGAGAGATTGCACTTGGACCTGTGTTTGGAAGCTTGATACCTCGGGTCGCACATCAACATCAAGTTCGGGTCTAATGAGTTCGAAGGACTCGGACTTCTCCTGTAGACCATCATACGGTCTTTGAAGGAAAGCTGGTCCGCTGAACCATGTAGTTCTTGCAAGGTTTGATGCAGAGACAGCCCTGGATGCGTGATCAGCTGGATTGTGCTCTGTTGGTACATAGAGCCACTGCTCTGGCTTGGTCGACTGGCGTATCCGTTGCACTCTGTTGTGTACATACACGTAAAATCGCTTCACCTCGTTATGTATGTACCCCAAGACCACTTTGCTATCACAGTAAAACTTGACTGCATCCATCTTGAGATCTATTTCCTCAAGGATGAGCTCTGCCATTTCTACTGCTAGCACAGCGCCACAAAGTTCAAGGCGAGGGATGGTAGGCTTACACTGAGGGGCTAATTTGGCTTTCCCTAGGACGAAGCCGACATTGCTTTTCCCATCTTCATCAATGGCTCTTAGGTAAGCAACAGCTCCAATAGCCTTGGTGGAGGCGTCAGAAAACACACATAGTTCCAGTTAGTCGTGCCTTAGTAAGGGAATCTGATGTGTAGGTACGAGGGATGTGCAGCTCCTTCAGCTCTAGGAGTGAGTCTCGCCAGGTTACCCATTCACTTCGTTTCTCCTCTGGGAGTGGAGCATCCCAATCAGAAGTGTCACAGGTAAGTTCCTGAAGTAGAACTCTTCCTTGCACTGTGACCGGAGAGGCTAGACCAAGTGGATCAAAGACACTGTTGATGGTGGACAGGACACCACGCCGGGTGAACGGCTTGTCGCCCACAGTTACTTGGAAGGTAAATGCATCACTAGCTATCTCCCAGCACAACCCAAGACTTCGTTGTAAAACCGTGCTCTCCTCACTCAGGTCTAGATCCTGTATACCTACAGCATGATCCTCTGGTGGGAAGGCCTTCATCACAGCTGGGCTGTTGGAGACGATTTTGTGGAGTCGAAGGTTTGACTCAGCAAGATGATTATTTGTGTCAAAACTTGAGGAGGCTGATGGCCTCTGTTGTCACTGGGCAAGGACATGAGCCCGTCGTCCGACGTATAAGTCTCTCTCTATGAACCTTCGTGTGTCCTATAGCCATCATTTCACGTTTCCCTTCTTTGGCAGCAAGCCTCAGCCCATAAGGTGGCACAATGGAGGCAGAAGGGCTATTGCCGAAAATGTGCACTGCTGTCATCTGGTACATTTCGATTATATGTTTTCGTCGGGTCATTATCCTGAACCACAAGAACCTCAAAAGTTGTGGTGGTCCTCTCTGAAAGCAGTGCATTTTCTGGATGTCGCCATGATTGCCACTTTCTCCCTTTCTGAAAGCACACGGGATTAGGACTCCCAGCGGGCTGTTGTTAAGGTCTGGGCCTCTGAACATGGCCGTTGTTGAGGGAGACACCACGTTCCTGAGCACTGGAGTCGAAAACCACTCGAATTTGACCAGGCTTCCGAGGGTCATAAACTCCAAATGTTGGGAGGTACCAGCACTCCTCGTCCTGCATCAGGGAAGGGGCTGGTTCGGCATGATCGTCCTCAAACACCTTTCTCATGAAGTCGAGGAACTGTTGTTTCATCACAGGTTTCCTGTTCAGGGTCTGACAAAGTGAGGAAAGACGATTGAGTGCCTGCTTTCGATTGTTTGGGAGCCTCCTTCGTGGGACCTTGAAGGGTAATGGGGCGACCCAGTTGTTCTTGTCATCTCTGTACACCTCAGAGTCCATGATCTTTAGAAATGCAATGTCTTCGGCGGATTGAGCAACCTTATTGTCATTTTCTGTTGTTTGAAACAGGTTCTGACCCAAGCAATGCTCAGTAACCTTTCTAGACTGACTGGGGGTGTTGATGAGACTGCTTGGTTGCTCCCGCCGCGGGCACATCTTCTCTCTTTTCAGATCAATGAAGTTGGCTGCAAGGTGACAAGTTAGGGGAGGGACGCCTTCCAAGACGCGGGTCTTGGAAGGCGCCACCCTGGGCTTATGGGCGTCCAAGCAGTAATACTCCCAACCACCGCCCGTGGCAATCCAGCCTCTGAGCCAAGGGGGAATCATGGGGGTCCATTTATTTGCTGGCGCGACCTTTGTGTGCTCTTATGATGTCTCTCCCAGCAAGAGAAGGATTTGTGCATTTGATCAAGTTTCAGGGATGTGCTTTTGCCACGGACTTTAGGTGGGATGGAAATTGAGCCACTTTGGGGTCGAATTTCTGACCTATTGGTGGGTACTTGGTCGCATTCTATGAGTGGCGGCAAAGTGAGTGTAACTTCCCATTCACAGAGACTCCCCTATATCTCGAAGCCTTCTGCCTTCCCGCCAGACATTTCCATGATGCCAGCCATGTTTTCAATGAATAGAGAGGAGTTGCTTTTGACATTGAATAGGTCGAAAAATTGCCTTACCAAGGAGCGCCGTGTGTTGTTTGGTCGCCATGTATGGCATACATGTTGATGGCCTTGTCGCGACTGCCCCCTAGGGAAATAACAATACTGACCAAGTATATCTTCTAACAGGACAGTCGGTGACTTTCCTCTCACCCAAATCTCAGTGCAGTGACGAGGTGTAGCCACACCCAAGTTCTTTCTCCTTCTTTTTCTTGTGCTGTAGAAAAGCTTGAACCTTAAAAGTCTCGGGTACTGGACCCTTCAGGGTGCATGCCTCGCAATATGTATGTCACTTTTCTACACCACCCCTCACTGTGTCGAGGGGACTTTACAGCCTGCCAGATGGTGACGCAGCGCATCTGTAGCATAGACTTCCATTTTCGCGAGAGAGAACAACTTTTCAGCGTTCTGCTCTAAATCCACGGGCATTTCAGTGGCGCGCCAAGCATGGATTGGAGCCAGTTTGTGCTGCGCTTTAAAACGCTTTAGGAAGACGCCGCAGACCCCAGCCCTGCTAAACATCGGTTTTGGTAAACCCGAGCACGTACTTTTCCAATTCAGCTCCTGTCTTATCTTCGCCAGGAGCATTGCTACTGTAGAACAGCGCAAAATGCTGGGCCGCCCCTGGATTTGCTTCGAGTGGCATTGTGTTCCGCAGCAGGGCGAGAATGGGGGAAAGCGGTACCCCGGCCGATTCATTCTTTGAACTCCAGAGCCTCGCGTTATCCATATTTCTCCTGGAAAGGCATGTGGAAGTTTCTCTACCTAGTAGCAGCTGATGCCCCGAGAGGTATCCAGGAAGGCCAACCCCAGGTAGGTATCCGTCGTTTTTTGCCGATAGGAACTCCATAAGGAGGTCTCCGAAGCTCCCTTAGTCTGACGTAAGTCCTTGCTTGGGCGAAATCTTAGGGAATTCAGCTCCAGTTTCTTAAAAAGTGCTTTTTCCGTGGTACCTCAGGCGCCGCATATAACTTTATCAGCCTTCTCCACACATTGCTCAGTGCTACATCGGGAATCGCTTGACGCGGCACTCCGCCTGACGCAATTAAAGCGGACGTGGCGGGATGACTCCTTGCCCAGCCACAATAGTCTTAGCCGGATCCAAATTCTTCGCTGGCTGAAGCGTGGCAGAGACCTCTCGATATGCGGGTTATCAAAGGCCGATTGCCACGCCCTCAAAACTCTCGCTTGTAGGGCGATCATCAAATCTGGGTGAGACCGGTAGTCACTAGCTCGCGATCGTGCCGTAAATACTTTGAACAAAAGTCTGTCATTCCAGGTCCGGCCAGTGCTGATCAGCGGGGTTGCTTTGTTGATGAGGGATGTAGGGTTGAGCTGTAGGGTTCATCTTGTGGTAAGTATGGTGAGGAGAGGTATATTGTTGAGCTGAAGGGGTTATATTGCGGCCAGTAAGTGGATGAGATGAGTAGAATCCGGCTGAACGGGTTATGTTGTGGCGAGTATGGCGAAGAGGGGTGTAGGCTTGAGCTGAATGGGCCATATGTTGCTGTGGTTTAGACCGTAACTCACTTTCATTTCGATCTGTCCTCCTCTAGCAGGAAGGGGTGGCATAGAGGGTTTCTCATTGGGAGGCTCGTGTGAGATAGCAGCATTATAAGGAGAGGGGTCCACTGCAGGAGATCCGGTTGGAGTACCCCATGAGACTAAGGTTTCATTAGCATGACTGGCCGGAGGTGCAGGATCATCGTGGTGTGACGATACATGTAACTGATTCTGCTCTGTTACATATGCAGTTGTGCGCTCCTCGACCTCTGTCTTTAATGACCTTGCACTGCCATGGGCATTATCTGAAACTCTAACCTGTTCTTCAGCGGTCTCCAAGTTGTCCGCCTGCCTGCTAGCAGCAGCCGCTTCTCGATGGTGGGCCAAAGTCTCCAGTTCAGCGTCAAGTTTTGCTTTTTCAAAAGCTGCCTTCGCCTCTCTCTCGGCTAATTCAACTTTTAATTTAGCTTCCTTCTCTGCAAATGATGCGCGTACACGTGCTGCTTCCGCCTTTGCACGGGCCTTGGCTGCTGCACTGGCTGAAGATGCGTTTGAGCGCACGCTGGATCTGCTGCTGACATGAGAGATGTTGTCATAATCCTTACTTGTTGCCATGATGTGTGTTTTTCCGTCTGTCTTGATCTGTCACTGTAGTTGGCGTTGAACGGCTGCTCACTCGTCTTTTTACTGTACTGCCCTCCTAATGGTGTGCATAACCAAAATTAGACAGCCAGCCAAACTCCCTGAATGATAACACAAGAGTCAGGATGTAGCGTCTCAAGCTCCAAGTTTACTGCAGACTCTTGTTGTCAGACAAGGTGTAAAAAGACGATGCTTTCTATGGCTCAAAGCAAACAGATGGTGACAGATGAAAAGACAGCTCCATAATCTGCTGAGGTCTCCCCATTAACTGACAGGAACATGTGCTACTGCAATACCACATTTGACCACATTACCAAACAGGGGGGCGCTAAAATGCCTAAAACTCAAAACTGCCTGGGAGGCAGAACAACTCTGGAGTACTTTTTGATATCCTCAAATGCATCCTGAGATCTGGGGTATCTGGGAAGCGCTTCTTGCTGTCTGCTGACATTCAAATAATGGAGGTCTATGGCCCGAAGGCAGAAAAGGTCCATAAAAGTCCTAAAAAAACATGTCAATGATATTCCTCCCATACTGCTGCGTCCAATGTATTCCAAGTGTCCTGGAGTGGGTAGCTTCCAGAATTTACTCGAAAACTGAAAGTCATTTTAGGAATGTTTTTAGAGCATAAACAGTAGTGTATAAGGATTTTCCTGAAAGCCGCACATCGCGCATTCCGCGGCGCTACGGAAGCCTTGACAGGAGCCAAACCAGTGCATTCAGCGCTTCGGCAAAGAACTCATCTTCACACTCAACACTGAAGTCCTCAGACATTTTTTCTTTAGTTGTTTTCTTTCTTTTGCACAGGTAAACAGCCTTTGTTTCTTCTTCTATGCTTGCATTATTGGCAGAACAGACGCTGAATGCGCTTTTTCATCTGGTTTGGTCTGCGGCTTCCGTAAAGTAAAGTATACATGTGCCGTAAGATTTCTTTCAGGAACGCGCTATACACTACTGTTTATGCTCTAAGAAACATTCTAAATGACTTACGTTTGGTAAGAAGATTCTGTATGCTACCCGCACTCTTGCGGGACGCCTTGGAATACATTGGGCCGAGGGAGGGAATGGAGGAATATTGATGCGTTTCAATGGACTTTTATGGTTGCTGTCTCGAGAGCACCATAGACACTCATTATTTGAATGTCAGCTTGGGCTGGCTAGCTACCCAGGCTCCAGGCTCAGGCAGCTATCAAATATTACTGCCTCAGAAAATATTAATTCAACATGGGGGTGAGTAGAAAATGAAGGCTAATCATGTTTGGGTGGACTGTTCCTTTAAGCTCCCCGTCGGGGAAATGGATCCATGGTCTCCGTGTGTACACTTTTCTCATGATGTTTGCTTTCCTTTGTTATTCCTCTGTTGACCGGTCGAGGCCTTGAACTGGGCAGAAGCCAGGTTCCCCATTCCCACTGATTTCATTTGCTCTTTCAATTAATTTATGAGAGAATTTAAGGAAGTCTTTAACCAAGATTTAGATAAAACCTCCACCTCCCGTGAACCTAGGACCATTAGACAAGGGATTAAAATGTAACTTGATGCCGAATTTGAAATGCAGATTTCAGACTACGTAAAAAGCAACTGCCTTAAGAGAATGCACGCAGCCACGCTGAAAAGTATATATTTCCAGCCCTGTATGAGCAGATAAAGGATGCATTTTTCAGTTCTCCTCGGAACCAGAGAGATCTAACGAATCCTAAACCTATGCAGATAGATCACAACCGTTTAACTCCAGAAGAGAGACAAAAAAGAATGACATCCTGCCTTTGTCTGTATTGTGGTAATGCAGGCCATTTCATTCCAAACAGTTTAAAGCCCCGGTCCGTCAGTAGATGCAAGGAGGTTGGGGAACTACCTTCAAGAAAAAAAATCTCCTTGCCTTTTGACTGGCTACTCTCTCTACCAGCTCATTGTCTCTATGATTGTGCTATAGATCTACTCCCTTGAGCTCCACTACCTAACAGCAGACTATAATATTTCTCATACGGAACAAAAGACTAGGGAGAAATACATTAAGGATTCTCTGACTGCTGGCATCATTTGTCCTTCTTCCTCTCCCCTTGGTGCTGGATATTTCTTTTTTGGGAAGAAAGATAGATCCTTGGGGCTGTGCATAGACTACAGAGGTTTGAACCAAATAACTATAAAAAAAAAAAGGGGACGAGTGGAAAACCACATTCAAGAGACCCATTGAACATTTTTGAGCACCTGGTCATGAGCAACGGGTCAAAACACAGCCCAGGTCAGAGAACAGCTAAGGAGACTTCGACCCAGGAAAACAGCAGGCCTGGACACTGTGTGTTCACAGCTGAAAACCTGCGCTACTGAACTGGGGGAAGCATTACAACAGGTCTTCAACCTTAGCCTGCAGCTAGGGAGAGTGCCTACTGTATATTAGACACCCTGTATCACATTGGTACCTGAAAATACCTGGCCCAGTGAGCTGAATGAGTTCTGGCCTGTGGCACTTGCTTCACATCTAAGGAAGACAATGGAGCAGCACATCTAAGAATGACACCTCCAGACTGGACAAACTGGTGAGGCGAGCCGGCTCTGTGATTGGCAAGAAGCTAGACATTCTGGGGATGTTGGCTGAGACAAGAACCTGCTGGACATTATGGACAATGCCAGCCACACTCTGCACGCTGTCGTCATCCCTCAGAGGAGCCTGAACAGTGAGAGATTGCTCCGCCCCAAAAGCAGGACCAACAGATATCTGAACTCCTTTGTTCCTTAAGCAATCAAGCTGTACAACTCCTCACTTGGGGGAAGGACGAGGTGATAGGAAGAAGGACAAAGTTCAGCACTCCCCTCCTTGGACATCTTGTGCGAAAGATTACCTATTGTCACTCATGAGTATTATCCTTCTCTCTCACTGTGCAATAACACATACCAGCTATTGTGTAGCCTGTGTAATTTTGTACTCATTTATTAGGTCTGCAATGCCAGAGCAATAATCCAAATCAACCACTGTATAGTCTGTATAATTTTTTCTTATTTATATGGTCAGTACATTTCTGCAGTGCAACTGCTGTAGAAGACAAATATGTAATAAACTCTCTAATCAAAGGAAATGATGTGTGTATAGGTGTGTGTTTCACCAGAAAAGGCAAATCAGTTTTGAACGCTTGGCCGGGAAATGCTGTAAACCCACAGCTAGCCATTTGTATAAGTTTTTGATTTTTGTAGGCAGGCGACAGTGAGAATAAAAATGCTTTTAACTGCAAGAACAGCGTCTGACATTTCCTGTTCAGCATCTCACCCAAAGGCTAGATACATAAGCGCTTCCAGCTTTAAAGAATAGTACACCCAAAACATGATTAGCCTTCATTTTCTACTCACCCCCATGCTGAACAACACTCTGGAGTACTTTTTTGATATCTCAAATGCATCTGGAGATCTGGGAGGCTTCTTGCTGTCTGCTGACATTCAAATAATATGGAGGTCTATTGTGCGCCCGAGACAGAAAGGTCCATAAAAGTCCACAAAAACGTGTGGAACGTACTGCTCGTATTCCAAGTGTCCTGAGTGGGTAGCATCAGAATTTACTTGAAATGAAGTCATTTAGAATATTTTTAGAGCATAAACAGTAGTGTATAGGATTTCCTGAAAGGCGCCGGCGCGTTCACGACGCTACGGAAGCCCGGCAGACCAAACCAGATGAAAGTGCGCATTCAGCCGCTTGCTCTTCCAATAATGCAAGCTCCTGTGAGAAGAAGAAATGTGCCGCTTACCTGTGCAAAAGAAAGAAGCAACTAAAGAAAAAATGTCTGAGGACTTCAGTGTTGCTCGGAAGAGCATGAGTTCTTTGTCGCGCTGAATTCGCTGGTTTGGTCTGCCGGGCTTCCATAGACGTTCGTGAGTGGTATAACATGTGTGCATCTTTCAGGAAATCACTATACACTACTGTTTATGCTCAAAAACATTCCTAAATGACTTGACCCCTTTTGAGTAAATTCTGGATGCTACCCACTCAGGGAAAAAAATAAATCTATCTATGGACAATCTGGGAAGAACTAGAATATTATGCTCCATGAGTTCCTGATATCAATGAGTTTGTACAGAGCCAAGCTGATCATTGTATCTACACAATTTTTTCTGACAGAGGAAATGTGATTTTGTTAGTGTGTTAGTGTGGGTTGAAATAGAAAAATAAAAAATCTCTTCCTCACCCATTGTGGGCGGTCTTCCCCATTTTTTCCTACAATCTTGGGTCCTCTTCCAGAGACTTGGGAGCTTGAGGGTTCTGAGCAGAACTGTATCTTTGCTGTTTTTAGAACTGCACTCTTCTGGACCAAGATGTCTGATGTATTTCCAGGGATCTGCTGTAAACACTCCTCAAGTTTGGGGGTCACTGCCCCGAGTGCCTCAATGACCACAGGCCCCACTGATGCCTTGACCTTCCAGTTTTTCTCCAGCTCTTCTCTAGGACCCAGGGATTTCTCTAGTTTTTCATGTTCTTTTTTTCCTGATGTTGCAGTCACTTGGTATTATCATGTCAATCACAATCGCTTTCCTCTGCCTTTTTTTCCACCACGACAATGTCCGGTTTGTTTTCCATTACCATTCAGTCCGTCTGTATCTGGAAGTCCCACAGGATCTTGGCTTGGTCATTCTCTACCGTCTCTGAAGGTGTTTCCCACTTTGACCTTGGGGTTTCCAGCCCATACTCTGCACAGATATTCCTGTGGGGGAAGGAGGAGGTTATATTCCAGCCACTTGTTTATGGCACTCCAATGTAAGCTTTCCCTGCCAGCATCTTACAACTTGTTGTAAGTGCTGACAAGTTGTGTGCTGGATTGTCTCGGAGGCCTCTTTGCACAGTCTGCACCTGGGGTCTTGTCTGGTGTGGTAGATCTGGTCCTCTATTGCTATGGTGCTCAGGGCCTGCTCCTGTGCCTCTGTTCATACTCCAGTTCATTTAACTCCAGTCAGCACGAATTACTGAGAAACTACAAATAGCTCAGATCATACTCTAATAAAACCAATGATGAAAGAAGAAGTGGGCTTGGACTATAAATACCTCAGTGTTTACCTTGACAGCAAACTGGACTGAAGACGCACATTAGAAGCTGACTTGAAGAAGTGCAGTATTTACTGTACTTTTTGAGGAATTTTAGACCCTTCAGTTTTCTAAGCACAATGTTGCAAACAGGATCTTCTATAACTTTGGCTAAAAATGTTATTTCCTCTGCCATCAGAGGGGACAGAGGGGAGTGTTGGCCTAGAAAGTTAGAGCAGTGCACTTGTGCTCTGAGAAGTTGCAAGTACCAGGTTCGATCCCCTCAGCCTCCACTTTGGGTTCCTGTGCAAAACCCTTAACCCCACACTGCTCCCCGGGGACCACACAATTGCAGCCCACTGCTTGTCAAGGGGATGGGTCAAATGAAGAGAGGGAATTTTCCCATTGTGTGACAATAAAAAGATTTACATTACATTGCATCAAATGTTGGGGTGGGTGCATCAGAGCAAATGACTAAAAGAGGCTTGACAAGCTCATCAAAAGGCTGGCTGGGAACTTTTATAGAATGTGTGGAGATTAATTTTTGAAGAAACTCTGCTATGATTGTTGTACAGATGGTTGATTCCACCACTTTGGTTTTGAAGGGATCTGTTCACAGGTCTGGACCTTTTCCAATTATGATGGCTTCTCACAGGCTGTTTCCTGAATCACAGCAGCAACAGGGCTG
The DNA here is from genome assembly GCA_018398635.1 of Cyprinodon brontotheroides. Taxonomy (NCBI): domain Eukaryota; kingdom Metazoa; phylum Chordata; class Actinopteri; order Cyprinodontiformes; family Cyprinodontidae; genus Cyprinodon; species Cyprinodon brontotheroides. The sequence continues at coordinate 3,035,263 of JAGKQL010000063.1, forward strand.
TTAAACAGGTGATCTCTGTAAACCAAAACATGTCTGCTCCTCTGGTTTTCAAATACCAAAGCAGAGTAAAAGGGAAAAAGAAAAGTTAACCTCAACATGGTTAGAGCTGCAAGACAGAGTAAGCAAGGTACACACTCACCTACTGCATACAGGCACACTGCTAGCAGAGGATTAAAAAGGAAAAGAACTTCTGAAAAAAATTGGGGACACTGTCACAATATGATAAGCTCTGTGCTACATTTTGGGAAAAATTGAAAAAAAAAAAGAGAAACACTAGAATGAGCATAATTATCCTTTACCAATAGCTACAGTATCGCAGACTACATAATTCAATTCAGTTGATTTATATGGCGCCAGTCCACAACACATGTCATCTCAGGCACTTTACAATTCAACCAGATCATACAGTCAAACTGATTCAAAGTTTTCTATTTAAGGAAAACCAGCTGATTGCATCGACTCATTGACTTGAAGGCAATCCCTCACACTAAGAATGCTTGTAGTGACAGTGGAGAGTAAATACTCCCTTTTAACAGGAAGAAACTTCCAGCAGAACCAGAGTCAGTGTGAGTGGCTATCTGCTGAGGCCAACTGGGGTTCAAGGAGACAGAAGAAGACATACAAAAAGAAACAGAGATACAAAAGGCAACTGTAAACCAGCTCCACGGGCAGCTATTGGCGTGCCATGTGAACAACAGGCCATATATCTTAACAAATTTGTCACAAACCTGCTTTAGATATTTGCAAGAAATGAATCTGGTATGCTCTATTCCTGTAGATGCAACTTTGTAAGTATGTAGTTTATGAATTTCTTGATTTCTATTATTAGAAGAAAGGCTTTTCTTGACAACCATAGGGTATTGAGAAGTTAACCAGATAATCCTGTAGTACACCCAATAAAAAATACAGGAAAAAAAGCTTGTAACATCCAGGCAAACATAAACATTTTGACTGTTATAAACATAAACAGACACTGCTGCTCAAAAGAGGTTTGTGTTATATAACACCAAAAAAAACAGGGCAGATCCTTCTCAGGCTTGAATAAAGACCATTAATTATCTTGTAAGATCACACATCCACAATCACTACCCCTCACATAAAACCAGTGGGATAAGAGGCTAAATAAAGCTTTGTAATTATTTGAGGGCTTATAGAATGAAAATATAGTTATTATCCATATGCATAATGTTTGTTTTTCCCTCTCCTCTTTCAACATGTCTGCAACCGGATGCTAATAAGAACCTTAATATACAAGACCAGGGCTCTTTATTAATCATCAATGCTTTTGATAATGTTGCTTGGTGTGAATACCATAATGATCTTATCTATTCAGCAACAGCTCATACAACTGTTAGGGACCAGCATATTGGGAAAAAAGACTCCATAATGCACTGCCACAAACACCATCTACGCCCACACACCGAAATACTAGGTCATGGTGATTAAAACAGTTTGATGCACTGATAATGAGCCATTCAAATTCAAAGTCTATTTTGAGCTCAACGCATTAGTTTAACATTAACGCAGCATAGAAAATAATAATAAAAAAAAATCACCTTATCTCAAATGCACATACCTCAATCAGAAATCCAGATGACTGCAGTTAACGTCATCAGCACAATTAGGTGTGGTTAGAAATACGCTTTTCTCACCAACATAGCAAAGTGTTCACATACACTGTCTACCAGCATGTATCATAAGAGGATAAAGAAGAAGAAAAAAAGGAGTAATTAATCTGGAACCAGAACGGTAAATGGCATGAACTTATATAGCGCCTTCTTTTGAAGTCAGGAGACTTGACCAAAGTGCTTTACACTACATTCATTCACCCATTCACACACACACTCACAGTGGCAAGCTACATTGTAGCCACAGCTGCCCTGGGCTCACTGACAGAAAGCGGGGCTGCCGTACACTGGCGCCACCCGGGCCCCTCTTGACCACCATCAGTAGACAATGCAAGTGAAGTGTCTTGCCCAAGGACACAACGACACTGAAAGTCGGAGCCGGGGCTTGAACTGTCAATCCTTCGATTTCAGGGCAAACTCTTACATCCAACGCCACTGTCGCCCTAAAACAATATCAAAACTGTTAATACAAAATTGGACTTTACTATCTAAATCATGATCATTGGGATATATTTTCTACTCTCTATTAACTGTAACTAACCCATAGCTTATATACTTTTTAAAATATCTGTTATTTTTCCTCATCTCTCTGAAACTTTTCATCACAGATGATGTTGAAAGTATGTCATGTTTGATTTTTTTGTAATGCTCATAATAATAATCCTCAGTCCTCCTTCTTTACTTCATTTTCAGGGTGTTCTTCTGCGTTTGTGTACTGCTGTTGAAGCTAGGATGTTGTTCTAAAGGGTTCTTTTTTCTGTTAAGACCATTATTTAAGGATTACAGCATGGGAAATACCTTCTATGATTTTTGTTTCTACAATAAAAATAATATTACGTTTTTCTGGGTTTGGGTGCCTCAGAGCTCTGTGCTTCAGGCTGTTATGGTTGCTAGGCAACAGCAATAACCAGGGCCGGCATAAACCTCCATGGGGCCCTAAGCAAAATTTCATTTTGCAGCTTCTATTTGTATCTGGTGATACTACGTAAAATGTTAAATGGCCTGTATTTGTATAAAATAAACTAGCATGCAATTTATTCAAAATCATATTTGTTTGATTTTGAATAAATTTCATCTTTAATTATACTTAAATGAAAACCATCCATTTCAAGTTTCCTACTTACACATTCAAAAGGGTTACGGAAATGGAATAAGTTCCGTTTCCGTTTTCTTTTTCAACTTGCCTTTTCAAAACTTTTGAACAGAATTTTCTTTGTGCTTTACCTGCTCCATTTAATATTTCCGTGTCCCTTCTGATCCTTGAGCACACTGAAAACACGATTAAACCAATAACAGCTGCTCTTTTTCGTAGTGTTATGATTAAACACTATTTTCTAAACAATTAAAAAATAGTTTAGATCCGAATAGCAGCAGGGATTGGTTTTCTTTTTCAGTGACACCCTAGGTTTCTCTAGTTCCTCCTTACTCTTGGGGGCCCACTAGTTTGTTGAAAGTGCAGCTGAACATATTACTAAGTGCAATCTCAGGAAATTACACACAGTAAAACGTGAGCCCAGAGATTGAATGGTTGCCTCTGTTTTCATTTAATACAAGACTACAGAACAGAATTATTAATCTATGCAATGCTTTACCCTTTGTGCTTTTGCTCTAACCCAACAGGTTAAAGGCAAAGCAGGATATAGTCTATGCCTAACTGAATCCATCTGGAATCCAAACATAAAGCATCTTTCGCAAAACAACTTTAAATTAAGTCTTAGTATTCCTAGTATTTGCTCTGCCCAGGTGAGTCCAATCTACACAATTTAACTCAATGGAGTTAAATTGGACTCACCTGGTTCAGTTGCCGGGTAGTACAAATACATGACACAATGATGTCTTGATGGCTCGCCATCTCCCACCTCTGACTTATAGGGGCAGCCTGCATGGTTGAACAACAGAGAGGTACAACATCCTCTGGTCGGGTAGGAGGCTAAATAACAGACTTGCTGCTGTAACCAGTGACGATAAAGGTTACAAACCATAGCAGTCTAATTAAGAACAGAGCTGTTAAATGACTCCTCACGTGGAGCATAAAAACAAAACAAAATCTAAGAAGATTTTTAAGTAATATGCAGCCCCTGCATGCCTTAACACCACGGCAGATGGAAGCTTCTAAGGAGGATTCAAGCTGGAGGAAATATAGCCGTACTGAATAGCCAACGACAACACAATGTGAGAGGTAGTGAACAGATAGAGGACATACTGCAGTGTTATCTCGGTAATGTACAAATAGATGCTCGGACTGCCACGTAACCATAGAGCATCCACCTGTTCTGAAACAGGAGATGGAGAGAGACCAGATAAATCACTCACTCTTTCTGCCAGATATCAAAGCTAAAAGCTGTTTTAAAATACACGCGAGTAGTAGAGCTATTATAGGGGCTGAAATGGATCGCCAACGAAGTAAAGCAAATAAGTATTTAAACACTGCTATTTGCAAGTTGTCCCCGCCCAGGAAATCATGAAGAGTTCACAAAAATTATCATCGTAGAGTTCATTTCCACTTTTGACACAAAAAAAAAAAAAAAAAA
>JAGKQL010000063.1:3039921-3101972 GCA_018398635.1 Cyprinodon brontotheroides
GGTTGCCTGTCTGAATGGACCCAGATATGGAGGGTCTGGTTCTAAATGGACCCAGAGAGGAGGACGCCATGGATCTGAACAGACCAAAAAGGAAGAGATTCTGGTTCTGATTGACACAAAGAAACGCTTTTGAATCTGAACTAGTTTTCTGCCTAACAGATGAGCTGCACGACAGCATTCTATGCCAAGCAACTGTAGTATCTAGGCTAGAGCTGTCAGTCTGGTAGAGAATCTGGTTCCTACTCTAAATTCTAAAGGTTAACTGTTTTATAAATTGGATGATAAAACTCACTAACATTAGACTAAAACCTTTTTGAGATTTTGTCGAATGAAACCAACTGAAACTATCACATATAATGACTAAAATGGGACTAAAACTGATAATAGTTTTCATCCTGATGACTAAAACTAAGAATAAATCTAAGATGTCTGTCAGAAACAACACTGCAGAGAACAAATACAGAATAAATAATAAGATAAGCAAAGCAAACAGTAAAGTGAATTACTGAAAGTGGGACTGAATCACATGTTAACTAAGAGTCTTTATTTCCTTCTTAGATGCACTTCAGGCTGGAACACACAGAGGAACATGTGGAGGAACACAGAGGAGAACAGACCAGGGTCTCCCATCACCCAGCTGTGTTTCTTGGTCCATTCATAGCTGTGAACCTCTTTCCCTCCCTGGGTCCATTCAGAACCAGAAAGTCTTCCTCTCTGGGTCTGTTCAATCCAGGACGTCCTCCTTTCTGGGTCCATCTAGAACCAGAATCTCATTCTCTCTGGGTCCGTTCAGAATCCAAAACTCTTCCTCTCTGGGTCCATTCAGACAACCTCCTCCTCTCTTGGACCGCTCAGAACCAGAACCTCTTCCTCTTTGTGTCGGTTCAAAACCAGAGCGTCCTCATCTCTGGGTCCGTTAAGATCCAGAAGCCCTTCCTTTCTGGCTCCATTCAGAAGCAGAATCTCTTCCTCTCGTGGTCCGCTTAGAACCAGAGCATCCTTCTTTCTTGGTATGTTCAGAACCAGAACCTCTTCTCTGTCTGTCCGTTCAGAACCAGGACCTCCTTCTCTCGGGGTCAGTTGAGAATCAGAACTGTAGCACTCTTAACCTAAATGTAAGAAAGAAACCACATTCTCTAGGTTCAGAAAGTTGGACTCTGAGTGGAAGTTGAACAATGATTATTTATTGCACCAAACAGGTATTATGACTTATTTTTATACAAAGAATTAGGGGGGAAAAAACAAAATAGGAGAGCTCTTTGATAACAAAACAAAAATAGAAAAAAAAGTTCAAATAAAAGTGTCCTTTTCTTCTGTGTCAGAAGAAAAAGCTTAGATCCTTGTGGTGTGTATGTGTGTCTGTCTGTTTATATATTCTTCTACTACCCGGGTAGTTTTTTTTTATTGTTTCTATTGAGCGCGCTTATCTGTATCAGAGAAGTTGGTAGATTTCTGTAGTCCTCGTGGAGTGGATCCCGTTCTCCGCTTTCCTGTCGCTTGGCTCGCCACTGAACAACAGAAGGTTCAGAATTCATGCAGATCGACTCCTGATCCAGCAGAAAAATAAAACCAATCTACACACCGGGTGTAGAAAGATACTTCCATTAATACTATGTTCATCTACTACTCTTACTCTGATTCTCTGCATTGTCATAGCCAATTCATTGTAAATATTGGTATACAACATAAGTAGTGTTATGTTAACACAATTAAACATTAAGAACTTTTATTCTTAACATAAATGAACTTCTTCCTCTCTTTTTTTAAAGCAGTATTTATGTCAATACCCAGCCTTTAAATCAATATTTATTTTTTTACTTAATCTTTATGAGTTTGAACAACCACAATGAAATAGATAGCATTATGTACACAAAACAGTACATTAGAACAATTTCTTACATCTCACTATCACATTTATCTCTCTCTCTTTGTCTAATGACATAGTAGCAGAGGAGGCTACCTGTGCTAGCATAGCAGCTACCCGCGATTAGCGTTAGCATGCTAATGGGCTCTATGCACAGCTCCACTACTTCCTGAATTTAAGGTGCTCTTTAGCTTCCTGTCTTTCATTACTGGATTTGATTAATCCAGGTGTGTCTGGCCAGTTACTTAGGTCATACACACCTGGATTAATTAGTGCATCCAATCATGAAAGACAGGAAGCAAAGGAGCCTCCTAAGGTGTAGGAAGTGGTGGAGTTGTGCATAGAGCCTATAAGCTATCCCTTTAGATATTGGCTGCGTCTCAATTCGCAGGCTGCGTACTTCCGAGGACGCAGCCTACCTAGCCTCCGGAGGACCCAGCCTCGGTAGGCTGCTCCGGAGGATCCTCAGCCGTTGGTAAATGGGACGGTCTAGCCTTTGTAGCACTTCCTGGTTGCGACACTACGTCCATCACGTTTACCCCAAAAACAGCACTAAACAAAATCCCGATAGCTCGAGAAATACGGAAAGAAACAACAACAAAAATAGATATGGAAATTTTTATTTCTTTTATTTACTTGTTATTGGAGGAGAAGAGTTGGCTTTGACGGCTTCTCGGGCGGCAGCAAAACCGGGCGACGGATTTTTCTCTCTCAGGCTGGCAGAGCCGCAGTGGAGAGGTGTGTAAGCATCTACCTGGCTATTATTCTAACCCACAGGGCTCAACTAATGATCAGAATATACCAGTTATTAAATAAACGCTTGTCAGCAGATTGATGAATATGTTTAAATATCAAATTTTATATTTATTTGTAAGTTTGTAATTTATTTGTTTTTAACTGTAACTTTAGTAATTTGAATTGAATAGTTAAATGTGTACAAACCCTGTAAATAACTGACTTAAATAACTACTTTCACCATTACTAATGTTGTGTTGAGAAGCCAAACTGTTGAGAAATAAATCCTTTTTGTCTATATATATATATATATATAGTATATATATATATATATATATATATATATATATATATATATATATATATATATATATATATATGTATATGTATATACATACACCTCACCGGCCACTTTATTAGGGGTACCCCATGCTAGTAACGGGTTGGACCCCCTTTTGCCTTCAGAACTGCCTCAATTCTTCGTGGCATAGATTCAACAAAGTGCTGGAAGCATTCCTCAGGGAGTTTGGTCCATATTGACATGATGGCATCACACAGTTGCCGCAGATTTGTCGGCTGCACATCCATGATGCGAATCTCCCGTTCCACCACATCCCAAAGATGCTCTATTGGATTGAGATCTGGTGACTGTGGAGGCCATTTGAGTACATTGAACTCATTTTCATGTTCAAGAAACCAGTCTGAGATGATCCCAGCTTTATGACATGGCGCATTATCCTGCTGAAAGTAGCCATCAGAAGTTGGGTACATTGTGGTCATAAAAGGATGTACATGGTCAGCAACAATACTCAGGTAGGCTGTGGCGTTGCAACCATGCTCAATTGGTACCAAGGGGCCCAAAAAGTGCCAAGAAAATATTCCCCACACCATGACACCACCACCAGCAGCGTGAACCGCTGGATACAAGGCAGGATGGATCCATGCTTTCATGTTGTAGACGCCTCAAATTCCGTGACCCTACCATCCGGAATGTCGCGAGCAGAAATCGAGACTCATCAGACCAGGCAACGTTTTTCCAATCTTCTATTGTCCAATTTCGATTACATTTTGTGCAAATTGTAGCCTCAGTTTCCCTGTTCTTAGCTGAAAGGAGTGGCACCCTCGTGTGGTCTTCTGCTGCTGTAGGCCCATTCAAGGCGGCCCAAAGTTCGACGTACTGTGCATTCAGAGATGCTCTTCTGCCCACCTTGGTTGTAACGGTGGTTATTTGAGTCACTGTTGCCTTCTTCTATCACCTCGAACCAGTCTGGCCATTCTCCCCTGACCTCTGGCATCAACAAGGCATTTCTGCGCACAGAACTGCCGCTCACTGGATGTTTTTTCTTTTTAGGACCATCTCTCTGTAAACCCTAGAGATGGTTAATCGCGTGAAAATCCCAGTAAATCAGCAGTTTCTGAAATACTTCAGACCAGCCCTTCTGGCACCAACAATCATGCTACGTTCGTTCAAAAGTCATTTTCTGTTGATCTCCTGGCAGTTCAAACCGGTTAACAGTATGTAGATACTGATGCCTCGGGTTTGAACTGCAGGAGATGGTCTTGACCATGTCTACATGCCTAAATGCACTGAGTTGCGGCCATGTGACTGGCTGCTTAGAAATTAAGTGTTAAAAAGCAGTTGGACAGGTGTACCTAATAACGTGAGGCGGGTGAGTGTATATATATATATATATATATATATATATATATATATATATATATATATATATATATACCGCGTGTGTGTGCTTTTGTATGTATATATGAATATTTCTTAAACTATCTAAACTTTGAGACTTTGCGAAGTTGTCCCACACAAGGATCACTTCTATCACAAATATGAGATTTACAAAAAGTGGCATCTGAGCATCATTTGTTGTGATCAAAAGATTATATTTGTACGTTGGTGTTTGAACAGGACTTATTTTAACTTGTGTGACTTTTACATAGAAATGCAACATGTAGATGGAATTCTGCCTCAACTCTTCCCTCCATCCTGACTGCAGCAGTATCTTTGGCCCCGATGATAAGGTGGTCATTTATCCACTCCTCTGTCTGCTCCCTGGAACAAAATGACATGTAAAGCATATTTCTGTTAAGTCAACAGGCAAAATAACTGTTCTGTATAATTACGCCGGTATTGTTCTTCAAGCGAATTATGCTTTAAACCGTATTATACTGTACTGTAAATTAACTATACATTATTGAGTATTAAAACAAAACGTTTGCAGTATTGACAGCCCAGTACAGCTGGACTAATGTTATCTCTTCAGCTGCATTAAGCTTTAACAGTTCTAATACTTTGTAATAAACTGTATCAGAATAAATAGATCCGATTAGTGAGGGATACGGCTATCAGTACAGTAAGATGTAGGTTAAAATAAAAAATAGTGACATTTGTATGAAGGCTTTTAATTGTTGATGAACATCACGCATCAACAGGTTAGCTCTAAGCTTTAGCTTTAGCTGCTCCTACACATTCCGGTGGCTCTGTTACCGTCATGTATTTTAATAGATGTTCATAAAATAAAAAAAAAAAAAAAACTACTTACATTTAAAGGTGTTCTCCGCACTACTGTCGACGCTGCTGCTACTTTCGGTTGTCCGTAATTTGAAGAAAATCCGACTTTCCTAGCATCCTATCACTTAGCCTAACTCTTACCGGAGTTCAGAGGGCTTAGATGTGGTTGAAGGAGTTCCTCTCTCTTCCTCAAGGCTCATAAAATCTTCTTTATCTGGTTTTTTAGCTCAAAAGATTATTTTTTCTCAGTTCGTGTATCGGCAGTGAGTGTGGCTTGGTCCATCAGTGTGATTTCACATGCTCAGTGGCAGGAACCTAATCCAATGCGCCACCATGTGGCGGAGATCATAACTACCGCTGTGTTCTCAAATAACATACGTGGGTCTAGTAACCATGTGGGTTACAGAACCATTTCCTGTCTAGGTCCATACAGAACCTCCTCATCTCTGGGTCCATTCAGAACCAGAAAATGTACCCCTCTTGGTCCGTTCAGAACCATAACCTGTTCCTCTCTGGGTAAGTTCCAAATCTTATTCTCTCTGGGTCCATTCAGAACCAGAAACACGTCCTCCCTGTATCCATTCAGAACCAGAACGTCCTCCTCCCGGGGTCCATTTATAACCAGAACGTCATCCTCTCTGGGTCGATTCAGTCCCCCTCCTCCTCTCTTGGTACATTCAGAACCAGAATCTCTCATTCTCTTGGTCTGTACAGAACCAGAACCTCTTCCTCTCTGGCTCCATTCATAACCAGAACCTCGTTCTCTTTCGGTTCTTTTAGAACAAGAACCTCCTCGTCTCTGCCTCCATTTAGAACCAACTCCTTCTCTCTAGGTCTGTTTCAGAACGTGAACCTCCTCCTCTTTGTGTCCGTTCGGAACCAGAAGCCCTTTCTCTCTGGGTCCATTCAGAACCAGAACCTGTTCCTCTTTTGGTCTGTTCAATACCAGAACCTCCTCCTCTCTGTATTATTCAGAACCAGAACATCCTCCTCTGTGGGTCCATTCACAACCAGAACCTCCTCATATCTGGGTCCACACAGAACCAGGACCTCCTCCTCACTTGGGCGGTTCAGAACCGCCTCCTCATCTCTAGGTTTTTTCAGAACCAGAACGTCCTCCTCTCTGGGTCCATTTAGAACCAAAACCTCTTCCTCTCTGGGTCCATTCAGAACCACCTCCTCCTGTCTGGGTCTGTTCAGAATCTCTTCCTCTCTGTGTAGGTTCAGAACCACAACCTCCTCATGTCTGGGTCCAATCAGAATCAGAACCTTCATGTCTCTGGGTACATTCAGAACCAACTCCTTCTGTCTCTGTCTGTTTCAGAAATACCTCCTGCTGACTGGGTGCATTCGGGAACATGAACCTGTTCCTCTCTGGGTTTATTCAGAACCCAAACCTCTTCCTCTATGGGTCCTTTAAAATCCAGAACCTCCTCCTCTCTGGGTCAGTTCAGAACATATTCAGAATGAGAACCTGCATTTCTCTTGGTCCATTCAGAAGCAGAAACTCTTTCTCTCTGGGTCCGTTCAGAACCCAAATCTCTTTCTCTCTGGGTCCGTTCAGAACCACTTCAGCCTCTCTTGGTATATTCAGAACCACAACATTGTCCTCTCTGGTCTGTTCAGAACCAGAACCTTTTCCTCTTTGGGTTCGTTCATAACAAGAACCTCCTCCTCTCTGCGTCCACAAACTCTTTCTCTCTGGATCTGTTTCAGAATGTGAACCTCATCCTCTCTGGGTCCATTCAGAACCACTTCCTCCTCTTTGGGTCTCTTGAGAACCAGAACCTCTTCCTCTCTTGGTCCATTTAGAACCACCTTCTCCTCTCTGGGTCCATTGAGAACTAGATCCTCTTCCTCTCTGTGTCCATTCAGAACCACCTCCTTATCTCTGGATCCGTATTCTCTGGGTCAGCTCAGAACCAGAATCTCTTCCTCTCTGCGTCCTTTACGAACCAGAACATCTTCCTCTTTCTGTCCGTTCGAAACCTAATTCTCTCTGCGTCCATTGAGAACGAGAACCTCTTCCTCTCTGGGGCCGTTCAGAACCACCTCCTAATCTCTGGGTTTGTTCAGAACCAGAACGTCCTCCTCTCTGGGTCCATGTAGAACAAAAACCTCTTCCTCTATAAGTCCATTCAAAACCACCTCCTCATCTCTGGGTCCGTTCAGAACCAGAACCTCTTCCTCTCTGTGTTGGTTCAGAACCACCACTTCCTCATCTTTGAGTGCGTTCAGATCCAGAAGCCCTTCCTCTCTGGGTCCATTCAGAACCAGAACCTCTTCCTCTCTGGCTCCAATCATAACCAGAACCTCTTCCTCCCGTATTCATTCAGAACATCATCCTCTCTGGGTCCATTTAGAACCAGAACGTCCTCCTCTCTGGGTCAATTCAGAACCACTTCCTCCTCTCTTCGTATATTCAGAACCAGAACATTGTCCTATCTGGGTCTGTTCAGAACCGAAACCTCTTCCTCTCTGCCTCCATTTAGAACCAACTCCTTCTCCCAAGGTCTTTTTCAGAACGTGAACCTCCTCCTCTCTTTGTCCATTCAGAACCAGAAGCCCTTCCTCTCTGGGTCCATTCAGAACCTGAACCCGTTTCTCTCTTGGTCTGTTCAATACCAGAACGTGTTCCTCTCTGGGTCCGTTCAGAACCAGAACCTCCTCCTCTCTGGGTCCATTAAGAACCAACTTCTTCTGTCTGGGTCTGTTTCAGAACCACCTCCTGCTGGCTGGGTGCATTCAGAACCCAAACCTGTTCCTCAATGGGTCCTTTCAAAACCAGATTCTCATCTGCTCTGGGTCAGTTCAAAACTTATTTCTCTCTGGGTCCGTTCAGAATGTGAACCTCCTCCTCTCTGGGTCCATTCAGAACCAGAAGCTCCATATCTCTGGGTCCATTCAGAACCCCTTCCTCCTCTTTGGGACCTTTGAAAACCACAACCTCTTCCTCTATGGGTCCATTCAGAACCAGAAACTCTTCCTCTCTGGATCCGTTCAGAACCAGGACGTCCTCCTTTCTGGGTCCATTGAGCACCCGAACCTCTTCCTCTATGGGTCCTTTTAAAACCAGATTCTCATTTGCTCTCTGCATGTCAGTTTAAAACCAATTTTTTCTCTGGATCTGTTCAGGAATCCGAACCTCTTTCCTCTCTGGGTCCATTCAAGAACCAATTCCTTCTCTCTGGGTCTGTTTGAGAAACCAGAACCCTCTTCCTCTCTGGGTCCGTTCAGAACCAGAACGTGTTCCTCCTCTCTGGGTCCATTCAGAACCCAGGATCTCTTCCTCTCTGGGTCCGTTCAGAACCACCTCCTCATCTGTGGGTTTGTTCAGAACCAGAACGTCCTCCTCTCTGGGTCCATTTAGAACCAAAATCTCTTCCTCTTCTGGGTCCATTCAGAACCACCTCCTCCTCTCATGGTCTCTGTTTAGAACCACAACCTATTGCTCTCTGTGTCGGGTCAGAACCACAACCTCCTCATGTCTGGGTCCATTCAGGATCAGAAGCCCTTCCTCTCTTGGTATTTTCAGAACCAGAAACTCTTCCTCTCTGGCTCTGTTGGAGCCGTTTTGCATCTCTTTTGTTTTTTCTGAATTTATTATGAACTTATTCGCATTCTAATTCTCCTGATTTAGTTTTGAATCTTTAGCTGTCTGTTTTCGTTCTGATTAGTTTATTTGCTGCTCTTCCTGTCTGGTGGGCGGACGTTGAGCTGATTTGATGAATGGGTGCCGTCACCTGCCGCTCAGGTAGAGTGGAAGGGACAAACAGTTTTTCAACCGCGTGATGCGGGAGCGCTTTTGTTTTGTACGTTCATATGTTAGTGAAAGACAAATAAATGCCTCTATTTTTCGAAGACGCGCGTTGGATCTGATCTATATTTCCACTCTGAAGCGGTGGCTCCGAAGTTGCCACTACATTAAGTTGAAAAACTGTCCCGAAGTGTCGGATATTGCCTGATTGTGGATTAACGTTTCCAATTGTGGATTACTTCAAGACGTGTGTGGACTTAACGTTACCTGGCAATCATCGTCTCAGCTGTTGTGTGAGTAACCTGGTGGCTTATTGTTCTTCGACCCAGGTGAGCAAACATTTCGAGAGACTGGAATAGTTAGGATGGACAATAACGTTAACAGCGCAATCGCTCATCTAACGTGACTGTTGCTGAACTGAATGATTATTGGAAGTGGACACTTTTAATGTCGATTGACAATGTTAATATGGTCAAATAGACTGTTTGTGGACGTTATTTGAACCGTTGACTAATAGGAAACAAATGGGCCTGCAACAAAAAAGAACAAAGTTTAAGCGCTTGGATGCGTGCAGATGAAACTAAATGAACGCACGTAATAAATGGAACTGAACTGTTGAATATTGACGTTGTTTTTGGAAAGACACGAAACGAATTTAAACGAAAGACTTAAAATAAACTGAGATCATGTCTGATGAAGAAGGCCAGAATGAGGCCAGAGGCTTGGAAGAGCAAGGCTATAAAAGCGAGCTGTCTTTCAAAGCGCTCAGCGCAACCCGACGTGGTAAACTTGGACAATGCACTCGCAAAATGAATGAGATCAAAGCTACAGTGGGTGCTGGTTGGAAATGGACACTTCACTCACGCTCCCGTGTTTCACGAATTGCGTGAAAAACATGTGATTACTATAGCCACTAGGTGGTAGTCTGAGTCCATTTCGGCGTCCCATGAGTCAGGATTAGATAGCTCAATGAGCAGCCCGAACTGGGAGGGTGTCCGCGTGTTGGCGTGCTGATAGCGTAGAGGGTAGTGTGAATGGTCTGCAGATCCAAAGGTTGAGAGTTCGGTCCCAGCTGTGGCCGGTTTATTATTGTTGCCTTAAATGTTTTTTTATTTTTTTTTGTCACTTGATGGCCTATGATATCAAAAAATTTACAATAACTTATTTAACTTATTTATATATTTTACGGATACTAGCCTATTATGCTGTTTGACACGTAACATTTATTTTATAGCGTCTTTCTTTTATTTAGATCAGCTGATGTGCACTCCACCTTTCCAAGGAATTACATTAGACCATAGGGGCACATTATGCGGTAGAATGCTGCTTGCTGCCCCGATGAATAGTGGCGTTTCTATAAGCTGTTGTCAGAGATGGCCGTTTCCCTGATCTGCTCTGGATTTGGGCCAGATGTGCCTCTAATCTTCTGATACTGCACCAGAATTGTACCGGATAAGGAATCTTTGGCTACTTTTACACTGCAGGCCTCATTTTATTAAACCCTCTAAATGTTTAATATTAATAACAGAAGAAATACCTTTCAAAAACTGTGAGTGTTTTTAAAATCTAGTGATTTTTAGAAAGAAAATAAAAGATTAAAAACAGTTAAGCATTTTAAAAGCATCTTAAAAAAGGAACATAACAGCATTTTTTAAATAAATGATATATTATGAGAACATATCATTTAACCATATTTATTCCATTTATTTTTTATTTATTTTATTTAACCATTTTTATTTAAATAACTGACAATAAATGAAATGTATAAATGTATTATAATAATCATTAAACTGTTTATTTTGAAAGCTGTGTTCACACAACAAACTCTTCTCTAAACATCATAACTCACACAAGATCAAGATTGTTAAGATGAGGATTATGAATTTTGTCGTTCTTTGCAACCACCTCCACGGTCACAAGCTAGGGTGAACCAGCAGATAGAAAAGCTGTCAATTTCTGTATCTGCTGCACTAGCAGATGAGGGATTCTTCCTTACAGCTCCTATAAAGACAAAATACACATCATTTATTAATTAATGTGCAACTCATTGAGACAAAAGATAAACATTATAATATATTTTACAACTACTACCACTACTAACAATAATAAAGCTGCAGACTATTCATTAGAAAAGAGTTACTAACAACTGGCTAATTCCGATGTACTGGATTTAAGTTGATTATTTACTGAACAATAATGGTGATTTAAAACATTTAAACTTTCCCTCTGTTTAACCATTCCATAGTTTATAAGTTAGACTCTTCTCATAATAAGCATGGGAAAAATTAAGATGCTTATGTGATATGGAAGTTAGAGTTGAAACTTTGTTTGTATCTTATGGTTGTTTGTCCTCTGAAGTCTTTATTCTGTTCAGTTTATATGTATAATTAAACATTTACATGTGAAATAACTTGTAGTTTCTATTACACATGTAACTAAACTGAGTTACACAACTCAGTGCAGCGTACAGCCACCATCGCTGATTTTCTTTTTAACTACTCCTCCCAGATCGCTCTTTAGACTTTAATCTCCCACAAAATTCATTATATTATTGATTCGCAGGTGTAACAAACGCTTGCCATGTAAACTTTCCCACCCGTATTGGACAGTGAAGTTTTTTTTAGCCGAAGCAAGTCAGCTGTTAGCGCCATCTTGTCCGGTGTATGATGGGAGATGTAGTTGCACTAGTTTGGTAAATATGCGTTGTATCGACACTGTTTTATCTTACATTTAATCTCTTAACGCTTTTTGATCTATATGCTCATAGAGTTGTAGTCACTAACTAATTTAAAAACGGGTTTGTCATAATAGCTTTAAAATAGGCTTTACAGTCACCTAGCCAAAACCCCATCAATGCTAAACGTTTAAAGGAGAATTCCGGTTTTACACTTTAAGCCCATTTTCTGTAGTGTCCAGGATGAAATCGATCGACACCAAAAAGTTTGACAATTGCTCCTGTCTCTGCTTTTGGCTCCATTTAGAATCACCCCTGAATGCTTTAGAATGGCTTGCATAGAGCATGTCCCGATAATGTCCTTAAAACAACCTTAAGCGTTCTTTTTAAAAAAAAATGCTACTCACCGGTCGCGAGCTTGTTCAATGACGCCCCAAAAAGTTTCAGAAAGAAAAAAGCGTTCCTCGTAGTGTTTTATTTAGCATTTTGTAAATCCCATTGAGTTCTGTAGGAATAGTCAACATTCCCCTGCCACCGGAACGAAATGGGGCCTGCTTACACAGTTGTAGTCTTTTCGCTTCACTCTGTGTACTCCGACGCCGAGAATCAAGAATCCACCTTCGTATTCCATTTTCAGAGTTTTTAAAGTGTTTTAACAGAGACGTTAGCACCTTTCACGCCGGAGTGCACAGAGTGAAGCGAAAAGACCACAACTGTGTAAACAGGCCCCATTTCCGTTTCCGGTGGACAGGGGAATATTGACTATTCCTACAGAACTCAATGGGATTTACAAAAAGCAAATAAAAACACTACAGGAACGCGTTTTTCTTCACGAAACTTTTTGGAACGTCATCGAACAGCTTCTGACGACCGGTGAGTAGCATATTTTAAAAAAGAATGCGTTTAAGGTTGTTTTGGGACATTATCGGACATGCTCTATGCAAGCCATTCTAAAGCAGCCAGGGGGTGATTCTAAATGAGCCAAAAAGCAGAGACAGGACCAATTGCCAAACTTTTGGTGTCGCTCATTCGATTTCATCCTGACACTACAGAAAATGGGCTTCAAGGTGTAAAAAACCGAACTTCTCCCTTTGTGATAAAATCTGTCAATTTTGTGAGTCTGAACGTGAAATGTTTTTTACTATGGCTATTTTTTTTTATTACAGACCAAGCACACAAACTCTCGATGGATTTTAATGAACACAATTAAAGATTAGCTAAACTTTTGATCCTCAAAGCTGTCAACGGCACTTATATTTTACCAAACTAAAGAAAATATATTTTCTTACATACCTTTTTGAACAACTTTGGCTTACCTTAATGAGGAATCAACTTTGGATATGATTTTAATTTCAAAATCACCAGCCGCAGTACTGTCTCCGTCGCCTTTCTGTGGTTGCGCCTCAGACCGTATCCCCGGCTCCAAACCTTCTGTAAACTGACTGTGATTCGCACTCTCTGATTTGGGGGCTGGCAGTAAAACAGATGTGACTGTTATGCGGATCTGCCGGTCTGAAAACTGATCTGGTGCTGTGTCGCCTGCTATCTGGGGGATCTTTGGCTACTTTTACACTGCAGGCCTCATTTTTATTAAAACCTCTAAATGTTTAATAATAATAACAGAAGAAATACCTTTCAAGAAAATAAAAGAATAAAAACATAACAGCATTTTTTAAATAAATGATTTATTATGAGAACATATTATTTAACCATATATTGGGGGTAATTAATTGAATGCTTATTTATTTATTGAACATGTATATATTTATGTATTTATTTAGATTGGATTAGATGATTAGGGTATGAGCTTTATTGATCTCACAGGGGAGAAATTCACTCGTCACATATTGGCATATTAGTTACAAAAATTGCAAAAATAGGCATGTCAGTTGGTACAAAAATAAGCAATAAGCTGTCAACGCAGCACTTGTATTTTTACATAAAACTAAAGAAAATATTTTTCTTACATACCTTTTTGAACAACTTTGGCTTATCTTGTCCATTTCCTTTTTTTTTTTTTTTTTTTGTTACAGTGTCCTGTCTGGCCAGGTGGCACAAGAATAATTGTCTTGATGCCAAAAGGAGCCCAACAGATTTTTACCTTTCACAAGTGTAGCGTGTATGGCAATTCGCTATTATACTGCTCCAATTTGTTACATGTATATAAATTGCCTTTTATTATAATTATGCAGGGAGTTTTACAGTTCTATATGGACACTCGCAATGTAAGTAGAGCAAGAAAAACATAGGGAAGAAGAAGGAAAAAGGAAAAAAAAAAGGACAAAAGATGAAAGAAAGAGGAGATAGGAAGGAGACAATGACAAAACATTTTCAGATCTGCTTCATCACCTGCAATGGGATGAAATTTTGAAAGAACAGCACAACCAAAAGACATGGTACGAGATATACAACAAAGCAAACACGCTTGAAACTGCTCCCGCTAAAGTAATATTATTAAGTCTGACATGTACTCTGTGTTACCTGAAGATATGAATGTGGGGTTTCTGTTTTGGAAGTGAATCTCTAAGTACCTGAAGCCTAGCACCTGTAGTTGTTTGTGAGGGTGAACTTGTGCATGTAAGTTTAACCATAGAAAAAATGCTCAATAGTGGTTGTGGGAGGCATGAGGCACACCCCCAGAGCACTGAGTCCAGCGCCCAGGAGACCCCAAAGCGCCCAAAGGGACCCCAGAAGCTAAGGCACCAAGGCTGGGCCAGCCCCGGAAATCAGACCCCCACCAAGCGGAGGAGGAGGAGACAGCCAGAAGAAGCCCCCCAGCCACCGCCATGCAGCGCCCGGGGAGCAGCGCGAGGGGCGAGTCCGCGGGCCCGCCGGCAAGCCGGCGCCCTGAAGTAGGGCGGGCACCGAACACCAGCTCCCCGGCACCGGCAAACGCCCCAGCCCACAGAGCACGAGCACTGCGCCCCGCCCCGGCACCAAGTCCCGGCAACCCGGCCGCCCACCCGCCGCGACCGCACCACCCAGGAAAAACACTCAGGCGGCCCGCCCCACGGCCGGGGCAAAGCGCATCCGGCCGCGAACCAGCCGCGAGTACCGCAGGAGGATTCAAAACGCCCCCGCCAAAAGCGCAGCCCACCCCCACCAAGACCGATGCCAACAGCGCCAGCAAATCCAAAACACACCGCGCACAGAATCAGCCCGAGAGCAGAAAAGCCGCCCGGCGCAAAACCGCAAGAAGAGCAGACCGCTGCCAGCCGCAGCTTAGCCCCCAGCAGCCGTGGGGCAGCACAAAGCCAAGCGCCGGAGCGAATCCACGCGCCTCCACAGGGACGAAGCCAAAGCAGCACAACCACGTCCGCCGCCCCGCCGCCGCCCGCACCAGGCCCTGACACGCGGCTAGAGTAGCTCTCGCCCGCCCCCGCCCCCCAACAGCGCCCGGCCATAGTCACTACCAAGCCCCCACACGCCCCCAGGCCCCTCCCCCGCCGATCAGCGGGAACAGAGCAACTCCGCCATGCCTCCAAGAGGAAAACCCACCCGGAATACCCAGCCAGCGCGGCAGCCCGCCCACACCCGCCCCCAACACCACCCCAGCCGGAGCCGCCCGGACCCCATACCAGCGGCGCGCCACCAGCAGGACCCCCCCACAGCAGGCCCCGCCCCGCCCCGAGAAAAACAGACATGCCAAACCCCCAAAAAAAAAAAAAAACAGCAGGCGACATAGTGGATGTCAGACACCCCGCCCCGCCACTAACGCTCCCCACCTGAGGAAAGAAAAAAAAAAAAAACATAAGTAAAAAATAAATAAATAAAAAATAAATAAATAAATAGGTAAATAAGTTAATTAATTAATAAATTAATAATTACAATTAAAATAAATATGCAAGAGGAGAAGTGCGAGCGGAAAAACCGGAGCCCAAAACAGGACCCAAGACCCGCACCCCACCATGCCGTGCAGCGTATAAGTGAACCTAAAGTGAACCATAAGTGAACCTAAAATCCGGATGTGAGGGTAGCGGCGACACCGTCCATTTCCAACTAGTACCCACTCTATAATGTGTGAGAATGTTGATGTTGAGGATGTGAAACGGTAGGTGGCTGCGTTCCACACAATATTTAATGATTTTAAGTTCTGTCATGAGTCTACTCAAGCTCTGTTGTCTGATGATGTGAGAGAGAGTGAAAATCTTGATTGGTATGAACCTAGAATGGCTAGATATAATGAATTCCTTGTTAATGTTGATGAATGGTTGAAACAACAAAACATAGATCCACAGACACTAGTTGATGTGACTGACAGTGCGTCCAGGGTATCTAAGACTGCATCAAAGACTTCCAAAATATCCTCCAAAGTTTCATTTATTCGTGTTCAGATAGCAGTTGACAAAGCTGGTTTTTTGGCTAAAGCTAAAGTTTTAAAGGAGAAGCACGAAATAGAACTGGAAAAGGTGAAGTTACAAGCAAGAATGGAAACACTTCAATTACAAGAAGATCTTGCTATTTCACACAGTAAATTAAAGGTGTTAGAGGAACTTGATCCAAGCCAAGAAACCAAGCCACAATGTGAAACAGAGGATGATATGAATGCATATCTGGAAGGATATTTGCAAAGTCACAAGACCAAAACTGTTGAAGTTAAATCCAGTGAAAGCAGCAGAATTGAGTCTATCCTGTCTCAACCTCACTTCGTTGAACTAGGAGCAGTACCTAAAACCCCATTACAGAAAACCGTGCGTGTACATCATATGTCTGAACCACCGGTAACAGCAGCAGCAGCACCCGAAAAACAAAAAATGAAACCGAATTCATCTAAGGTCACCATAACAGATGTACAAACAAGAAAGGAATCCACTCCTGGAAGGGACCGGTCTGAACATTCAGATATTTCAATACAAAGACAGTCAGACTTGACAAATCTGCTTGTTTCAGTTGTGTCTCAAACATCACTCCCTAAAAAAGAAGTTCCTGTTTTCAGTGGTGACCCTTTAGAGTTCCAGCTCTTTATGCAGGCATTCAGACACAATATAGAGGACAAGACTGACAATAATGAGGACCGACTGTATTTCCTTGAACAGTTTGCAGCGGGCCAACCAAAAGAACTTGTCAGAAGCTGTTTACATCTGGATGCTACAGCTGGTTTTATTGAAGCAAAGCGTTTGCTGAAACATCATTTTGGAAATGAGTTTAAAATCGCATGAGCTTATATGAATAAGGCCTTGACCTGGGCTACAATTAGACCAGATGATGCTAAAGCACTGCATAGTTATGGACTGTATTTAAGAAGTTGCAAGAATGCTGCTCAATCTTTTCAATATATGTCCGAACTTGATTTACCATCAAACATGAAATTAATAGTGTCAAAACTTCCGTACAAGCTTAGAGAAAGATTAAGATCTGTTGTATGTGACATTATGGAGCAAACACAGCAGAGACCCAAATTCTGTGATCTTGTTTAGTTCCATCGAAAAGCAGGAAAAAATATTGCAAGACCAAGAAGACCACAGCTAACCAAGAAGTTTGCAACTGACAGTCTCCCCAGTCGTTTGTGTGTTCGCTTAACAGAGAACTTCTATCATCCTGTAAAATGGAAATGGAATTCAGCCCTACAGCCTGCTAACATGCATTTCTTAGGACTGCACTCACTGTATGAAATCATGCTTTGAAAAACATGTCAGAAAAATAATAAAGATCCTTCATCAACAGAAAAGCTATTTTCAGTTGTAAAATGTATAGTTTTGCGCTGATTAAAGCGGCTACTCCTGGCGCAAATCTCGCGAAACGCTGATGCCGCCATGTGATGTTAGCACCCCACCATCTTGCAATAGGTGCACAGTCTTCCGATGGCGCTGGTGGAAATGTGGACGCCCTGGTGGCTGAAAGATGCCAGTGCGCCAGACTCAATCCGTCCCCTGGGCATGGCATCTATAGTCCAAACAGGCCGGTACCATCGACCACAAACTGCCTATCGTGCCTGTAAAGGTAAAAACAGCCAAGGGAACTCATGTTGTTGAAACGTATGCTTTTCTGGATTCAGGAAGATCTGCAACATTCTGTACAGAGACGCAGAGAAACTGTCCATAAGAGGAAGGAAAACGGACATCTTACTTCGAACCATGGGTCAAGAAAAGCCTGTACAGACCTACAAGGTGAGTGGAATCCAAGTATGCAGCCTAGATGGTGATGACTTCATAGAACTTCCGGAGGTATTTACACAACCTGTTAACTGAGGGAACATCACACGTGAGGAAGAGCTCAAACAATGGCCTTACCTTCAAGCAGTCCAGTTGAAGTCCATCAGTGCCGACGTTAGTCTGCTGATCGGAGTGAACGTTCCCAGAGCCTTAGAACCGCTGAAGGTCATTAACAGCCAGGAAAGGGGCCGTGTGCTGTCCTAACACACCTGGGTTGGATAGTGAATGGACCTCTGGGTACTAGCCCACCCTTAGACCAACATGGCCGACCACAGATAACATCAAACAGAATATCAGTGGCTCGTCTGAAAGAACTCTTGGTCCGACAATACAATCGAGATTTCTCAGAATTAGAGCACCAAGAGAAAGCAGAACACTCTGTTGAAGAGAAAAGATTTCTTCAAATAATTAATGAATCCATCACAAAGAAAGAAGGTCACTATGAATTACGACTGCCGT
The DNA here is from genome assembly GCA_018398635.1 of Cyprinodon brontotheroides. NCBI lineage: Eukaryota > Metazoa > Chordata > Actinopteri > Cyprinodontiformes > Cyprinodontidae > Cyprinodon > Cyprinodon brontotheroides. The sequence goes on from JAGKQL010000063.1 coordinate 3,058,084, forward strand.
TCCGCAGAGATGACCTTCACCTGCCGAACAATAGGAAAATGGCTGAACAAAGAGCTCTAGGTCTCAAGAGAAGACTAGAGAAAGACCAGTCATTTAAAAATGATTACGTCAACTTCATGAATGATGTTTTTAAGAAAGGGTTTGCAGAAATGGTACCAGAAGAACAGCTCCTCCGGATGGATGGAAGACTTTGGTACATCCCACACCATGGAGTCTATCACAAACAGAAAAAATCTATACGTGTGGTCTTCGACTGTACATCTTCATTTCAAGGTACGACTTTGAACTCTGAGTTACTGCAAGGCCCAGACCTTACGAACACCTTATTGGGTGTACTCCTTCGTTTCCGACAGGAATCAGTGGCAGTGATGGGGGACATAGAGGGAATGTTCCACCAAGTCACAATTCCTGAAGATGATGTGGACTTTCTGAGATTCTTACGGTGGCCAGATGGTAAAACTAACCAACCACTTACAGAATTCAGAATGGTCATGCATTTGTTCGGAGCAGTTTCCTCCCCAAGCTGCGCAAACTTTGCACTCCGACAGACAGCTGAGGATAATAAGAATAAAGCAGACACTTCCCCCATTCTTGCCACCATCAGACAACTTTTATGTGGATGATTGTCTCAAATCAGTTCCAGATGCAAGCAAAGCCATCACTCTGGTCCAGGACCTGAAGGCAGTAAGGCGCCACAGGTGGATTTAAACTTGCCAAATGGACGGTAACAGTCGTGCTGTCTAGCCTCATCACCCCTCAGAGGAATGGGCCAAAGACATTAAGAACATTGACTTGGAGAGAGAGTACAAGCCTGCAGAACGTGCCCTTGGCATCGATGGGACATCGGATCTGACACATTTCTTTAATGTCACTTTGAAAGAACAACCACATAATAGAAGAGGAATCCTGTCTGTGCCTAATTCGGTTCTGATCCCCGCGATTCTTATCACCAGTTATGCTGTCGGAAAAAGATCCTCCAAGAGTTATGCAAGATGAATTGGGATTGGGCTAAGAAACTCAACAGCTCTTGCATTTAAGTGCCCGAAGGAGTGGCTGAAAGAACTTCAGATGATTTCCAGCTTCAGAATTGAAGATGCTACAAACCAGCTGGTTTTGAAGTCACAAGTGCTCAAACTTTGCACCATTTTTGCGATGCTAGTGAGAGTGGCTATGGGACAGTAAGTTACCTGACTTAACCAGCAGATGTGGACCTCCTCACATTGCCTTTGTGATGGGGAAAGCAAGAGTGGCTCCTTTAAAGGTATTGACTATTCCCAGACTGGAGCGATATCAGCGTTCTAGCTGCTCCAGCAGATATAGATCGGCAGCTAGCCGACCGAGCACAAGGAGTTAGTAGACTCTACTGGGCCGATATCTGTTCTCAAATACATCATAAGTGACACACACAGATTCCAGGAACCTTTGTGGCTAATAACAGTAACAGTCATCACAGACCTGACACAGAAGTCACAATGGCGTCACATTAGAACTGATCTTAATCCAGCAGACAAAGCATCCAAGAGGAGTGTGGGCAGGAACCTTTCTAAAATAAGTTGGACCCCTTTCTGTTTGAATCAGTTGCCTGGCAGCTCATCATGGACCCTCTAGAGCTGTCTATCAGTTGCCAGAGGTAAACAAGCTGCCATAACTCTTGCCACAGTAGCTATGAGAGTCCTCTAATTTAGCTAGAGTACTTCTCAAATGGAATTAAACTCCACGGATGCAGCCTGGCTACTGAAGTTCAAGCATCTGATCCAAAAGAAGGCAAGTGTCACATTGAACCTGTCAATAAAACCAGATCCTGCAGACCGACAGTTGTCAGTAGAAGATCTCACCGCTGCTGAGGCTCTCTGCGTCTTTCATTCCAACACCACTTTTTGAGATAAAGTATATGCTTTACAGAAGGGCCAAGCTGTGAGAAGCAGTCGACTCTACAAGGATCCTGTTCTTCAGGGATGGAATTCGAGAGTTGGTGGCAGGCTGACTGGATGCCCCTGAAAGATCAATGCACCGGCGTCCCTAATGACAGCCACCTGTCAACATTACTGTTAGTTTCACACTCACAAATTAGTAGGACACTGTGGAAAGAATCAAATGCTCTTGAAACTAAGAACAAAATACTGGATCCCAAAAGCCAACCCGCAGCAAGGAGAATAACCCGCGGATCGCGCTGCTTCTGCAAACGATGCTATGGAGCAGCTATGAAGCAGAAAATGGCGGACTTGCCTTTGGTGCGGTAACCCCCCTTTACTCACACGGGCTTGGACTACTTTGGGCCCATAGAAGTTAAGAGGGCCATAGTCGAGGTAAAGAGGCCCGGTTTACATGTCTTTGGCCAGCAGACTGTACACTTAGGAGGCGGCCTACTCCTTAATACGAATTCCCTGTATTTCCAGTCATCCCATAGTCAAGTGAAGAGGTACGGTGCCCTGTTTACATGTCTTGCCAGCAGAGCTGTACACTTAGAGATGGCCTACTCCCCTTACCACAGATTCCTGTATTTCAGTCATCCCAGATTGTCTGCAGACAAGGCAAAGTAAAAGATTCTGTCCCAATTCGCGGGAACAGAAGGGGAACTGAGAGAAGCTGCTCGGCGCTGGACTATAGTAAATACAGAATCAGATGCATACAGAAGGAATCAAATGGAAATTCCCCACCTTACGGCTTTCTCATCACGGAGTTGTGGGGCGCCTCACACGGATTGGCAAGAAACACTCTACTCTGTGATCAAAGAAACAGACCTTGGGCGGCGAATGTCTTCAAACCACCCTCTGTGAAGTGGAGGCTATTCTCAATGCACTTACAATAACAGTAACATTTGGAGATCCAACAGATCCCTGAACCTCTCCGAACCATCTCTACTACTGCCAAAAGCAAAAGCCCATCCTTCCACCGGGGTTTAACAAGCAGGCTGCTTTACACTGGGAGAGAAGATGGAAGCAGGTTCTCAGATCTCTTCTGGAAGAGGTGGACGCGTGAATACCTCCTGCTGGGAGGGCAAGATGGAGCGAGGTAAGCAGAAATCTTAAATCTGATGACATGGTCATCGTGATGACACATCACCGAAATTCCTGAAGGGCGTGTGTCGCTCCTGATGCAAAGGATTCGCAAGTCGTGTCAAAGTCAAGACTCAGACTGGTGTTCTAGAAAGGCCAATCACAAAGCTTTGCCTTCTCTCAGAGACAATGACTGACCTTTTTGTGTCTCTGTTGTGTGAAAACATGTGAGGTGGCAGTCTGAGTCCATTTCGGCGTCCCATGAGTCAGATTAGATAGGTGAATGAGCAGACTGGGAGGGGTATGAGGTGTTATGAGCTGAGCAGATTATTGTTCCCCAGGTTTAGCGTAGAGGGTAAGGTGAATGGGCTGCAATTCCAAAGGTTAAGGGTTCGGTCCCAGCTGTGGTCAAGTTATTAATGTTACCTCAAAATGTTTTCTTTTTTTTTTTTAAATCACTTGATGGCCTATGATATCAGAAATTGTACAATAACTTCTTTAACTTATTTATATATATTACGGATAGTAGCCTATTATGCTGTTTGACTTTATGGCATCTTTCTTTTATTTAGATCAGCTGATGTGCGCTCCACCTTTCCAAGGAATTTCATTAGACCATAGGGATTATCATTCTACAGCCTCAATATCTTACTCTGATAATAATAGGCGTATTGTTATACTATTTTTGTTATTTTTATTATCATCTAGCTGGTAAAATTTTCAGTTTGATCTGGAAAAGGACGCTATGATGCCTTACAACAAGCATGAAAGGCCCAACCCCCCAGGCTTTTTAGGCACATTATGCAAGAATGCTGCTTGCTGCCGCGATGAATAGCGGCGTTTCTAAACTGTTGTCAGGGATGGTTGTGACCCACCCAAAAGTCAGTGAGCTAATCCGGAGTATTTCCATTTTAAATACAGTGAACCCTCGTTTATCGCGGAGGTTACGTTCCAAAAAGAACCAGCGATAGGTGAAATACGTGAAGTAGAAACCTTTTTTTTTTTTTTTAGAGTTATCATACGATGAAATACTCCTTACAACATTGAAATCAGGGAATAAAAACTTTATACAGGCCCAAGCATTTGTTTAACAAATAAAAGTACGGTATAAATGTTAACTACTGTACTGTACTGTAAAATAATATAGTTATAAATACTTTTAATCATCAATACGAAATGAAGGGTTAATATTGCGGGGATCAGCACCGCCCCGCCGTGATGGATTGGATTTTTCTTCCAAAGCCTGCGGTGCAGCTGTGTGTTTTGGAGAGAAGAACATAGTTATGTGATCAACGCGCAAGTCAGTGAGCTAATCCGGTTTATTCCCATTTTAAATCATGTACTATTTAACCACGTATGACCAGAACGTAATCTGGATATAATGGGTTCCTCTATGTCATCCTGTTCTAAACATCACCAATTAATTAAGCAAACCACTTAATGCAGGAATGCCGCTACTACTATAGCGGTGCTTGAACTCTATTGTCAGAGAACAAGAGGGTAAATGTCTACACATCGGTTTTTCCAAGACAACGATGAGGTTGTAGCCTTGAATGGAGCAGCGACTGGCATGTAATATTCCCAGGGCCAAGAGATACATGTCATTTGCTATCAGTAATATATTGATTTGAAATGCAAATAAAAAACATTTTCTATGAGACATTTTCCTGACTTTATGTTTCACTATTATATTATGGGCTACTATATAAATCTTTTTAAGCAAACCTGTAAAAATGTAATGATGTCAGAATATTGGACCCAGAATTCGAGGCGAGACAGGCAGTGGGAAAGTTTAAAACGTTTATTAAACACCAACAGGTGCGCGGGGCTGCTCGTCTGCTGCAGGGCAGATCTCTGCAGGGATAGGAGAATACTGGGCAAAAAACTCTGATTACTTCCAAAGAAAAATTATTATAAGAGCTGCAGAGTTCAGGATTATTCAACCACTCTGACGTTCCCCATAATTTGGCCTTTCCCGCTAACAGAGAGATTACATAGGCCACCTTGGCTCGATCAGAAGGAAACGCAGAGGGCTGTAATTCAAAATGAATTTCGCACTGAGTCAGGAAGGCTCTACAGACGCGGTTCAAGAGAAGCTGGACTATCAGTAGCAGACTACGGCGCGGCAGCTGTCAGGGGCGGGGCAGCTGGAGCAGCCTGATTAATAATCAAGGATCTCCTGCATGCCTGATTCTTTGATCCACATCATTTCGCCACTGCCAGGTTATTCTGTAATGATCTCAGAATATTGGACCCAGAAGGCGAGACAGGCAGTGGGAAATATATTAAAACCAACAGGTGCGCGGGGCTGCTCGTCTGCTGCAGGGCAGATCTCTGCAGGGATAGGAGAATACTGGGCAAAAAACTCTGATTACTTCCAAAGAAAAATTATTATAAGAGCTGCAGAGTTCAGGATTATTCAACCACTCTGACGTTCCCCATAATTTGGCCTTTCCCGCTAACAGAGAGATTACATAGGCCACCTTGGCTCGATCAGAAGGAAACGCAGAGGGCTGTAATTCAAAATGAATTTCGCACTGAGTCAGGAAGGCTCTACAGACGCGGTTCAAGAGAAGCTGGACTATCAGTAGCAGACTACGGCGCGGCAGCTGTCAGGGGCGGGGCAGCTGGAGCAGCCTGATTAATAATCAAGGATCTCCTGCATGCCTGATTCTTTGATCCACATCATTTCGCCACTGCCAGGTTATTCTGTAATGATCTCAGAATATTGGACCCAGAATTCAAGGCGAGACAGGCAGTGGGAAAGTTCAAAGCGTTTATTAATCAAAACAGGTGCGCGCTGCCCTGCTCGCCTGCTGTTCATGGATCTCTGCATGGATATGAGAATACAGGCCAGATACTGGGTGTGGAGCTGAATCGCGACTTGGAGCAAAAAGTCACTGACTTGAATCAAAGTTCAGTTCATTCGCGAGAAACTCAGCAGAATCCAGAAGGGAGATTTGACCAGCAAAATTGGCGGCCACGCCCCCAGAGTTTCTAGAGAGGAAGCGGCAGCGGCGCCCGCTGATCCACAGGACAGAAAACTGGTCATAATCAGGGAAACAGACAGACTAAAGAAAGCTAGGAAATGTCTCACCAAAACACACAAATAACCTGGCGCTGATGGGAGGCAAACAATCAGCTTAGAACCGCAGAACCAGGGAGACAGGGAGCAAGAAGCAGAGGAAAAAACCAAACCATCAGCGCCAAGATCATGACATAAAAACCCCATTTCCATTTCTTTCGTTTTTAAAATTAAATAAAAAATTAAATGGCAAAAATCCAAACGTGTCTGCTAGTTTAAAGTCCATCTTATTTGGTTTTACAGGAGTTATTGTTGATATAGTGCATTATTATAGAGTCTGGTGGCAGCTGGAGCGAATGACCTGCGGTAGCGCTCCTTCTTACAGTTAGGACTAAAGGAGCTGCTCAGCTCCTCTTTTTATACATGGGAGACTCAGGCGTGAATGTCCAACGAATAACTCCAATTGTTGTATCAAAAATAGAAAACCTGGTTTCATTACTTTACATTCTAACTTTCATTACTTTATAAAAAAGCGGGAAAAAAAACCAAAACAAACATTTAAGGCAACTGGGCCACAGTTGGGATTGAACCTGCAATCTGTTGAACTACAGACCACTGAGCTTAACCCCTACGCTCCAAGCTCGCAACACGTGACATCCCTCCCAGTCTGCTACATTGACCAGACTGGGAGGGGTGTCACATATTGCACGGCAAGAAAGTAACACACAAAAACAAAGCTTTCAACGGCACTTATATTTTACAAAACTAAAGAAAATATATTTTCTTACATACCCTTTTGAATAACTTTGGCTTATCTTAATGAGGAATCAACTTTGGATATGATTTTAATTTCACTATGTTAAATTAATTCATTAACTTTATTTTAATGAGCATGTTCCTCTCTGGGTCTGTTCTGAACCAGAAACTGTTCCTGTCTGTGTCCGTTCAGAACCAGAACCTCCTCCTCTCTTGGTCCATTAAGAACCAACTCCTCCTGTCTGGATCCATTTCCGAACCACCTCCTGCTGGCTGGTGCATTCAGAACCTGAAGCTGTTCCTCTCTGGGTCTATTTAGAACCCGAACCTCTTCTTCTATGGGTCCGTTCAGATCCCCAACCTCCTCCACTCCGGATCAGTTCAGACCATGAATCTCTTTCTCTCTGGGTACATTCTCTAGCAGAACCTCCATCCAGAACCTCTCTCTGGGTCCATTCAGAACCAGAACCTCTTCCTCCCTGGGTCCATTCAGAACTAGAAACTCTTCCTCTCTGGGTCTGTTCAGAACCTGGACGTCCTCCTCTCTGGGTCCATTTAGAACCAGAATCTCCTTCTCTCTGGGTCCGCTCAGAATCAGAACCTTTTCCTTTCTAGCTCCATTCAGAACCACCTCCTCATCTCTGGATCCGTCTCTCCAGGTCTGTTCAGAACTAGAACCTATTCCTCTCTAAGTCCTTTCAAAACCAGATTCTCATCCTCTCTGGGTCCATTCAAAACCTAATTCTCTCTGGGTCCATTTGTAACCAGAACCTGTTCCTTTCTGGGTCCGTACAGAACCAGAACCTCCTCCTCTCTGGGTCCATTAAGAACCAACTTCTTCTGTCTGGGTCTGTTTCAGAACCACCTCCTGCTGGCTGGGTGCATTCAGAACCCAAACCTGTTCCTCAATGGGTCCTTTCAAAACCAGATTCTCATCTGCTCTGGGTCAGTTCAAAACTTATTTCTCTCTGGGTCCGTTCAGAATGTGAACCTCCTCCTCTCTGGGTCCATTCAGAACCAGAAGCTCCATATCTCTGGGTCCATTCAGAACCCCTTCCTCCTCTTTGGGACCTTTGAAAACCACAACCTCTTCCTCTATGGGTCCATTCAGAACCAGAAACTCTTCCTCTCTGGATCCGTTCAGAACCAGGACGTCCTCCTTTCTGGGTCCATTGAGCACCCGAACCTCTTCCTCTATGGGTCCTTTTAAAACCAGATTCTCATTCTCTCTGTGTCAGTTTAAAACCAAATTTTCTCTGGATCTGTTCAGAATCCGAACCTCTTCCTCTCTGGGTCCATTCAGAACCAATTCCTCCTCTCTGGGTCCATTCAGAACCAATTCCTCCTCTCTGGGTCCATTGAAAACCAGAACCTCTTCCTCTCTGGGTCCATTCAGAACCAATTCCTCCTCTCTGGGTCCATTCAGAACCAATTCTTCCTCTCTGGGTCCGTTTAGAACCACCTCCTCATCTCCGGTTCTGTTCAGAACCAGAACCTGTTTCTATCTGGGTCCGTTGAGAAACCGAATCTCCTCCTCTCTAGGTCCATTCAGAATGAGAACCTTCATGTCTCTGGAAACATTCAGAACCACAACCTCTTCATCCGTGGGTCCATTCAGAACCAGAAACTTCCTCTCTGGGTCCATTCAGAACCAGGACCTAATCCTCTCTGGGTGCATTTAGAACCAGAACCTCTTCCTGTCCGGGTCCATTCAGAACCACCTCCTCCTCTCTGGGTTCGTTCAGCACCAGAACATCCTCCTTTCTGGGTCCATTTAGAACCAGCTACTCCTCTCTGGGTCCGTTCAGAACCAGAACCTCCTCCTCTCTGGGTCCATTCAGAACCAGAATCTCCTCCTCTCTGGGTCCGTTCAGAACCAGAACCTCTTCCTCTCTGGGTCCGTTCAGAACCAGAACCTCCTCCTCTCTGGGTCCATTCAGAACCAGAAACTCTTCCTCTCTGGGTCCATTCAGAACCACCTCTTCCTCTCTGGGTCCGTTCAGAACCAGAACCTCGTCCTCCTCTCTGGGTCCATTCAGAACCAGAACCTCTTCCTCTCTGGGTCCGTTCAGAACCAGAACATCCTCCTCTCTGGGTCTGTTTAGAACCAGAACCTCTTCCTCTCTGGGTCCGTTCAGAACCAGAACCTCTTCCTCTCTGGGTCCATTCAGAACCAGAAACTATTCCTCTCGAGGTCTGTTCAGAACCAGAATCTTTTCTCCGGCCTTTCAGGGACCACTCCTCTTCTGGGTCCATTCAGAACCAGAACCTCCTCCTCTCTGGGTCCGTTCAGAACCAGAACCTCCTCCTCTCTCAGGTCCATTCAGAACCAGACATCTCTTCCTCTCTGGGTCAGTTCAGAACCAGAACCTCTTCCTCTCTGTGTCCGTTCAGAACCAGAACCTCCTCCTCTCTGGGTCCATTCAGAACCAGAATCTCCTCCTCTTCTGGGTCCCATTCAGAACCAGAACCTCTTCCTCTCTGGGTCTGTTCAGAACCAGAACGCTCCTCCTCTCTGGGTCCGTTCAGAACCAGAACCTGTTCCTCTCTGGGTCTGTTCAGAACCAGAACCTCCTCCTCTCTGGGTCCATTCCAGTTCAGACCCAGAAACCTAACCTCCTCCCTGGGGTCCATTCAGAACCAGAACCTCCTCCTCTCTGGGTCCATTCAGAACCAACTTCTTCTCTCTGGGTCCGTTCAGAACCAGAACCTCCTCCTCTCTGGGTCCATTCAGAACCAGAAGCCATTCCTCTCTGGGTCCATTCACGGAACTAGAAACTATTCCTCTCTGGGTCTGTTCAGAACCAGAATCTCTTCTCTCTCTGGGTCTTTCAGAACCACATCCTCATCTCTGGGTTCGTTCAGAACCAGAACCTACTCCTCTCTGGGTCTGTTCAGAACCAGAACCTTTTCCTCTCTGGGTCCATTCAGAACCAGAATATTTTTCTCTCTGGGTTCATTCAGAACCAGAACCTCCTCATCTCCGGGTCTGTTCAGAACCAGAACCTCCTCCTCTCTGGGTCCATTCAGAACCAGAATCTCATCCTCTCTGGGTCCGTTCAGAATCAGTACCTCCCTCTCTTCAGAACCAGAACCTGTTCCTCTCAGTTCAAAACAGAAATCCTCCTCCTCTGGGTCCTCTCTCTGGGTCCATTTGTAACCAGAACCTCCTCCTCTCTGGGTCCGCTCAGAACCAGAACCTCCTCCTCTCTGGGTCCATTCAGAACCAGAATCTCTTTCTCTCTGGGTCAATTCAGAACCACCTCCTCCTCTCTGGGTTCGTTCAGAACCAGAAACCTGTTCCTCTCTGGGTCCATCTCCTCTCTAGAACAAGGTCCATTCAGTCCAACCAGAAACTAGAAACCTTCCTCTCTGGGTCTGTTCAGAACCAGAATCTCCTCCTTTCTGGGTCCATTCAGAACCAGAACCTCTTCATCTCTGGGTCCGTTCAGAACCTGGATGTCTTCCTCTCTGGGTCCATTCAGAACCCGAACCTCTTCCTCTCTGGGTCCATTTCAGAACCACCTCCTCTCTGGCTGGGTGCATTCAGAACCAGAACCTGTTCCTCTCTGGGTCCATTTAGAAGGAACCTCCTCCTCTCTGGGTCAGTTCAGAACGTGAACCTCCTCCTCTCTGGGTCCATTCCGAACCAGAACTTCCATATCTCTGGGACTATTCAGAACCAGAACCTTTTCCTCATCGGTCCATTCAGAACCAGAAACTCTTCCTTTCTGAGTCCTTACAGAACCAAAACCTCCTCCTCTCTGGGTCCATTTAGAACAAGAACCTCTTCCTCTCTGGGTCCATTCAAAACTACTATTCCTCCTCTCTGGGTCTGTTCAGAACCAGAACCTGTTTCTCTCAGGGTCCATTCAGAACCACCTCCTCATCTCTGGGTAACGATCTTGGTTTGGGAACCTGAACGTTTATTCATGTTTTTCTTTTCCTCTCTGGGTGAAAGGTTATTCAAAACCAACTTCTTCTCTCTGGGTCCGTTTCAGAACCACCTGCTGCTGGCTGGGTGCATTCAGAACCTGAAGCTGTTCCTCTTTGGGTCCATTCAGATCAAGAACCTCCTCCTCTCTGGGTCAGTTCAGGACATTCAGAACTTCCTCCTCTCTGTGTCAATTCAGAACCAGAACGTCCTCCTCTCTGAGTCCATTTAGAACAGAGAATCTCATTCTCTCCGGGCCCCTTCAGAATCTGAACCTCTTCCTCTCTGGGTCCATTCAGAACCCCTTCCTCCTCTCTTGGTCCGTTGAAAACAAGAATCTCCTCCTCTCTGGATCCTTTCAGACCCAGAACCTCCTCCTCTCTGTGTGTATTCAGAACCAGAACCTTTTCATCCGCAGATAGGTTAAGAAGCAGAACATCTTCCTCTCCGGGTCTATTAAGAACCAGAATCTCCTTCCTCTGTGGGTCAGTTTAGAACCAGAACCTCCTCCTCTCTGGGTCCATTCAGAACAATAATCTACTCGTCTCTGGGTCAGTTCAGTACCAGAAACTATTCCTCTCTGGGTCTGTTCAGAACCAGAATCTTTTTCTTTCTGGGTTCGTTCAGAATTCAGAACCTTCCTCCTCTCTGGGTCCGTTCAGAACCAGAACCTCTTCCTCTCTGGGTCAATTCAGAACAAGAACATCCTCCTCTCTGGGTCCATTTAGAACCAGAATCTCCTTCTCTCTGGGTCCGTTCAGAACCTGAACCTCTTCCTCTCTGGGTCCATTCAGAACCAGAACCTCCTCCTCTCTGGGTCCATTCAGAATCCAGAACTTCTTCCTCTCTGGGTCAGTTCAGAACCACCTCCTCCTCATCTCAGGGTTTGTTCAGAACCAGAAGCTCCTCCTCTCTGGGTGCATTCAGAACCAGAACCTCCTCCTCTCTGGGTCCATTCAGAACAATCATTTTGTCATCTCAGGGTCCATTCAGAACTCTTCCTCTCTGTTTCAGTTCAGAACGTGAACCTCATCCTCCTTGTATCCATTCAGAACAAGAATGTCCTCCTCTCTGGGTTGATTTAGAACCAGAATCTCCCTTTCTCTGCGTCCGTTCAGAATCCAAACCTCTTCCTCTCTAGGTAAATTCAGAACCACTTCCTCCTCTCTGGGTCCGTTTAGAACAAGAACCTTTTCCTCTCTGGCTATGTTCAGAACCAGAACCTCCTTCTCTCTGGGTCCGTTCAGCAGTTCAGACCCAAAAACTAATCCTCCCTGGGAAAGATCCAAACCAGACCATCCTCCTTTCTGGGTCCATTCAGAACCACCTTCTTCTCTCTGGGTCCGTTCAGAACCAAAACCTCCTTCTCTCTTGGTCCGTTTAGAACAAGAAGCCATTCCTCTCTGGGTCCATTCGTAGAACTAGAAACTATTCCTCTCTGGGTCTGTTCAGAACCAGAATCTTTCTCTTTCTGGGTCCTTTCAGAACCACATCTTCATCTCTGGGTTCGTTCAGAACCAAAACTTACTCCTCTCTGGGTCCATTCAGAACCAGAAACTATTCCTCTCTAGGTCTGTTCAGAACCAGAATATTTTTCTTTCTGGGTTCATTCAGAACCACCTCCTCATCTCTGGGTCTCTGGGTCCATTCAGAACAATAATCTCGTCATCTCAGGGTCCATTCAGAATCAGTACCTTATCTTCTCTGTTTCAGTTCAAAACATGAATCTCCTCCTCTCTGTGTCCGTTCAAAACCAGAGCCTCCTCCTCTCTTGGTCCACTCAGAACCAGAAACTATTCCTCTCTAGGTCTGTTCAGAACCAGAATCTGTTTCTTTCTGGGTCAATTCAGAACCACCTCCTCATCTCTTGGTTCGTTCAGAACCAGAAGCCATTACTCTCTGGGTCCATTTGGAACCCGAACCTCTTCCTCTCTGGGTACATTCAGAACCACTTCCTCCTCCCTGGGTCCAGTTAGAACCAAAAGCTCCTTCTCTCTGGATCCGTGCAGAACAAGATCCTCCTCCTCTCTGGGTCCATTCAGAACCAGAAACTATTCCTCTCTAGGTCTGTTCAGAACCAGAATCTATTACTTTCTGGGTCCATTCAGAACCACCTCCACATCTCTGGGTCTGTGCAGATCCAGAAGCTGTTACTCTCTGGGTCCATTTGGAGCCCGACCCTCTTCCTCTCTGGGTCCATTTCAGAACCTACTCCTGCTGGCTGGGTGCATTCAGAATCTGAACCTGTTGCTCTATGGTTCTGTTCAGATCCAGAACCTCCTCCTCCTCTCTGGGTCAGTTCAGAATGGGGACCTCCTCCTCTCTGGATCATTTCAGAACGTGAACCTCCTCCTCTGTGGGTCCATTCCGAACCACAACTTCCATATCTCTGGGACTATTCAGAACCAGAACCTTTTCCTCATCGGTCCATTCAGAACCAGAAACTCTTCCTTTCTGGGTCCTTACAGAACCAGGACATTCTCCTGTCTGGGTCCATTTAGAAATCGAACCTCTTCCTCTCTTGGTCCACTCAGAACTACTTCCTCCTCTCTGGGTCTGTTGAGAACCAGAACCTCTTCCTCTCAGGGTCCATTCAGAACCACCTCCTCATCTCTGGATCCTGTAACGATCTTGGTTCTGTTGGTTTTCTCTGTGTTTTCAGTTTCACGTTTATTCATGTTTTTCTTTGTTTTCTAGCTTTATTGGTGAAAGGTCTGGATTAATTTAAGATTCTTAGGTTTTTCTTTCCTTGTCCTCTGTTGCCCCCCTGTGTTTCCTTTTCCCTTGGCTGGTTCCACATCTTACTTTGTCTGACCCTGGCTCCTTGTGAAAGTTTTACCCTTATGGTTCTGGTTAGTGTTTAATTTGTATGTTGGATTTTTGGATACCTGTTTTTTATATATATATATATTTTAAGTTTGACTTTTGGATTCCTGATTCCTGTTACCTGTGTTATCCCATTAAATCATCAAAGAACACAAGAGACATGAGTTAAAGCTAGAAAAGGAAGAAAAACATCAGAACTCAGGACAAAACTCTTCATTTCTCTGGGTCCGTTTAGAACCCAATCCTCTTCCTATCTGGGTCCATTCAAAACCACCCCCTCCACTCTGGGTGCGTTCAGAACCAGAACCTGCTTCCTCTCTTTGTCAGTGTAAAGAACCAGAATCCTTCTCCTCTCTGGGTCCTTTCAGAACCAGAATATCCTCCATCTCTGCGTCCATTTAGAACAAGAACGTCCTCCTCTCTGGGTTCAGTTAGAACCAGAATCTCCCGTCTGTCTGGGTCCGTTCAGAATTCTAGACCTCTTCCTCCTCTCTGGGTTCATTTAGAACAAGAACCTCTTCATCTCTGGGTTCGTCCAGAACCAGAATATCCTCCTCTCAGGCTCCATTTAGAATGAGAATCTTCATCTCTCTGGGTCCATTTAGAACCCAAACCTCTGCCTATTTGTGTCCATTCAGAACCACCCCCTCAACTCTGGTTCCGTTCAGAACCTGAACCTCTTCCTCTCTGTGTCAGTTCAGAACCAGAACCTCCTCCTCTCTGGGTCCATTCAGAATCCAAACTTCTTCCTCTCTGGGTTAATTTAGAACCACCTCCTCCTCTCTGGGTCCGTTCAGAACCAGAAACTTTTCCTCTCTTTGTCGGTAAAGAACCAGAACCTCCTCTTCTCTGGGTCCTTTCAGAACCAGAACATCCTCGTCTCTGGGTCAGTTCAAAGCAGTACCTCTTCTTCTCTGGGTCCATTCAGAACCAGAAACTCTTCCTCTCTAGGTCTGTTCAGAACCAGAATCTACTTATTTCTGGATCAATTTAGAACCAGAACATCCTCCTCTCTGGGTCCGTTAAGAACCAGAACCTAAATTCTAAATGGACCCAGAGAGGAAGACGTTCTGGTTCTAAATGTACCTAGAAAGGAGGACCTTCTGGTTTTAAACAAACCCAGAGATGAGGAGGTGGTTCTAAACGGACCCAGAGAGGAGGATGTTTCCATTAAGAACAGACCAAGAGAGGAAGTGGACCCATAGATGAGGAGGTTCTGGTTCTGAATCGACCAAGAGAGGAAGAGGTTCTGGTTCTGAACAGACCCAGAGAGGAGAAGGTGGTTCTAAATGGACACATATAGGCAGTTGGGGTGGCCAATCAGATCACAAGGGGGGCGGGTGCCCCCCTTTGCCACCACGGTGGCTCCGCCTCTGCTTATGACATCATCATAGAATGATGATGTCATAAGCAGTGGCTCCGCCTCCGTCATACATTCCTTTGATCCCTGTTGGGTGGTTAGAATCTTTGCTTCATTCCAGCTCAGGTCTCTGGTGTGCTAGCTGTGGTTATTTTGCTCTCAAAGCGTTTATTGATTTAAACTGCAAGAAAACATCTAAAAATGAATTTCTGGGCAAAAAACGTTGATCTTGCTCAGGTAACAGAAATGCGTAGAACAAACAGGAGAAACGCCCTAGAACTCCGTTTACTCAACGAACATCTTGAAAAAGGTTTTCCTGAAATGGTCTCACACCCTGATGTGGAAAAACGGATGAAAGCCGAAATATCCTTGAACAAAAAATTTGAAAAGTGGATCAAGGAGCTTCAACACGAGCTAAGAGCTCAGAACAGTTTTAAGGAGATCATCGCTGCAGAAAATGCAAAGATAAAGGCTTTATGCTTGAGGAATGTTGAACTTCTAAAACAGTGGGAAACTATGAAAGATGAGGTAATAAATCTAAAGACACTGAAAAGTCAGTACAAGATCGCAAAACAGCAAAAGAAAACGCTCAAGGAAGCTAACAAGTATTTAGAAAAACGGGTGAAGAAGTTGAGCAAAGAAGCTTCAAATCAAAGTGAAGTGGCTATGGAGGAAAAAAATAACGTGCCGGCTTGCTCTCCAAGTAAACAAAGCACACCAGAGGAAGTTAGACATTCTGAATATTTATCAAATGACTTTCCCTCAGAACTCGTCATTTATGAGAGAGAAGCAACACCAGCTGACCAGCAGACCAAGGAACAAGAATTTCTACACTCAGTTTTAGAGTTGTCTGACAAAATATGTGAGGAACCAGGTCAGTTAGCACGGAAACAACATTCAGACCAGAGGACTGATTTTGAAAGCATTTCAATTGACTCGTCCTCAGAAATGGAGGAATGTGAAAGCGGACCTCAGCCTGCTGACCAACAGACTGAGGAAAAAGCTTTTTTAGAGCCAGTTTCTGACAATGTATGTGAGGAACCAGGTCAGTTAGCAGAGAGAGAGACAACCCAAGCAACAGATTCAGTGGACACATCAGATGAGGGGACAGTCAGTTCATGGTTCTTCACTCCATTTAAGTTTTTTTTTAGTTGAAGTGTTATTCTGTGTCTTTGTGGTTGTTTTCTGTCAGTGTTTAGCTCTTGAGTTACTCTCTGCTGCCCCCTTGTGTCTATTCCTTTCCCCTTGGCTCCCTTCTTGTTAGTCCTATTCACACCTGCTCCATATCAGCTCAGTAGCCCATGTGTAGCTGAGTTAACTAGATTCTTATTTTATTTGATGAACCTTCTCAAAACACCTTTTTGATTCATTTACATGTTTGTTGTTATTTCTGTTTTATACTGCTTTTATTTTGGTGCTCAGTGGCACAGTGGGTAGCACTGCTGCCTTGCAGCAAGAAGGTTCTGGGTTCGGTTCCCGGCCCGGGGTCTTTCTGCATGGAGTCTGCATGTTCTCCCTGAGCATTATGAGTGGGTTCTCTCCGGGTACTCCGGCTTCCTCCCAAGTCCATGAAAGATGACTGTTAGGTTATTGGCTTCTCTAGTTTCTCCTTAGGTGTGATTGTGTGCGTGAATGGTTTATGCGTCCTATTTGTCTCTGTGTTTGCCCTCGCGATGGACTGGTGACCTGTCCAGGGTGTACTGTGTTACATGCAGGCCTCCTAAGTCCACGATCAAACTTTTTTAATGATTTTACTGACCTCCTGTCTGTGATATGCGTTGATTATGACTTTAATTATAGTTGGAGACCAGAGGCGTGCATACATAGACACTAAGTGGTGCTAAAGCACTAGGAAGTTTGCCACTTTATCCAAAGAAAATGCCCTTTTGAAACTCGTTTTTTTTAGTTATTATTATTCCTTATTAAGATTTTACTGAGGTCAGTTTAGAAATGATCTTTTGAAAACCTGAGCCATTAAAAAGACTGAAACAATGCCCCTTTGTCGCGTGACCTACAGCTCGGTTGCCCGCGGGGCATGCCAGATCGCGGCATTATAGCAGTTCAGTAAGCGTCTTCAGATAGCAGGAACGGTTACGCTGACAGGCTGCTTCTCCCGTGCCCATTAGCCAGGTAATATACAGATCAAGCAGAATAATTTTGTTGTGCATTAAAATGTCTCATTCAGCAGCACCAAACAAGCATTTTGCCGACTGGTCACCTGATAAACTAGTTGTCTCCTTGTAAGATGCTATTTTACTTTTTATATTTTATATCCATATTTTTATCTTAAGTGTATATATTAGTCTATTTTATTGCATGACGTATACCCACAGTTTTTAGATATTTTTATAATTTATTTACCTATTCCATATTATATGTTTCATGTTGCACGACTGTACCACCACAAAAAATTCCTAGTTTGTGAACTCCTTCACTAACAATGACAATAAACCTGATTCTGATTCTGAAAGTTTTACACTGTAGCCCAAGTCAATGACGAATGCGCGTGGGGCGACCACGCCAGGCTACAAATAATTTTAGGTAGAGGTTTGCAATTGCAAATCTACGAGGAAAGGGGATTAGGGCCACTGAAAAAAAAATAAGTTAACTGATTTTTAAATTTTATTTCAGTTTAGTATGGGGAAAAAATTCCAGAATTCTGACTTTAATATCTGCCATAATTCTGACTTTTTCTCATAATTCTGACTGTGTATCAGTGAGAATTCTGAGTTTTTTGCTCAGTATTCTGACTTAAATTTCAAATTCTGACTGAATTCTGACAATAAAAAGTCAGAATTCTAGATTATCAAGACAGAAACGTTTTCTGTTGTATAGGTTTTGTTAGGCAACATAAATTGAAACACATTTTGGTCTCTTTATTGTCTTAATTGTATATTGATTTAGTAATTGCAGTACAATGCCAAGAAAGGAGGGTTAATAGTATTGAAAAAATATTAAAAGCTGTTCACATTTTATTTTTAAGTGGGTTTGTGCAGCAGGTATTAAAATAGCTATTATTTTGTAGCATTACCGCTCTGTCAAATGTTATCTGCGTGACAATGGTCAGCATCACAGGCCCCTACAGATGATATGTGGATATCACAAATTTCTGCTATTGTCTCAGAAATCATCATCAAAAGCCGGGCAAATTCTGGAGGATCTGGATCCCACTGCATCTTGCCTTGTCCTGCCTTGACACCTTGAGATGACATGTGTTGTGAATTGATGCTATAGAAATAACCTAAATTTAAATTAATTTGAAAAAGATCCCAGAGAGCTGAGCATAACTCAACAGTTTATAAATAAAACCAGTAACTTAGTGTAGAATATCAACATTTCATGCTGGAAAATATTAGAGTTTATACTCAGGAATTCACCGTCTTTACCTCATAGCTAGCACACATTTTAAACCTATTTTTCTGCAACGACAAACAGCTTGCACTATCATTTTGCTGAATGCTGTTTTCAGAAAATTAACCAAGAAATTCTGAGTTTAAAAAAAGGCTGTTAAGAGAAACAACAGCCTTGTCATTTATAGAAATTATACATTCACGCTAATAAAGGGGGAAAAATATAAATGCCTTTTCTTGTGTTTTATATTTTTGCCTTTAGTCTAATGTGATTAATGCTGACTTTTCAGCCTGAAGCTGTCAATACTCACTACTGCCACCCTCTGCTTTATGGGGGAACTGTTAGTTCCATCATATTCCACTATCTGACAATGTTAAAGAATCCTTTTACAAAACTTAATCAGTCCCAATTATGATCAGGTTTAACACCAAAATAGTAATAGTGTTCCTTTGCCTGAGACGCATCTCTGGTAAAAATGTAATTAAAATCTGATTAAAGTAATCAGGCTAATAGACAAAGCAAAAAAGAAACACAGCTAAAACAGAACTTCCTTCGAGGAGATAAAAAAAAGCCAAGCAATTGATGTATGAAATTAGGATTCCACCCTAATAAACACCATGGCAACGTTTTATATATTTCAGATAAAGACTTTAAATTCAGAAAGGAATATTCCTTTATACTGTTGTAATGTCTAGTTCTGTTGATAGAACAGTAAACATTCTGTGCTTTGTTTTGATCTAAAAATAACCCTACTGGGCCATGGAGGCCTTATGACATCACCATGGAATGATGATGTCATACATTCCTTTGATCCCTGTTATATATATGGGTGGTTAGAATGTGAAAGCGGACCTAAGCCTGCTGACCAACACACTGAGGAAAAAGCTTTTATCAAGAAATATTAAGATGTTAGCTCTCTTCCAGCACTGTACTTTTAACGGCACTTTTCAAAAACTTTTGTCGCGTTTGAAAGGCAGAATAATAGACATCCATGCAAGCCAATGACACTTGGGGTGGCACACGGGGTGGCCAATCAGATCACAAGGGGGGCGGGTGCCCCCCTTTGCCACCACGGTGGCTCCGCCTCTGATAGGGAGAGATTTGGGTTCTGAACAGACCCAGAGATGAGAAGGCTCTGTTCTGAATTGACCTAGAGAGGAGCAGGTTCTGGTTCTGAACTGACCCTGAGAGAAGGTGGTGGTTCCGAATGGACCCAGAAAGAAGGAGATTTTGGTTCTGAACAGACCTAGAGAGGAAGAGTTTCTGGTTCGGGTGGACCTAGAGATGAGGAGGTTCTGGTTCTGAACGGACAAAGAGAGGAGGGTGTTCTGGTTCTGAAAGGACCAAGAGAGGAAGAGATTCTGGTGCTGAATCGACCTAGAGAGAAGAATATTCTGCTTCTTAATGGACCCAGAGATGAGGAGGTTCTGGTTCTAAATGGACCCAGAAAGGAGGACGTTATGGTTCTGAACGAACGCAGAGATGAGCAGGTGGTTCTGAATGGACAGAGAGAGGAAGAAGTTTGGGTTCTGAATAGACCCAGAGAGGAAAAGGTTCCGGTTCTAAACAGACGCAGATTCTAAATGCACCCACAGAGGAGGATGTTCTGGTTCTAAAAGGACACAGAGATGAGAAGGTGGTTCTGAATGGACCCAGAGAGGAAGAGGTTCTGGGTCCAAACAGACCCAGAGAGGAGGCGGTGGTTATGACTGGACCCAGAAACAAGAAGATTCTGGTTCTGAACAGACATAGAGAGAAAGAGTTTCCAGTTCTGAATGGACCCAGAAAGGAAGAGGTTCTGGTTCTGAACGGACCCAGAGAATCAGAGGTTCTGGCCCCGAAAGGACCAAGAGAGGACCAGGTCTGGTTCTGAACAGACCCAGAGAGGAACAGGCTCAGGTTCTGAATGGACCCAGAGAGGAGGATGTTTTTGTTTGGAACCGGCCTAGAGAGGAGGAGGTTCGGTTTCTGATCGGACCAAGAGAGGAAAACATTCTGGTTCTGTATGGACCCAGAGAGGAAGGGCTTCTGGTTCTGAAAGGACCCAGAGAATCGGAGGTTCTGGT
Source organism: Cyprinodon brontotheroides (assembly GCA_018398635.1). Lineage (NCBI taxonomy): Eukaryota > Metazoa > Chordata > Actinopteri > Cyprinodontiformes > Cyprinodontidae > Cyprinodon > Cyprinodon brontotheroides. Next base: position 3,078,398 of record JAGKQL010000063.1, read on the forward strand.
TCCGAACGGACCCTGAGAGGTGGATGTTCTGGTTCTCAATAGACCAAGAGAGGAACAGGTTCTGGTTCTGAACAGACCCAGAGAGGAACAGGTTCTGGTTCTGAATGGACCCAGAGAGGAGGACGTTTTTGTTTGGAACCGGCCTAGAGAGGAGGAGGTTCGGTTTCTGATCGGACCAAAAGAGGAAGACATTCTGGTTCTGTATGGACCGAGAGAGGAAGGGCTTCTGGTTCTGAATGGACCCAGAGATGAGGAGGTTGTGGTTCTGAACAGATCCAGAGTGAAGAGATTCTAGCTCTGAACAGACCTAGAGATGAAGAGGTTCTAAACGGACCCAGAGAGGAAGAGGCTCTGGTTCTGAATGCATCCAGAAAAAAAGAGGTTCTTGTTCTGAAAAGACCTAAAGAGGAAGAGGTTTTGGTTCTCAATGGACCCAAAACATGGCACCACAAATGCCAGAGGGTCTTCAAGATGCTGGCGGTTAACGGTAATTCCAGAAAACCCATTCTGAAACTCGTCAAGGACTGCTCACAGCAAACCCTTACATGCCAAAAACGACCACATATCAGACCTGGGACATTTATCCTCATTTATCCAAAAGTAGTGAAGGATGTGCTGAAACACTGACAGAAATTGAACCCTCTGTTGGAGGAAGAACAACTTTTTTTGTTAAAAGTACTGAAGGTTTGTGCTGAAACACTGGCAGAATTTGAACCCTCTGGATGAAAAAAAATATGCTAGTGTTCTAAGCAAATAAAAGAGTATGTGTTTACTTGTGGATTGGATTTATCATAATATTCATAAGCATTTATCAGTGTAATAACACTTCAGGACATCATTATGTCAAGTGTTAGTAGTTTTATTTGTTTATTTAACATTTTTTACAGTGTCCTGTCTGGCAATGAATAAATAAAGATTTAATTTAGCAATATCATAAAATGTCCAGGCAGGGCTGCACATAAAATATGGTTTCAAATCTTATCGTCTTAAATAATTATCGATATTGATTAATTATGCATTTTTTTTTTTTAATCGATAAGCTTTTTTTTCTATATCGCCCAGCCCTAGTTTACACATCACGCTGGGTTCTCATTTCCTCGAGTGACGATCTAGCAGTATTACTGCCAGTATTGAAGGAGGAAATCAAGCAGCTGGTGGCGGTAATGCACCAAAATTGTTTGCCAACCGCCATAAAACACAAGAAGAAAAAAGACAAAGAAGGATGGAATCAAGCAAATCAAATGGCGCCTCACATTCAGAAATCTCATGTTTCCACTAAGTGCGGAGCCCATTCTCCGTCCTGCTCTCCCTCCGCTGGCTGGCGCCGGGCTCGCTGGTGCACTGGTGGAGCTCGAGGTCTGGGGGTGGATGCCCGAAAGTGGATACTGGCTCGCTCTGGCGGCCTCTCCGCTGGCCTCTGGAGGCCTCGGATCCCCGGGGCCCGGATTCACTTCGGGTGGGGCTGGGTGTTGTTCAGGGATTTTCGGGTGCTAGTGCCGTGCTTCGCTTCGATGCCGGTTCCTGGGCAATGCTTTTTTCGATGCCGGTTTTGTGATATCGGTTCAGAGAGAGAGAGAGTTGCACGGCGTGGTGAGGTGCAGGTCTTGGGTTTTGTTTTGGGCTCTGGTTTTTCCATTTGCATTTTTCCTCTTGCATGGAGGAATTTTATCGGGTGGGGGAGCGCTTTTTGCTGCTCTTGCTGCGTCCGTGTGGGAGCGGCGTGGATTCGCGCTCTGGCTTCAGCTGGCGCTGCCTGTGGGCTGCTGGGGGGAGTTGGCTGCAGCTGGCGTCCGCTTCTTTGCGGTTGGGCGCTAAGCTGCTTTCTGCTCTTGGGTTGTTTCCCGCGCGGTGTGTAATGCGCGCTTGTGCTTGTTGGCGCTGTCTTGGTGGGTGGGGGCGCGCTTCGCTGTCGTTCGTGGCGGATGCGTGTGGTCTCGGCCGGGCCGCCGCTGTGGGTGTTGCAGCCAGTCGCCGCTGGGTGCATGTTTCATGCTCTGTGGGGCTGGGGCGCTTCGTCGGTGCCGGGGAGCCAGGTTCAGTGCCCCGCCCTACTGGGTGGCCGCTGCCGGGCGGAGCCCGTGGACTTGTCCCCGCGGTTCTGGCATGGCAGTGGCTGGGGGCTTCTCCTCCCTCCCTTGGTGGGGGTCTGATTTCCGGCTAAACGCGCCGTCCCTTTGGCGCCTGGGGCTTTGGGTCTCCTTGCGCTGGACTCAGTGCTCTGGAGGGTGGTGCCTCTTCAGCTCTCACAACCACTATTGAGCATTTTTTCTATGGATAAACTTTACATGCACAAGTGCACCCTCACAAACAATTACAGGTGCTTGGCTCCAGGTACTCAGAGATTCACTTCCATACAGAAACCCCACATTCATATCTTCAGGTAGCCACACAGAGTACATGTCAGACTTAATAATAATACTTTTAGCTATAGTTTCAAGGTGTTGCTTTTTAGTGTATATCTCGCACTATGTCTTTCTCGGGTTGTGCTGTTCTTTTTTCATCTTGTTACAGGTGATGAAGCAGACTGAAAATGTTTTGTTATTGTCTCCTTTCTATCTTCTCTTTCTTTCATCTTTTTTTTTTCTTTTTCCTTTTTTTTCCTTCTTCTGCTTTTTCTGCTCTATTTACATTGCAGTGTCCATATAAACTGTAAAACTCCCTGTATAATTACAATAGAAATTTATAAGCATGAAACAAGTGGAACAATAGGGCAATAACCCTCTTGAGATAATCCACTTGAGAAAGTAAAATCTGTTGGGCTCTTTTTGGCATCAAGACAATTATTCTTATTGCCACATTGCCAGACAGGACACAGTTTAAAAAAATGAAAAATGTTATGCATTGTTATCATTGCTGTACTTCGGTGTTTGCAAAGGGTCAGGCTATTTTATTCGTTCATGCTCCCGGTGGTTGTAACCTTTATTCCAATCTATATTTTCATGAGTGTAGTTGTTAATTTTACGAAAAAAATAAATAAAAAGAAACCGCAGTGAGAAGTTTGGTATTCTTACTTTTCTTGCTTTGTGTGTCAACCTTAACAGTTGCTAGGCGACAGAGCATAGGGATGTTGAAAGCGGGAGAAGGCTGGGCCTGTTTTTATCCACATGCAAAACTCTTCCAGCTTCCACATTTTCGTTGAACTTTGAAATCTAACACATCCATTTACCATTTTTTAATAGCTGTATTCATATAGAGCTTCCTCGCAACAGGTCATCTCAAGGAAATTTTAATCCCTTTAGAGAACACACAAGTCTAATCAGTGATCATTAATGTACAGTCCACTTCAGTTTTTATTACAGTTTGCCCTGCTGCGAGCCAACAAAATTGACAAAAAGATCCTGAATAGGTGTCGAAACATATTCAAAAAACTGAGCCAGTCCAATTAAATTTTTTTTAAGGTTAAAAGATCTGAATCCTTTAGCTAGTTTGAGGTCATCCCACAAGGATTTTCTATTTATTTATTCTAAAAAGCCATTTTGCTACAAGTGAAACTTTTATTAAGATATTCTCTGGAACACACAAAGTATGGCTTCTTGGAAGCAACATGGAAAGAAAATTGGGGTTGATCAACACTTCTGCATAGTTCTGAATGCAGAGAACACACAAGTTGATGATCACTTAAATAGACCTTGGTACGTGGTTTATTTAGGCAGAATAGTTTCAGCTGTAGTTGAACAGTTTTCAAATTCATGAGTCAACACTGATACAAGTGCAGCCAAAAATAGAAGTAAACTCATTTGTTGGTTTATATTCATTGTGAATGATAAACTTGTGATTTAGACTTAGAGGTACAGTCTTACAGTTACTCATTCTCTTCCTCTTCTTCGCCTCCAAATGAAAGCAGGCTGTTATTTTTTACATTCTTCACCAGTTTTCTGTCCTTTTCCAACTGCTCTCCGCTGTTGTTCTTCTTTTTGCTGGAGCTTGCAGTGATGCCCTGAAACTTGTCTGAGGATGAGCGCTTTGTTGGTTTCTTGAAGAGAATTTTGCCTTCAGAAAGAGCCTCTTCGCCTGACAATATAATAGAGACAGATAAAGGATATTAATTGTATATGTACAGTGCTGCCTCAGATAAATCCAAAGAGGTGTAAAGTTATTCCCCGTGACAAGAGAAATATCCTGACCTTTCCCTCTTTTGCCTTGCATTTCCTCTGTGAGTTTCTTCACCTCATCTGCAGTTAGATCTCCGCTTTTTAAGACAACAACTTGAGGAAGTTCATCTTCCCGATCACAGCCATCGTCATCATCCAGTGTGGGCATAACCTGACGCTGAGAGAGGAAAGATACAGGTTGTAAGAAGAGCTAATTTATATATTTTTTGTTCTTCACAGATTAAACAGCTCTCATGTCTAGTCTTGTATTAGTTTATTTGTAAACTATCAGTCTTAAGTTACTTTTTTACCCCAAAATTCTTAAGTTACCTAAAATGGATTAAAAGTATTAAAATCCAATTTTTTTTTTGACACATTTGCAGGTCTTATAAATGATTGGTCTTTTTTTTAAATAGAAATTTCCTAACTTTTGGGACAATATGGTCTGATAAAAGAGTACATTTATATACATGTTTAAGCCAGAATGATTTGAAATTTAAAAATGACTTCCCTACGACTTTAAGGGGTACACCTATATGACCGAGTATTAGGGTCAGGCTAGAGAGTTTTTATCTTTATTTTAAGAATAAATAGTCATAAAATTACGAGAAAAAAGCAGTAAACTTACGAAAATAATGTTACATTACAAGAATAAAATCATAACATTACAATAATAAAGTAATGTTGTTTATAGATGCTGGAGATCGGCCTGTTTTCCCGTGTGTTCCGTGTTTCTCTGACCATGTCTGAGTGGATGTGCTCTGTTAGATCCTCTGGCATGGGAGCTGGCTCGAGCTTCGTCTGCCTGGCTGTGTGTGTTTCCTGGGCGGGGCGCCTTTTAAAGCTGCTTCTTGTATCTCTGTTTCTGTCTCCTTGAACCCCAGTCAGCCTCAGCAGATGGCACGCTCACACTGAGCTTCCTGGTTCTGCTGGAGGTTTCTTCCTGTTAAAAGGGAGTTTTCACTCTCCACTGTCGCTACAAGCATGCTTAGTGTGAGGGACTGTATTTGAGTCAATGAGTCAATGCAATCAACTGGTTTTCTTTAGATAGAAAACTTTTGTATCAATTTGACTGTATGATCGAGTTGAACTGTGTAAAGTGCCTTGAGATGACATGTGTTGTGAATTTGGTAGCTATATAAATAAACTGAATTGAATTGAATAAAGTTGTAATATTATGAGAATAAAGTCCTAATAGTTGTATTTTATGAAAACTCTTACAAGAAGCACTTTCTACCATAAAATAGGGAATGTTGAGCATCATGTGAAGTTATACTTTGGCTCTGGTTTGACAAACAAGGAAATCTTTTAAGCACCAGCATCAAATTGGGCAGAATGTCAAAGCGGACTCTGATTGGTGGAGCTGGTGGGCCGTCATATGCTGGTCGGAGCTCATAGCTTTCTTTCTGAAACGGGTTGTGGTAAGATGCCTTCATTGTCGTTATTTTTCAAGTCTATTCTCATAATATTGCAACTTTATTCTCATAACGTTACAGCTTTAGTCTCTTAATATTACAACTTTATTCTCGCAATAGAAACACTATAAAAACACTCTAGCCTGGCTCTGAAATGTGAAACACAATCAATTACACATGGTGGATTAACCGATCTATCTGCAAGCATCACACGATAACCCTCACCAAGACTTCTAAAATGCAGTTTTACTGGCTTTGGTTATTAACACGGACGCAACAGTGACTGCTGCTGCGTAACGTCCACACTCACCACATCAGCAGGGTCACCAGATGTCACTGACTCCAGCCCAAAAAATTTCATAAACCGCCTGGATAAACAAAATCCCGTCCAATTTGAACCAAAGCCTACATTTTTTACCTAGAGACGGCCATCCTAAACTGCCAGATTGGGAAACATCTCAACCTGGCAACAGAGGGGGAAACGTTAGCCTTTAGATGCAAAACCCCATCATTCACCGCAACATATTTTTGCAAAATATTCAAATATAAATTCGCCAAATATAAGAGGAAGAATCAGTAGTTTGGTTTAAGAAAGCATTTTAGTTTTTGTTATAATTTAGTTTGTTGCAAGGATTTTACAGTTTGAAGAAATAGAAAATTACTCCATATGCCAACCGTCGCAAGGATATGCATGACAAGGAAGGGCTACATATACTGCATGCATCATATAGGTAGTTAAGATTGTTTTACTTCTGGGGGTCCTTCAGTTATTTACTGTCACAGGTAGGTGCTTCGGCCAGAGAGTAAGTGTTGGGGCTGGTATAATTTAAGGAGGGCCGGTGTCACAGATTAACTGGTGACGAGATCTACTGGTGGCAGCTGCTGGAATCCAGCTGATTTTTGCAGATGTGTCTGTGGGTGGGGCTTTTCAGGAGCCCTCTCCCCAAACAGGACATAAACTGCATGTAGACTCGAAGAACTACAAATTATTGTGTTATCTGATCGATACGAAATACGTTGAGATCTTAAAAAGTCACCATCACAAAGGTATTTAATTGCATTAATGAAGCATATAGCATGGTTTAGGGATTTCTCCAAATCCGCACACAGAGATTTAAAGAATTTGTCCTGCTGTTGTTTATCTGTTGTTTCAGAGCCTCAGCGATGAGAGAAAGAATCAAGTAGCAAAATCACAGAAGCTGTATGAGAAGTAAAAAAAAAAAAGCCAGTGCAATAAAGGGTCAATTGGCACAACTAACAGAGTAATTTTTCGATTTCTCTGTAATTCCTGTATGTCTTAAAAATAAAAATCAGCATAAATAAATGTTTCCTTTTTCTTTTCTCAGAAGCACTGACTGTTTATATTGAGTTTAACAAATTATTTACACTCCAACTCATTTCCAGAGAAGTTGAGTGCACATGTTTAAAGTAATAAAAGCTCATACTCTGGAAATAAAACAGGATTTAAGTGATCAGCAGACTCGGAAAGCTGATCTATATCAACTGTTGACAGTTAATTTTTCAAATATATAGATCTAGCTCAGCAGTATGGAGGACCAACTCTTCCATATTTAAAAATAAATAAAGAAAGAAATAAATGCTCAAAAAATATATAAGCATACAATTAATTGCCAACAAAAATAGAATAAACAAATAAATGTAAGTAGAAATTAAACTATAAAGTGAGACATAAATGTATATAACTCTTAATTAGCTTCTTTATTTATTTGCCTTTGCAATATTTACCTTATTTATTTTTTTGTCCTTTTATCATCTTCAACTTTATTTTTTTAATTACTTATATTTTTAAGTATTTATTTATGTGCATGTTATATTTTTGTCTGTTTTATTCTTCCTTTGTATTTTTTTACCTTAGTTATTTCTTCGCCGCTGTTTATTTCTCTCTGCCCTTTTTTACATGCATGTCTGCCTCATTATGCAAATCAGGAGGGGGCGTGTCCTAGAGAGTCAACTTCTGCTCATTGGTTGGCTTAGCGGCCCATCTTCTTAACTCACAGAGCTCAGAGTACTAAGTTAAATGTTCTCTTTTTCTGTTGCTGTTGTTCAATAAAAGTACGCTTTAAGATCATTTGAGGTGATGAATATTATAGTTTTAAGCATCACCATATGGCCCATTCATAGATTTGAAAGCCCTAAAAAGAAAAAGTGACAAACTTGAGGACCATGCACCAGGGGAGTTCGTTGATCGGCAGTTGGCCTGCAGCGCCCTCTCGGCATGGCCGTGTGCCAAGGAATCGCTGCTATGATGGCGTATTTTTTGTTGTATTTGTCCCTACTCACGTTCTAATGACTTAAGACTCAACATCAGACTCTCCTCCTGTGATTAGACCGATGTAGTAAATTGCTAACCAACAGCTTCACACACAGCTATGCCGAGTGGCCGCTGCAGAAGGGCTGCCGCCAGTTTCCTCGAGCCCGCTATGCCGCGTCCTCCTGTTCGCTACATTTTCTTTAAATAATAGCCGGTCATCATGATGTAAGCAGTTTGCTTTGCCGCCATCCTGATGGCCTCTTTTACCGCGGCTCAGACTACTGCCTATGACTACGTGATACTGTACTCCTTCTCAGCCGCCTGATTAATTTGACCTTAACTTGATTTCAAAGCCATGGTAAACCGTTGTTGTATTGTGGGCTGTAACAGCTCAACACATGATCACCATGGGAAAACATAGAAAATGGGTTAACTTTCCAATCGCTTTCCTGCCTTTAACCACGGAGACCAAGCGTCAGGACATAAAGAGTCGCCTTCTCTGGCTTGGATCAAGGCTGTAGGCGACCGAACATAACTTTCCACAGTATCCCCAATGTCATTGAGAGTGTGTTCCTGCATTTTCATTCTGGTAAGTTAAAGATGCACGGTTTTATTTTATAGCCTACTTTGTTTCTTTCCTTCGGTTGGGATCTCTTTTACGGAAAAAATAATAAAAACGGCAGCGGCAGTGCGCTCAAATACGCGGAGAAAAACCCCGAGGGTTGGTGCTGAACGCTACTAACTGCACACCCTTGAAACACATAGCAGCTTAGTTTAGTACATTACATGCTAGAAAGAAAGGCATTAGTGGTTGCAAGTGCCAAGCAACCAGCAGGCTCTTGTGAGCCCGCCTGATCACAGCCACCCTACTGTGTTCTGCCCTGTTTGTTGTTTTATGATCTGCAGCTCCTGAACCCATCCATTCATGAATCGTACAGGAGACTCCATGGACTTGTAGTTTTGGAACTAGTTTTGAAGTATAGGCGCTCACTCATCGGTGCTCCACTCATTGTGTGGAACTTCATATGGATCCAAATTATTAATAATGCTGATTTTGTCAACATATCGTTCGTCTGGCTTCTCTATTTAATGTGTCCTGGTAAATTTTATGATCTTTTTTCGTGATATTTTAACATCTTTTTGTCTCTTCCTCTACTGCCTCTTCTTTCAAACAACAACGCTGGTATCAGAGCTATGTTTACGTTTGCGTAGCCGTCAATATGGCCGCCACATCCCACAATGTAACGCGGATCCCAAGCCCTATTACACATTAAATCTGTGAATGGGCCATATGGTGATGCTTAAAAGTATAATGTTCTCGCATCAAAAGATCTTAAAACATACTTTATTGAACAACAGCAACAGAAAGAGAGAACATTTTTAACTTAGTACCCTGAGCTCTGTGAGTTAAGAAGATTGTACGCCAAGCCAACCAATGAGCAGAAGTTGACTCTCTAGGACACACCCCCTCATCCTTCCTCATTTGCATAATGAGACAGAAATGCATACAAAAAGAAATGTAAATATGACAGGGAGAAATGTAAAAAGGGCAGGCAGAAATAAATATGGCGAAGAAATAACTAAGGTTAAAAAAAATGTACAAAGGAAGAATAAAACAAAAATGTAAAATATTTTAACATGCACATAAATAAATACTTAAAAATATAAGTAATTAAAAATAAAGTTGAAGATTATAAAGGACAAAAAAAAAAAAAATAAATAAGGTTGAATAAAATATGAAAGGCAAATAATAAAGAAGCTAATTAAAAGGGTTATATACATTTATGACTTTATAATTTAATTTCTACTTACATTTATTTAGAGCTTATATTGTATTTTGTTGGCAATTAATTGTATGCAGTTTATATATTTATTGAGCATTTATTTATTTCCTGTATTTCTATTTTTAAATATGGCAGAGTTGGTCCTCCATAATGGCAGGTTAAGGGATGCTTGGCAAAAAAAATGCAAAGCGAGTCAGAGGTTCATCTCCATAACGACCATTCGGCCCTCATTTTATTTTAATAGATTTTTCACAAATGGGCAAGATGTCCTAACTCTGAAATGACAAACATTTCCTTGCAATTAGCCTTTGGGGACAAGTTACTTATCTGTACCTTATAGACTCACAGTAAAAAGTAAACCAAATAATACTGTATTACCAGTAACTTTTAAATAATGATTTAAAGTTGTTCTGAATGCAAACGAAAAAATGTGGCATCCTAAAAAATAGAAGGGAATCAGATATGACAGCTGACTGCATGAACATGGTCAAACATCATGGCAGGTTCATAATTGCAGCATGAAAAATATTCAACAACTACAAATACAAATTTAAATTACTACAACCATAATTTGAGGATAAGCATCATGATAACATCCAAACAACATCCCAGGTGGTAGAGTGTTTTACAGTCCGTATTCCTCCAGATCCCGCTGGATCACAATTTCTGTGACTGCAGATTCTGACGCTTTCAGATAACTCACAATGCGTTTATTTGATCCCCAAACTTAATTTCCTCATAATATTTCACATTATCTAGAGTCAACAGATGTGTGTTGGATAGATCTTAGGCCATGATAAATTATAACATTTATTCTGACCAGTTTGTTTTTACTTTTGCGGGATTTTTAAACGGGCAACGACGCAGTCACCTTATCTCTCCAAACAGCTGTGCTGTGGACCTCATTAGTCACAAGTTAATCTAGTTGATTGTTTACTGATTTCTTATCTGCATTTTTCTACATGAAAAAAATATCAACCAGCCATGGCGAGTCATACCCACATCATAGTGTTAGCTGCTAACTCTGGGATTTAAATTATTTTAAAAACATAAAAAATAAGGTTTCAGCATCAGCAGGTACGTGATTCAGATTTGCAATGCCCCTAAATAAATACATTTTACCCCCTTTGTACATATAGGGCAGTAAAACAAGTTCAGAATAAGTGGACTTATAACTGAAAATTATATATAGACTGAACGCAATAGCAAATAGAAATAAAGGTGTTTCTTTCCTCAAACCACTGTTTGTGTGACCTGATACAGTTCATCATATGGGACAGAGTGTTGGTGTCTCTGAGAAAAACCACTGAAAATAACAACACTGTTGTAGAGACTTGCATTTGTGGCCAAACAGGAAAATCAAGGAAACGTGAAGAGCATGGAATCTAATAAACAAAGAAAAGTAACTTTTTGTCACAATTTGAAAAATAAAGTGGGAATTGGTGGAAGGAAGGATGAGAAGTCCAATACTTTTGTTTGCAGTCAGTTTTTCTTGAAAAGGTGCTGCTTACACATGTGTGCGTTCTGAATGATAGGCCTCTTTAATGGATTTATATTTACATTCGGGTATTTACAGAGTGGGTTGACTTGCTCATCCAAGCTGCACGTTTTGATTTATAGCTTATGGTTCAACAGGAGAAATGACATTCTATTGTGAGACAGACTTTTATTTGTATTTTTCTGTACACTTGTGAACGGCTCTGTTCTTTGTGGGGAATTATTTGCACTAACTACTTTTCTGTGGATAAAAGTTCTTTACCACATTGTTCTAATCTGAAAACAAACAAACAAAAAAAACGATCTCACAGATTACCAGTCCGAGCTTGCATTAACCCCTCTGCTTATCTTTTTATTATCCACCAAGCAGCACTGAAGCCGTTTCTCCTCAATCTTAATAATGCATATAGCTTGAAATCTCTCTTTACTACAGTCACCTTTCGCTTTGGAATGGAAGATACAAATACGTTTTACGTTTTCAATTTTTCCCCACACCAGAATAAGGGTTTGGAGGGCATTGTCACCAATTATGTAAGGTGAATAATAATTAAAATAAGCCACAAAAAAAAAAAAAAAAACTGTGAGTGACCAGTTTCGTAAACCAAATTATATATGACAAAGGTTACTTGGGTGATAGCTAGCCGTGGTTGTGTACCTTACGTCTGCAGAGTCTTACCTTGGTGTCAACATTTGGTCCTTCTTTATATCCCACATCAGTCTTAAACTTCTTCAGAAAGGACGGCTCAGCTGGTTTGATCCACGACACGCCGCTCGCTTTCCCTTTATTCATCATAAAATGATCTACAACAAACACAGCTAACACTAACAAAACACTGACATTATCAGAAGCTGTAATTGGTGCAAAATCGGCTTCAGGATGCGGAACATCCGGAGTGAGAGAGGCTCGCTGGAACTTTGAAGCTGGTGTAACGGCGAACCAGTGGAGGAGGAAACATGGGCACTCAAATGTATGTTCCGCTGGTTTTTCGCATCAATTCCATGACAGAAAATCACAAACTATGTATACGAAAAAACATAATTAAATCCAAAAGGGGAGGTCGTCTTTGAAATAGTTTTATCTGACCGTATAAATTTGTTGTAAGACAGGGGCAAATGTTTGATTTGACATCACCTCGAGCTCCACAGAGCTACAGATGCACGTCGGACGTAATTGTGTGTTGCTATAGCAACGACTGCTTGATTTTTCCGCTGGAGAGAATCGTCCCAAAATTAAAATTAAAATAAATAAATAAATAAATAAAACACCACCACCACCACATTTAAACAAGGCGCCATCCACACCTACGAATGAGACTTCATTTGGAGTGAAACTTGATATAGTGATATGAGTGAGTTTGGGATTCAGTCTATGGCTGCGTTCGATTTCAGCGGCTGCATCCTCAAGAGAAACCGGTTTACCTGGACTGTGTCATTCGAAATCCGAGAAAACGAGAAGTCCGGAAGAGGTTGGCTATGGGTTCAAACAGATAATTTTTTCGACTACGTGGAAGGAAGCGGCCGACGAATCTAGCCCACGGTGAACGCAACTATCCGGGATTCGAACGCAGCCTGTATTTGTTAATCTCAGTCTGTTGTTAACTCCATTTCCTCGCCATACTCAAAAAATGGATTCTGGTGGTAATTACGCCGGCTTCGTGTACGCTCTCTCTGCGGGGTTTCTGGCTTGCCGCTGGTTCCCTATCTGCTAAACTAAGCCTCGGTGCAGACCACCTAAGGGAATTGTGTGAGTCAGGAGGGCTTAGCGGCTGGGCGGACAGTGGCGATGGACCCTCAGCGTGTGTCTCGGTAACAGTTTTTCAATGCTTCTGTTATTATAGATATTTTTTTGTTGTCGTTTGCTTTTCTTCTGGTTAAACACACCCGATGTGGGTACCAGAAGTGGTGAAGTTAGATTTTACTTTCGATATTCAAACAGACATTTTTTCTCCGGTTAATTCACTTCTTCCCTCCGGGAAAACCTCTCCTTTGCTCACTGCGATCCGGAGGAAGCCGCTCTAACACTTCAAGTGCACCCTTATTAGAGACTTTACAGTAAAAACACGGCGAGTGAAAACGGGTACATCGTGTGCCAACTTCCTATTTCAAATTAAAACTTTAGGCCTAGATTCGGAAGCCAAGAGGCTATCAAACTAGAATATTGATATTTATCATATTTACAAAAAATTACACATATTTAGAGATTTCATATTAAAACTAAATGGTGTATCTCATGAAAACAGTCTAGTACCATGATTTCTTATAGCTTTTGAGTCAATTGATCACATTACCTGGAAGCTATTAAGCAAAAATGCTAATATTTCTATATGAAAATTTATTTTAAAAAAATTTAAAGTTTAAAATGAAAAAGGACGTAACTTTTGAAGATGACGGAGTACTATGATCCAACACTGAATTTGAGTCAATTGATCACATTACCTAAAAGCTATTGAGCAAAAATGGTAATATTTCCATAAAAGAATTAATAAAAATAAAGTAAAATGTAAAAATAAAAGGCGTAACTTTTGAAGACTATGTAGTACTATGATCCAACACTGATTTTGAGTCAATTGATCAGATTACCTGGAAGCTGTTGAGCAAAAATTATAATATTTCTATGTAAAAATGTAACGTCCGCCGGGGTTCCCAGACCAGCCCTGGCGCTTACGTTTCCTCAAAGTCTGCTGCACTGTAGCTTCGACCAAAATCCCAGATCTATTTTGAAATTTCCCCGCACATTTTTTATGATGTCATCCACGCGCCGACCGGTTACCATTCATTCATCCTGTCCGGCTGAACTGCTGCTAGTTTTACTCACATGCCTGGAAGATGTCTAGTAGCTACTACCACAGATGATTTCGGCTCTCCATTAGAGAGCGAAATCATCTGAACGATTTAGATTAGCTCGCCGAATGAATAGAAGGGGTAGAGCTAGCCGCCTGTGGCCCGGGCTGCTGGTCACAACTCCAGTCTGAGCTTCGCGCTGATGACGTCATACACACTCTGCTCTGTTTTTTAAAAAGATATAAATATAAAAAATACAACCGGGGATATCTGGGGGACAGTGATTCACCTAACGTTATGAATGCTGGCGCATCATATAAATGATAAATTATGAACAGTTTAGTTTGTGCCTTCAACTCGTTTGCCCATAGGAAGACGTTTCTTAGATATAATGGCACAAAACTCATATGGATGAAGTAGAACTTTATGGCGTAATAACGTAAAATCAATGGCCCAATGTAAAAAAAAAACGGCGTATTGTTTTAAGCGGTATATTTTGTGAAATTGTCAAGAGAAGAGCTGCTCTTGGCCGCTGCCTTGGCGTGACTACATGGTAATGCTTTTATGTGAATATGTGAAAAAACTATGTGAATTAACTATTGCATATAAAGACATGGAACTTGGAGATTGAGTGAAATGTTTTCTTTATTGATTTTATTTTTAATATTTATTTTTATTTTTAAGTTTTTTTCTATTTTTAAATTGACTGATGTGCTAAAAGTTAGGAGGGGGGACATTTGTGTTGTATACAGTAGTCCTGCCTTTTAATATTTCATCTTCTTTTACTTGCTGTATTCCTGTTTATGTTAATAAATGGTTCAATAAAGAGAAAACACAAGTTAATTTTCAAGAATGTCTCTTCAATATTGAATATTTGACTATACATGGCTAGTATTTGATCAAATTGGGGGGTGGGGACCAAAGCCTTAAAATCCCACTTTTTTCAATATCCAGAAGTATAGAAATATCATTTTGTTCAGTCTCCAATTGACCAGTATTGCAATATTTTAGATGATAATACTGCACAAGAATACCCAATGTTGAAACTATAAGAATAACCTGGTTGTACTGGTCTAATAGTTTTTTTTTTTTTTTCATAATTCATAGGCAGTGTAGAGATAGATGATGTGAATATTTTGGGTCATATTTCTAACAATGCCAGTTTATGAACTAAAGCCTTTCAAGGCTAGTAACGATTCTTAAAAACAGTTGTACTGTACAGCTACCACTTAGTTTAAAAAATCATAGTTTTGAATTGGATGTGATGTTATTAATGTTCTGTTAGTTGGTAAAAACAAAACATCTAAGCTAATCATTCTTTATGTGCTTTGCATTTAAACACATAAAGCTATAAAACAAGTGGTCTCTTTTCAGCTCCACGTTCCCCTCCGTCTGCTATGTGGAGTTCTGCTGCTCACCTGTAACACTGTAATGTGGACCATGTTCTCCAAGGCTCTCCGTTACTGCTCCTCTTCAGCGGGAGCCACTGTCACCACCACCGCCTCCAACTTTATCTTCTCGGTAAGTACAAACTAGAACCTCAAATGATCAAGCATTATGTCTTTCTAAAGAT
Organism: Cyprinodon brontotheroides; assembly: GCA_018398635.1. Taxonomy (NCBI): domain Eukaryota; kingdom Metazoa; phylum Chordata; class Actinopteri; order Cyprinodontiformes; family Cyprinodontidae; genus Cyprinodon; species Cyprinodon brontotheroides. The sequence goes on from JAGKQL010000063.1 coordinate 3,093,811, forward strand.
ATATAATCTATTTTTTATATTGTTGGTGTGTCAGGCGATCCTTGGGAGGCTCATCTTTTATGAGACTCACAGCGGCCTCTGGTGGACGGGCATCTCTATGACTCTATGTGGACTGCTGTTGCTCCATGCTGCAACACCTCACACAAACTTGCAAGAAACCAAAAAACAGAAGTGATAGATCAGGGACAGACTTTTCCTCAAATAATTTTTTCATTTTCTTTGTTGCTTATGTTTTTCATTTGTAAGTATCTGTAAATATGGACAATTTAAAATGAAATACAAGTCACACAATAAAACAATACACTACAAGTTGTGGGGTTTTAAGTAGTTTTACTTGTTTCTATTAGAGATTAGCAGATCTCACCTTAGGCATAGGAAACCGTAGTAAGAGGTTCATCCAGTAAGCGATAGGTTGCTGATTCTGTCCGTCTCTGTTGTGTCCTTGGGCAAGACACCTCACCTGCCTTGGCTGCTTTTGGTGGTCAGGCGGGGCTGTCTTCCATGGCAGCCTCACTTTTGCCAGTTTGCTCTATGCTGCTGTTGCTGTGTAGTTTACCACCATCAGCATATAAATAATTAAATCTAGTGTGAAGCTGTATTGGGTCCTTGAACTTGATAAAGCGCTACATACATAAGGCCATTCTAATAATTTTATACAGAAGTATCTTGTTGGGATACAAGTTCTAAACACTATAGTAATTAAAAGGTATAACAATTTCCGAAGTTGAGAGCACCACGGGAACCAGCGGAGTTCCAAAGCTAACGGCAGCCAGGGATAACCGCAGCCCATCTGTAGCAGCCCTCAAAAAATACATTATTAAAACCTAGTGTTCAAAGCAATGAAATTCAATGTCTAAACCTAAAATACAGTTTTGTTAAATAACTTTTCAAACCATAGAATTTCATTTCAAAATATGTAAATTTAGATTCTGTTTTACCAATTCAAGTTCAGTTTCTAAAGGCACGTCGTTCTGTTTGTAAATGGTATAAAATATAGATTTAATTTTGGGAACTACATCTTTTAGAAAAAAAAATTATCTTTGAGTCATCCATTTTAAGGTCTATTAAGTATTAGACTTATACCCAGTTTTCATTTTGAGTTAGGTCTGGGTCTGTCCTACCACGGTGTGACTAGATTTAAGACCTGAAACTGCAACTTTTAACAATTACTTTGTGAAAGCTTGTTTTAACATTGTTTTGTCTTTGTTAATTTTTTGCATCCAACTGTGTATTTTCTTTCTTCTGCAGGGCAGATCCTTCCAGTCCAGTGAAAACTCAATGGAAGGTATTTTGACTTCTCCAGCAGAACTCGTCACTTTGATGCCATGAACCTGATTTGTCTGAGATCTTCAACTTAGTCCAGACTCTGTGACTTATTACTGCTGTTCTATGAGGAGCAAGTGACTACTTTTCATGTATTAGTTCAACCATTATTAGTTGTATGCTACATTGTCAAGTGTTTTATAGTGATTTGTGATCGTGCAGACAATATGATCTGTAATATCTTTATTCCTAGATGTTATTTATAATTGTCTTAATAATTTTCAATGATAATCGGTGCCTTGATTAAATTTGTGCATCTTTAAGTCTCCTATGTAAAATGTAAGTTTCACATGTATTGTACTGTATTTTATTTTATCCGGTAAAATACCGGCAGCTGTGGTTGCCGGGAATTTACCGTAAAATTTAACTGGTCATAATAAATGTTTTACAATTTTACCGTGTTTTTTTTCATTAACTTGGCCTTTAAAAAGGTTTACCACATTTCACTTTTTTTTTTTTTTACTTTATTGCCCTAAATGCGGGTTATCAAGCATTTAGCATACAGGGGAACAGAAAGAGGCAGGGCAACATAAAAGATAAATAAACACAAAAAACAATAAGTAATAATAAAAATAAATCAGAAATCTAGTCTGTTACACTGTAAAGGGTATAGCACATATCAAGTTCTGTACTCCAGGAGAACAAGGATATTTTAGATTTAAAGAAGCCTTAATAATAACAACAGCAATAATAGTAATACATGGATAAAGTAACACTGTACAAGAGTCCTAAGCAAGATATTCAGTAACTGAGGTCCACCTTCTCAGAGAAACAGGTACTTTAAATGTCCAGACAGTCTGGGAGGGTCAGACATCATTCAGTTAATAGTAATATTTTTTCTTGCAATCATCAACAGAAAACACATCCAATAAAAATAACGAAGGGTCCATAGGAAGATCCACTGCCAAAATCTTTTCCAGTTCTTTTTTGACAAATTTCCAGAATTTTTGCAGTTTGGGGCAGTCCCAGAATATATGTGTATGGTCACCAACCATACCACAGTTCCTCCAGCATTTGTTGCTGGGATTGTTTTTGAAAAAAAAAAATGTTAGTGGCTCATTTCTCAGGGTTTTATAATATTCCCCAGGAAGGCCATCTACCCCTGGAGATTTGTTACTTTTAAGTCTGAGAATGTTTTCCTTGATTTCTTCTTCTGTAATTGGGCGCGTCATTGTATCTGCCTACTTTTAGTCTGGCTAAATTAATTAAATTAAATGTTTTGTTTTTTTATGAGGTTGAACCTCAGCTGTATACAGGTTTTGGTAATAGGAAGCAAATGCCTCGGATATATCTTTTGGTTGAGTTAACATCTGGTTATTTTTTGGTCATTTTATTTTATGTACTACTCTGTTAGATTGAGCTTTACGCAGCTTGAAGGCCAGTAGGCGGCTTGCTCTGTTGCCAAATTCGTAGTACTTCCTATTAATAAATCGCAGAGCTCCTTCTGCTTTGTAGGTTAATAAGTCATCCAATTGCTGTCTTTTTTCTTTTAATAATGACAGATCGTATATCGGGGTGTTTTTTTGATCGTTGGTACTGTGCCTCTAGCTTCTTAATTCCACTCTCCAATTCAACCTGCTGGGCTAGTCTTTGTTTTTTTGATCTGGATGAAATAGCAATTATGTTGCCCCTCATCACCACTTTGGCTGCCTCCCATAGAGTAGAGGGGGAGACTGTGTCATTATCATTAGATTTCAAGTAATTTCTTATGTTTTCACTGATTTTTTTGTAGGGTTGTTTCATCATTTTATAATGATACATTGAGTCTCCATTTCAGTTATTTTAAAAGTTTTGTACCGTAATAACATTTATTCTACATTGTAAAATAAACAAGAAATTACAGTTAAAAGTATTGTAATGTATCTGTTGTTTTACGGTAGATAAACTCCATGAAAACTCCATGCACAATGACCCCGGGCCAGGAATTGAACCCTGGGCCTTCTTGCTGCAAGGCTCCTCTAGAACCTCTGGAGACTATTTCACTAAGGATTCTTCATAAAGTCAAGAAAATTGTGTACAGCAGTGAGCATCCTCTTCAGAAGATTTTTAAGGCTTCTCCATGTCCTGTGCAAGACAGAATACTTTAGAGGATCTTTCCTGCCCACAGCTATCAACACCTACAACACCTGTTTAGAAAATATCTTATGATTTACTGCAACATTTCGTTTATCTTTGGGGAATTAAATGTTGAACTCAGTCTGTAGTGTGTTTTCCCTCTTCAATTTTTGTGTGTGACTCCAAATCCAGGCCTCTTTTGGTTATCATTTTTTTTATTTCCATTGATGATTTTTGTATATTTAGTTATTTAATATTTGTTCGTCCTTTAATTTTATGAGCAGTGTAGATGCTAAGAAAGTGCTGAAATTTAAGCTTCACAAACCAGAGAAAGGATTCATAAATTACAAACTTGGTTTTATATATTGTACTAGTTAAAAATAACCTAACCAAGGTTTGAAATATCTGGGTGTTTTTCTTACTAGAGTAGAATAAATGTGCTAAAGATAGCGAAAATGTGGTGGAATTGCACAATCAGAAGCTAGAATCAGAAACCAACTTCAGCTTTGTGTTTGGAAGAATGTTTTATTTTATTTATTTTCTTACATGTAGGTACAGACAATAAGGGAATAACCTAAATATAATCTGCTTCTCTAATTTGAGTTCTTTAAAAAGGAATAAACTCATCAAGGGATCAGAACTCATAGTCATCAGTAAACAGGAGTCAAAGTTTGAGGAAGACAACTAAAAAAAGTACCATTATCCTTTAATTTAGTTCTTACATTTCATGTAAAAATGCAAGTTTGTATAAAGAAGCACCTTATTTTTTTAATGTCAGGAAAATGGTTTCAAAAGAACAGAGAAAATAAAAGCTTTGAATATGTCCCTCATTACAACAAAAAAAACACACACAAAAAAAAAGTTATAAATAAATGTAAACATTTTGCTTAGTACTACAATATCCAGCACCCATTCACCAGATACCAGACAATATTTTATCTTAACCATCATTTCCAGGTATGTCTACAAACATATCATGAATTATTGTGACAGAGTTCATATAATAGACCTTCAGATGTTAAAGGTAACAGTTAAAATTATGGAGGATAAGGCACATGTGAGTCCACAGGACAATGTATGGCTCCTACAGTGACTTCTTTCTAACAAGGCTAATTTGTTTCATGACAAAATGTCCAACAAGCCCGACTTAAATCCACCTTGATACAAGTATATGTTCTTCCTTATATGTTTGCGGCAGGAATAATATAACTATGGTGAAATTAATTTAGCTTTTGTAAGTGTTGAAATAAAACATTTAACTTTGTAGTGATTTGGGTCTGTTTCTTTGGCTTGAGCAAAGTCAGTGTGTTGGGGTGTTGTTCCAGACATTTTTATGCCCAATCAAAACAGACTTGATGCTGCAATGCTTTGCCAAAAAAAAAAGGAAGCAGTCTAAGCTCTGTGATGAATGTTACTCCTGTTAGGGATGCTCTCAGGTCTAGAAATTTGAACAAAATGGGCCAGGCACTGATTGTGTAGAAGAACAATGTACTTTGACCAAGAGTTTAATTTTCACCACGAGAATTGGTGCTAGATGTCAGTCGACTCTCTGCTCTGCGCAACCCTTCCTCTCTGAGAATAGTTACAAACAACTCATGTTTTGGTTTTGTCCTGCTGCTACTGCTGCCGTTGGTGAGACGTATCGTGTTCACTTCCTGTTTGGACTACTGAGCAGTGTTGTTGCTGTTCAGACTATCTCGGTCTGAAGTAAGTTCTTTTTTCCGTGACTCTTTTCTAAATCTTACTTGTTCCTCTCCTCTCTCCTGCTCTCTGTGTCAGATGTTTAGTTATTCCTCTGCCTCCTTTACTGATAATGGTATGTGTAATAACTGTAGTATTTTTCAGCTTTGGAGGCGAGGGTGTCAGTTAGAATCCAGGCTTCAGGCTGTTGAAATCCAGAAGTTAAAGTAGGCACCCGCGTAGTTGTCCTCTAAAAAGTGCCTTAGCAGCCAGGCTGATTTGGTAGCAGTGCGCCGAAAGCATAGTCATGCCCACTGGTCACTACGAATCCGTTCACGCTTTCAACCGATTTTCCCCACTCAGTGACTCAGTGGTTGTCTAGGTGGTGTCCTGAAAACAACGTGGGCTACATTAATAATTGGCAATCCTTTTGGGGAAAGCCTGGTCTGATTCGGAGAGACGGCATCCATCCCACTTCGGATGGTGCAGCTCTTCTTTCTAGGAATCTGGCCACATTTATTAGTCCTCCAAAACCCTGACCACCCAGGGTGCAGACCAGGAAGCAGAGTCGTAGTTTAACACACATCTCTGCAGCTTCTCTACTGTTACCCACTGATTACTCCATTCAGACAGAGCCTTCTAACAAGTTAGCAAAGATTCCCAAAGGAGTAAATCATGATAATCTAATTAAAATTTAAATAACTCAAATTGGGAAAAAAGTTAAAATGATTAAATGTGGTCTGTTTAACATAAGATCTCTTTCCTCAAAAAGTCTACTAGTTAATGACTTAAATTGGCATAATCACAATTTATGTTGCCTTACAGAAACTTGGCTGCAGCAAAAGGATAATGCGAGCATAAATGAAGGAAATCCTTCTAGTTATTTAAATTTTCAAATGCCCAGAAGTTCTGAGCGAGGACGAGGACTAGCAGCAATCTTTCAGTCTGACTTACTGATTGATCCAAAGGCAGTTAATAATTACAACTCTTGAACATTTAACCCTGAGTTTCCCTCATCAAAACTGCAAAGTAAGAAAACCTCTTCTTTTTGTAACTTTGTGTAGTCCACCAGGTCCTTACTCTGAATGTTTAGATGATTTTTTGGAGTTCCTTTCTGATTTGGTATTAAATACTGACAGGTTTGTCATAGTGGGGGATTTTAACATCCATGCTGACACTGAAGGTGATAGCTTAGGGGCAGCTTTTAATGCTGTCTTAGATGCTATTGGCTTTGTTCAAAATGTGAATAGTCCCACACATTCTTATCTTTATACTTTGGATCTTGTCGTGACATACGACATAGAATGTGAAGAAATAACAGTATTTCCTCACAACCCTATCCTCTCTTACCACTTATTAATAACCTGCAAGATTACTTTATCAAAGTTCCCCTCCCCCAAAGAAGCTTCCACTTTAACTCTGCTAATATTTGGATCACTTTAAATGATTTAAGTTCTTCTTTGCAGTTTTCCAAATCAAACACCTTTCTGGGGATGATCCAGGTTGCATAAAGCACATTGATTGAACGTATAGAAACTTAACAAGCTACAAGAAGGCTGACTTTATTCTAATAACTTCTCTTGAACCTCTGCAGATTATTTCTTACAAAAGAATTCATACAATGCAGAACATTGTGAACAACACTGTGCATTCTCTACAGAAGACTGTTTTATGTCTCTTCCATCAAAGGCTTCTCCATACGTGGCTGCAGAGAGATCGCAGCCATTTAATCCTTCTTGCCTGCCAGCTGTTAACATATAATAGAGAACTGATTGAGAAAAAAAAAATTCTGCCTCCAATTAACTCTCTGGTTAAGTCTCCACCCTCTCTGCAATTATCTCTACTGGTTTCACCTGTCGCCACCAGCATATACGCTCCGTCCTGGTCAGTCTCCAGTGCCAGATTGTTTTGAGCGAGCCCGGCAAAAACATTACAGCCTTTAACACTGAGAATCTGCCTGAACCTGCCTGCCTACCAACCTTTCTTTGTCTCCTGATTCTGAGCCTTCCTCATCCCTCTGCCTGTCTGAGTCCTGATACTGGATCCTGGATTGACCACCTGTGCTTCTGAACCATTTTCTGCCTGTGAGTGCCTCAGCCTGCCTGTCTCTTTTACTGTACTCTCTGTGTTTATCAGGAGATTGGACCTGGAACTGGAAATATCCCCTGGATTACACCCTCCTTTACCTCTGCTGCTTTATTGGACCCAGTTACAGAACCTGGACTGTCTCTGCACTAAAGCCCCTGGAAAGCCAGCACAGTTTGTCGACCGCTCAACGGTCTGCCCCACAAACAACTGGACGTCTCTGTCCCTCCAAAGCGCCATAGCCCCTCTTGTTACCAGCTTAGTCCTTTGTCAACTCCTCAGTTCTTACCTGCCACTGCAGCCTCTAACCTGTCCCTCTGCCTCTAGAATGTTACGGCCGGTTATCGAGAGCTGCACACCCCGGAGCAAACGCTGTTTAAACCCTGCTTTTTTCAATAAATACTTTAAACGTCAATGACCTTTCGTGGTTGATGTATCTGTAGGTACAAAAATATTTTTTCTTCAGAAGTGGCCAGAAATCCTTGAGAGCTTTACAGAAGATATATATATATATATATATATATATATATAAAATCAGATTGTATCATATTTAAAAATACCCAAAATACTTCCTTATGCACAAAGGGTAAAAAGTCTTTTTGCATATTTAGGTAAGACCTGTAACACAAAAAGCCATATACATTACATGGAAGATGTTAGTGGTATCTCTATAACTTCCTGTTGAATGATTTCCCCCTGTGGGATGGCGATATGTTCAATAGGCTCTTTTTTACAGCTCAGTCCTGTGAAAGGACTAAACCAGGACAGAGAGAGACGTCCTCCAAATGCAGTCTGCATGGCCTCCCAACATGGCACTTTGCCCCACTTTCCTGTCTCTCCCTTCAGACGTTCGATTCCCTGAGGTGGACACAACAGAGAACATGTAAAAGCACTATTGATCACATCTTAATGGTACAAAACTGATGATGGTGCTAACAAACCTGCTTTTTGAGGTCCAAAGCTTTCTTAAAGGGATAGTTCGGTATTTTTGACATGAATCTGTATGGCATCCCCATCAC
>JAGKQL010000063.1:3121972-3146463 GCA_018398635.1 Cyprinodon brontotheroides
ACTACAATGTTTTTGGGATGCGAAAATATCACTCTTTTGGACACATAATGTTTTGGGAAGAGAAAAGTTTTATTTCGCTGTACCTAAAAACCTGCAGGACTACTTTCGGCTTGACCAAAACTGGACGATAACTCTGCTCACAGGACGCTGCCAGGGGTAAGTCAGTGTGATTGCATGCCGCTGGTGATGGGGATGCCATACAGATTCATGTCAAAAATACCGAACTATCCCTTTAAGGATTGTTCCCTTATTCATTTAACTTTTTTTTAGAATCTTTAATCAATAAACAGTTGAAAGAATATCTGTACTCTAATAATCTGTTGTGTAAATTTCAGTCAGGTTTTAGAAAAGGTCATAGTACCATCACCGTGACTTTGAAAGTGATGAACAATATCTTGGCAGCTCTTGACAATAAACAACATTGTGCTGCACTCTTCATTGATTTATCCAAAATGTTGACACTGTCAACCACAATTTACTCGAAGATAGATTGACCAATATTGGACTCTCTAAACAAAATGTTGGATGGTTCAGTAATTATCTGACTGATCAATCCCAATGTGTCAAAGAAGATAAAATTTGTTCTAATACATTGTCACTAACTAAAGGAGTGCCCCAAGGCTCCATTTTGGGGCTTCTACTTTTTACTATCTATGTGAGCAATGTTGGCCAGGATCTTATAGACACTAACTACCATTTTTATGCTGATGACATGGTTTTTTACAGTTTTGGAAAAAACCCTAGTGCACGTGTCTCTACGTTACAAATTGCTTTTAATTCGGTTCAGTACAGGCTTTTAAAACTAGATCTTTCTTTAAATTCAAATAAAAGTAAAATGATGTTATTTTCAAAAACAAAGACAAAATTGCAAAATAGCTATCCTCATCACTTTGTATGGGTCATATGATAAAAAAGGGTTCAAATCTTAAATATTTAGAATTTTAATGAAAGTCTAAATTTAAATCCTAACAATTGATAAAGAAACCAAAATTGGTCAAGCTTCTCAGACCATTAGCTTACTTTTTAATTCAAAGAAGACCAGCTGCAATGTTTTACCCATTCTGGACTATGGTGTACCAATCCATATCAATGTCCCGCATCGTTCTTCTAAAAATGCTAGACCTAGTTTACCATGCCTCCTCAAGTGATTGGCAAATTGTAAGCCTCGCGACACACCACTGTGAATCCTTACACACGTGTGGGAGGCTGCGCATTAGAGACCTCGTAGACTCACCCACCGGTAAAATATCATTTATATGTGCGCCTCGCTGCTCTTATACCCTTATTAATACATTCAACCAAGAGCCAGCCGGATCGGTGTATTCCCCACGTTCTCAAGCATCTGCTTCTCCGGGTTCGTGCCTCCCAGTGTCCCCAAGACCAGCTGGAAAGACATGCTTTGCACTTCACTGCTAAGCACAGCATGGAACAATCTTCAGAAAGACTAGAATTTGAAGAGGATTTGATTCCAATCAGACATTTCCTTAAACGATTGCTCAAAGGTTTGGAAATGAGATTTATGGTTTGTAATAGTTTTATGAATTTCTAATTTTAGATATATGTAATTGTAAACTGTAATGTAATTTGTAATGTAATCTCTTGGCCAGGACTCCCTTGAAAAAGAGATTGTTAATCTCAATGGGACTTTTCCTGGTTAAATAAAGGAATAAAAAAAAAAAAAAAAAAAAATGTTCTTCTTACATTTTAAGAGAAAGTGAAAACCAGTGTTGTCAATAATATATAACCGTAATACATTACGTTCCACAGTAACAGAGTAATAAACTGCGTTAAGAGCAAAATTTTGGTAAAAATATTAGTTACTTAGGAAAGTAACACATTAGAATCTAAACTGAACAACCCACGACCAACAGTCTAAATAAATGGGAGAACAAGTCAGTTCTTCTCTAAAAGTCTTCTAAAAAAGTCTTCTCTTTTATATTCGGAGAAGACTAAAACAATAAAAGAAGAGGATGGTATTAAAACAACAGAAGAATATGGTTTTAAAAACAACAGAAGAAGAAGAACAATGGGTCAAAGTGGCTACACTCCCGCTATTTTGAATATGTCCCCGAAACACCACAACACCCTTTCCTACTGGCCGAAAAACCAGTTTAAACCTGGGAACAATAAGCTTTTATTAGCGGTGGGAATGGCTCACTGACCCGGGCCAAACGACTCGGCAAGATACCCGTGTTTAAATTGCCACAGCTCTGATCAGTGTACTGTGGGAACACCAGACCATGGTTGACTCCCTACATTACGTGATACCATTGAGCAGAACGTAAGGACGCAAGGCACCTTGGCAGTCACGTCTGATGTAACAAGCCAAAACAACTCTGCTTACATTCGCTAAACAAGGTGACCAAGGCCACTGGTAAGAGAAATTCTGACTAATAAAAAAGCAAAGCAATATAGCACACTGACTATGCCTTCCTTACATATTGTTCTTCAATACTTTCTTCCATTTACTTCTCCAATTCCTGTCATGTCTGGTGACACCATCACGCTGGGTTAGGGTTGATGCGTACACCAGACACGCAGCTTGCCATCAAGGGGTTAGAGTCGGCTTTATTTGGCAGCGGGAGGGAAGCCAAATGCCAATTGTTAGCGGGTCGACCCATGTATGAAAATCAAGCGTTAAGCCGCTATTTTCAGACGGAAAGAGGCTACAATAGGAAGCACTTTATGTGCTGGCAGGTGAGGGAACTGTCTATGGTTAAAAATAGCACAAGTAACCTCGAAAAGCCCCTAGAAAGAGCATAGCAACCTGAAGCTAAAGGCTGCCGGAATTAACACGGGTGAATAAAGTGAATGTCATTGGTGGTTTATCAAGGGAGCGGGATTGTTGTGGCGGGAGGTTCGCAAGCAAGTTTAGTTGTGGTCGGTTTGTCGAAAGCATCTTGCTAACCAGTTAGCACCTTAGTGCCAGTAGGTTCCAATGGGAAATTCCATTGGGTTCAAGTAGCACTTAGCAATGACACTGTCAAGGAACACTTTTGACTGCGGAAATATGCAAGAGGAGGAGAGTTTTGTGTCTGAGGTGGTGGATGACTTCCCTACACCTTTAAAGGGGAATTTCGTTTTTTTTTTTTTTTTTCAGAACAGCTCCAAATGACACAAAACTCATATGGGTGAGTAGAACATGACGTAATAACATAAAATCAAGGGGGCCCAATGTGAAAAAACGCCGAAACTCCTCTTTAAGGGGTACACCTCTACGGCCGAGTCTTAGGGCCAGTAGCTAGAGAGTTTTCATCTTTTATTTTCGAGAATAAAGTTGTAGGAAGTTTACGAGAATAAAGTCACAATGAGAAATAGTCATAATAATTTATTTGCAAAATTAGCCGCCACAAACACATTAGATTATATATGTGAACCTCTAGTTAAATTTAAAATTGTACTGAAAATAAAGTTTTAAAAAATTCTGACATTTTAAAACAAGAAACTGCATAGTTACTTTGGCTAGTAATGAGTTACTTTTGCTGAGCAGTAATTGAATGGTAACCTGCTTTCTGTATATACAGAAAACAGTATAATTCAAAGAAGAGATGCACTGATTCTCATTTTCCCTTCCAATCCAATCTGGTACCTGAATTCAAGGTAAAATAACAAAAAGTTAGGAGCTATACAGGGAATGAAGAACATCGCAGTGCTTGAGCAAAAAGAGGATCAGACAGATGGAAGTCTAGATAGTGCCAATAAACTGAACTGATTCTTCAGTTAAAGGAACTATCTCAGGGTCCATCTCTCCTACCAAATCAAACAGACATCTAACCAACCTCCAAATTTCTGATTTTGAACGCCGATACTGAAATCAAATATATTTTTAGATTCCTACATGGGCCAAAATATAAAAAAAGCTGAACATGGACATACACAGGATATGCAATTTCAGTGTATATCCAATTAAAATTCTCATAATAACCATAAATATGATTCAAGACAAAGAAACAGAAAAGAGATGTCATGATCTCAGCACTGATTTCTGATACTGGAATACTTATTCTCACACGCCTGCTTAGGAGTGCCCAGTTCTTAATACCCGTTCCTCTTATCCACCTGCATTAGTAGGATAAGGTGAAAGGAGATATAAACTGCCTTCAGAACAGAATATCAGTGCCAGATTATTTGGAGACTTTGGTGAGGACGTATTCCAGCAATCGGTTCTTACACCTGGTTGTGTCTCTTTGTAGTACCTGCCTGTTCCCATCTGATCCATTTGCCATACCTGTCTTCTAGATTCTGCTGCAGCTGACTACCTGCCTGATCTTGAACACTGATGACTGAATTATTGGTTCATTCCATCCACCTACAACCGAAGCTCAGCGTTCCATTACCTTTTCGCCATATCAACCTGTTCCAGCTTCTACTTTAAACTTTTTGGTTCCAGCCGTTGCCCGATATCAGCCCGAGGCAGTGGGTGAAGAGTTCAATAGCGTGCACTTTCTTCTAAGTTGCCCTGAATGCCTGCCTTCGATTGGGACCACACTCGGCAGGCAATACTCGTGAAGCCTGTTCTATTGAAGTCTGATCTATCGCCTCAGAGACCTGTCTTTGGACTCCTGATGAATTCAGCCCTGCTTAAAACCTTGATTCGGATCTCAATGTCTGGCCCGATTCCCGCTGGCACGACTGGTTCTGTGATCTTTAGGGCTGCAAGGTGTTACTGAACCGGTTCTTCTATGGTACCGTAATCAAACGCTTCGTCTCTACAGAGTATCGAAGCATACCTCGTCTTTCGGTACCAATTTTCGGTGATTGGTTGTAACTTATACCGCGGCGTTACGTCATCCAGGAAAAATACACGGTGGTCACGCGCCCGCAGCGGATTCCGAGCTGCGCCATCTGTTGTGAACTGTAGTTCTGGCGTGGAACCCCAAAGCCCCAGGTCAAAAGTCTCTTTGACTTCACTTTGAACTGATACCAGATTGCGCAATGCAGCCCACATACCGATTGCGAGGAAACAATTTAAAACGAAAGTTGCTTTCGATTGTTTGACTGCGGCGGACCGCGGCAACCATCCTCCCTCTAACGTGGAATACGAAGCCGGCAGGGGTCAAAAGCTAACTGCGTTCAAACTGGACGCAACAAGAGCAGCAAAATCGCGTTTGCTGCTTCCTTTTTGCTGCTTGTACCAGTTTAGTTCTGACGCGCGGCCTAACAGCTTTGCTGCTCTGGCTGCGTGGTTGAAAAGTGGCTCTGACGCGCGTTGGGCGGAGCTACTCTATCCTTTATTTGCCTTGCAGCTACATTTGCTGTGATCAGTGGGAATAAAGTAGTTTTATTATGTTTTTAAGTGGGAAAATCCACCTGAAAACTTAATCAGTGCAGTCAGTTCATCCTGCCTTCCAATATTTCTGTCAGTAGGATCCCATTCAACGGGATTGTTTGTCAGACATGGTCATTTTTCTAAAGGGAAAACTGCTAAGTAAAAGGTTCTCACAATGTAACAGTGAATATTAGACACAGATTTTTTTTATTATGTAAGAGGAAAAATGTAAATGGAAAAATCAGAGCTTAAAATAAAACTCAAGATTTGTACTTCTTTATGTTGTGTAATTTTCTTTTATTTGAATTGATATTATAAAACTGGTATCGAAAAAGTATGGTTCAGGGAACGATTATCGAAGTGAAGGTATGGTATTGGTACGGGAACGAAAATTTTTGAACAATACCCAGCCCTACTGATCTTACAGCCTGGACTTATGCTACCTTATTTACACCATATTTGGCTTCTCCTTCCGGAAACTCTTGCTCTTCCTCATCTACTTGCTTCGTTGACAACTGGCTCTGCAGCCCTCTTGGCTTCTGCTCCTGGAACTCTCTGGGTGGCGTTCGCTGCATGCTGTGTAAAATCATCTGGCTGGATTCCACTCCTTCCTCTGGGCTCGGACTGAACTTTATAACCACGTAAGTGACTCACACTTTCGTTATCTTCCTCCATCAGAGTTACGTGGTCATTAACCTGTGTTTTCCCCTCTATAAGGGTTGCGGCCATTTAGTCCTAGCTGCTGAATTCCCAAGCAGTCCAATGCTTTTATAAATCACTTCGGTCTGTCAGCCTGAATTCTGGGTCCACCATTCTAAGTCCTGACAGTTTGTGATTTTAACGCTCCCAGAAAGACGTGGTCACTAACCAGCTGCCTCCACCCACAGAAGTTCCTGCCATAGATGCTGACACTGCTTACTCCGTTTCTGTTATCAGTAAACATTCTGAGAATTCTAAGCTTTCTGTTCTAAGCCGGACAGAATAATCTGCCCTAACATGGATCCATCGGCAGACAAACAATGGCGTTCTGGCATTGAAAAATCAAATTTTCAGCTTCAGTCAGGCGCGTGGGAGATTGTCTCTCATCTACGCAGCAAGGCTACACTTTTGCCTACGCCGGCTACCGCTTCCTCCTGTTATCATCAGAAAGTACCAGGAATGAGAACGTAAAATAGTGATTCTATTTGAGCCTCAAAAACAAAATAACGAGGGGCAGACCCAGACTCAGAAGATGAGCACAGCTTGTCACTCGCCCCTCTTTATGAAAAGAAAAAGAGTCACCTCTCACTGCCTCATGCAGTACTTATATAAACAACAATCTTTGTTGCTGCATTCTCCTTTTCTTTAAACATAGTTTATACTAAGCTTTGTGGGCAGGTAAAACCCATCTCTTATGGTGTCAGAGCATCCTGTGTAAGCTGGTCATGAAGTTGGGCTTTGCTTTGTAGCCTCACCGGTTGTTTGTATTTTTTGTTGTTGTTGTTTTACTTTTATTAATCTGACCCAGTCAAATCTGGGAAGTTTTTTTTCAATTCAGGGGCACAGAGACAGAAATTGGGCTTAGTATCTGTCTATGCTATAGTTTAGTAAACTTTCTATTTGTACATGTGCTATATGTTTTGTTTAGAGACCTATAAAGCTTAAAACCCAGACTCCTACACATATATTATTGCAAAAGAGAAAAAGAATACAATTGTCCTTTTGCCAAAGTACCAAACTGCAAAAATATTTTATAAAAAATACTTTAAAATTTTTTTATTTATCTTGAGAGATGATCTGCCATTCAGATTTCAGTGCAGATGTACAGACTTATGAAAGAGGTATGAAAAGGAGGTGGATGGTGCACAAGCATATTTTCATTCTTTTAAGAAGTTGAAGTAACACCTTAAAAGCAGAAACACTACATATCAATGCTGCCATTGACAGACGAAATCCTACTGCAGCAAGTTGGATAACCAGTATAGCTTTTGTGTAAAATATGGCAAGTTTATTTATAGTTTTACTTCAATATGGCAACATCTTCTCTTTGAACATAAATCTGCAAAAATGTATACCTCATAAAAATTTAGTTTGTTTAAAGCCTGCTGAACATTAGGGTAAGGTTTTGTGAAAGTGGAGATGTAATTAGGTCGACAATGAATGAAAAATTCCTGGATCCCAATGGTGATCCAGATCATCTCCAAAATGTAATGATTTGTTGCCAGTCACAATACGCACCTTCTCTGGGACAGACAAACTAACAGTGGTGAAAATATAACCCCCTTGGCGGAGGTAAGGATGATAGAGGAATGAAAGGAAGTCCGAAGGGCTCTAAACAGGTAACTTACTGTCTCGTCAGTACAGATGGAGTGCATTTGGGTGCCGAACATCACAGATGTGAAGATGAGGAAAAGGAGACCCTCAAAGCACAGGAGGATAAGAAGGATCACGGTTGCAGGAGGAGAGAAGGAGCTGCATTCTAGGTAATAAATGGATATAAAAATTAAATTCTAAGTAAAGGACTCCCAGAATAATAACCCAGAATTTATTCAGGTATAAATCAGTAAAACAGTATTGAATCCTTTTGTTATCATAACTGATCACTTATGTGCCACTTGTTCATATTTACCTACCGTATTTTCACGACCATAAAACACACCATTGCTAAAAGCAGTGATCCCAGTTATGTGTGCCATTTCTGTATTTAACACACACATAAGGCGCACCGGACTATAGGGCGCGTTTTTTATACACAGGTACATGTCCTCTGCT
This sequence comes from Cyprinodon brontotheroides, assembly GCA_018398635.1. Classification (NCBI taxonomy): domain Eukaryota; kingdom Metazoa; phylum Chordata; class Actinopteri; order Cyprinodontiformes; family Cyprinodontidae; genus Cyprinodon; species Cyprinodon brontotheroides. The sequence goes on from JAGKQL010000063.1 coordinate 3,129,993, forward strand.
ACCTTTAAATACCTCTACTGCGTATTTAAAAATAGCAGAGGCAAAACTGAGTATGACAAGTAACTATATTCATGTATTTATTACAAAGCATTAATCAAACCTGGGAGCTGGCCGTGAGACAGACACATCGCAGATGACAGAGCTGTGATCACTCCTAAATTAACTTAAAATCCTGAAACCTGCCGACGGAATATGTTTGCTTTTATTACCGGTATCCTGGTGCCTGCAGTTTAAATTATTTAGATGAAAAACACCTGCCAGCCACCGCGGATGAAAAACACCTGCCAGCAGCCGCCGGTGAACGAAAGGATTTCTCCTGTCGGCGCACCGCTGGTATGTGGGGGTCTGAGCGCCTCCGACAGAAATAGATAATCTGGATGAACTGACTGCAATTATTAAGTTTTCAGGTGGACTTTCTCACTTAAAAACATATTAAAACTACTTTATTCCCACTGAACACAGCAAATATAGCTGCAAGATTTAGATTATTTAGATGAAAAAACACCTGCCAGCCGCCGCGGTGAAACCAGAGGAGACCCGGCCCAGAGGCTGCTGTTGAATTAAGTTTTCAAGTAGAAAAATAGAGCGGGAGCAAAACTGAGTATGATTGTGCTTTATTCATGTATTTATGACAAAGTATTAATCAAACCCATCAAAGTCATCATCCTCTGTTTCTGAATTAAACAGCTGCGCTAAATCAGACATGCCAGTTTCCCCTTCTTCGCTGTCAGAGTCACTTTCCGTGCCGGGCGGCTCCTCAGAAATAATGACGGCTTTTGCGAAAGCTCGAACAACAGAGCCAGCAGAAACGTTAGTCCAAGCATCTACAATCCATCCGCTAACGGTGGCGTAACTTGCCCAGCCCTGCCTTCCACTTTTCCTGAAACTGTGGTCTCCGTCGGTCATCCATCGCTCCCACGCCGCTCGCAGCCTTACTTTGAACGGCCGGTTCACACCGATGTCGAGCGGTTGAAGTTCCTTTGTCAGACCCCCCGGGATAACGGCGAGCACAGCGTTCATTTGATTCACCTTTTTTTTCACATCGGCTGTGAGATGGGCACGCACGCAGTCACAGATTAACAGCGATGGTGATGCGTGGAAAAAACCACCTGGTCTCCTCACATACACCTGCCTCAGCCACGCTTTCATCATCTCCTCATCCATCCAGCCTTTTTCATTTGCCTTAATATCATATGTCATCAGAGCGATGTGTCTGTCTCGCTGTCAGCTCCCAGATCAGCTTCTCTGATTGGTTGATGCGGCGCGTCCAGCAGCAAAACTTAAATTTTTCCATCTCGAGCAGCAGCAGCGCGTTGGCAGATGCTTAAACGCTCCCGACGCGCAGCGCCTGCTGCTCAAAACGCGCGTCAACCATTGACTTTGCATGTAAACACGCTGCTTCTGCTGCACCTGCTGGGTCCGGTTCACACCGATGTCAAGCGGTTGAATAACAGCAAGCACAGCTTAATTTGTTTCACCATGTTTTTCACATCAGCTGTGAGATGGGCACGCATGGAGTCACAGTTTAACAGCGATGGTGATGAGTGGAAAAAAAACACCTGGTCTCCTTACATTCAGCCACTCTTTCATCATCTCCTCAATGAGGTGGTCTCAAAAGTCGCAGTTACAACACACATAGGGCGCACCGCACATTTTGAGGGAAAAAAAAGAGGTTTAAGCACGCCTTATAGTCGTGAAAATACGGTAATCAATTCATGTCAGAATGGCTTGGGTCATTTAATCACTGAGACTGTCAGACTAGCAATAGATGAAATAGAAAAGCACTTACTTGTCCAATCATCTTCAAAACAGTTGAGGAAATGGAAGACCACCATGACCAAAGCGTGCAGAGAGATGAGTGCAATGTACATCTAGGTCAAAAAAGACAGAAAATGATAGGGCAATTTGGAACAATTTAACAAAAACTCTTTTTCTTTTTCTGTTATAGAAATAAAACTTTCAAATCGTTTAAGATAAAGCATACAGCAATGCAGATAAACAAACTGAGCAAGTGTGCATGCACAGAAATATGATAACTGGGAAAATGTTATAACTGCTACATAGAGTGTTTCCGATAAACAGACCATACTTGGGGTGGCTCTTCTAGGTCAATTGAGAACCACCCAGAAAGATTACATTTAGATTTCCATTCCGGTAAGACCCAAACTATAACCCAAAGATTATTATTCTCTTTTTCCATGTCCATCTGATGAAAAATGAGAAGAGCACCTTCCTATGTTCAGACGTGGAAAAACCAACTGGAGCAGGTGTCTACAGAGGAATTATAAGATAGGTCATTGTAACTCAGCATTATACAACACTAAAGATATTATTTAGAAACTTTTAGAAAACTGAAGTATGACTTTCGCCAAAGTCCTGAATCGATTTGATTTTCATTTAAAAAGTTCTAAATCGATTAATTTTGATTTGATCTGTTTTTAAAATAATGAAAGTGGTTCCAATGTGTTCCTCATGTATTTTATTTTTTCCTGTCATATTAAACACAAAGTGCAAACTTGTAAATCAGATAGTTTAAACTTGAGATGTGAACAAAACTGTCTCATAAGTGCAAACTTGTTTGTGAAAAGTGAAAAAGTGAAGCCTCACTCACTCAGACATGCATGAGATGCATTATCTCCTATCTTTAACAACCACAGGGTGTTTGCTGGTCAGGCCCCCATTTGTTAATGTCTTCAGTCAACCTATTGGCTATATTTGCATCTGTCTGGCTTGAAGTAATCTTGACTGCATCTTTCCTGCTCATTTGAATCTTATTCCCTAGACATTGATTTTGCAAAAATGTAAAGGAATCGATTCAAAATTGATTAAATCGATTTTTTTACCCAGCCCTAATCAAGTGTTACAGTGGTCAACTTCAGAGAAGCAGACCAAAATTCTGAGGAGGGAGATGAGAGGAAAATGCAAAGTCCGCATTTTTATCTGTAAACAATATTTGTAAATACAAACCTGTTTCTACAACTGATATCATATATATCAGAGATAAAGGGAATGAAAGGCAGATGTCAGCTCACCACACTTTAAAAACAAAGCTTTTTTCCTGGTACACACGTAAAAAAAAATTTTTCTGAAATATTACACAGAGTTGAAATATTCCAGCAAAAGCCTCTCACAAACATCTTGGAGGTCATATTCGGAACAATAACGTCCCACTACAGCTGCAACCGTGGATACTTTCAAACTTCATCACACCTCCTTCATACAAATTTTAACAGTGCCAAGAGAAATCAAAGGGGTCATAGAATGATTATATAGGGTATTTGGTGCTGGTCCTTAAGGTCTCTGAATGGGATATGTAACATTGGTTGGGCTGAAAATGGTATATTTCTTGTTCTATGAGCCCTAATGCAAGCCTGGTTAAAAGCCCTAGAATGAATACACAGGTTTTTCTTCCTTTTCTGGTATGCTCATGAATATTTAGATGAGCTGTTCGCTTATTGGTTGATTTACAACGAGCGAAGCTGCTGAGAAAAGAAGCCTCATAGCAACAAGCACTCACTCACTGAAACATTGAGATTGTTGATATGGTAGGATGACCAGACGTCCTCCTTTTTCCCGGACATGTCCTACTTTTCACACCTAAAAAAATGTCCAGGGGAATTTCAAAATTAACCGGGATTTTGGTCGACTACAGTGCAGCAGAACCGAGCCGTCAGCTCGGGGTGGTCTGGGAGCGGTTTCGGCAAGAGTTTGATCTATCAATTGGCTCCTCTTCGTCGTCGTTGTTCTGTTAGGTCATATACTTTGTTGATCTGATTGGTTTATTTGGCCCGTCTATCAAAACATAGGCCAATCAGCTAACCAGTATAGAAAAGCCCCTTCCCAAAATTACTTCTACGGAAGGTTTCCAGATGGATATGCAGAGCAAATTCATCTGGCGGAGTCAGGTTAGGAAGTGCTTTTGCTTTGAGATGGAAACTTTCCATGTCTCAACCCTTTCCTTTATTGTAAATTTTGTTAGCTTGTCTGTCTGCTATATTAACCAATATGATGTGTTAAACTGGATCATAATGGTACAAATATAAAAACAGTTGATCATAATATTCTTTTAGAAATACTTGAATATTTTGTTAGAATTAAAGGACTGGCTGGTTTAAAATCTTATCTATCTGATCGATTTTAGTTTGTTCATACTAATGAAAAATCTTCACTTATGCTCGAAGGTTACCTGTGGAGTACCACAGGAATCACTGCTAGGACCAATTCTCTTTACTATATATATATATATACTCCCGATCAGTAGAGTTATTAGACAGCATGGGATTAATTTCCACTGTTATGGTGATGATACTCCAAAGCAATATCCGTCTATAAATCCAAAGATAAAGCTAACGCAATACATTGATTACATAAAAACCTGGATAACTCTTAACTTTCTGCTTCTAAATACAGACAAAACAGAAGTTATAGTCTTTGGACCAGAGTCTTTGAAAAATAAGCTGATTGGTCAGTCACTTCATTTGGATGGGATTAAACTGATTTCAGATAATAAAGTAAAAAATCTTGGTTTTATTGTTTATCAGGACCTGTCATTTAAATCCCATATCAAAGAGGTTTCTAAAACTTCCTTCTTTCATCTGCGGAATATTGCAGATATTAGAAATATCCTGTCTAGGGGTGATACTGAGAAACTAGTCCATACATTTGTTATTTCAAGGCTGGACTATTGTAATTCTCTACTATCCACAAACTATAGATAAAAGCCTTCAGCTGATCCAAAATGCTCAAATCTCTCCTATCCTGGCTTCTCTTCATTGGCTTCCTGTTAAATCAAGAATAGAATTTAAAATCCTCCTTCTCGCATATAAAGCCTTAAATGGCCAAGCTCCATCTTATATCAAAGATATGATTGTTCCTTATGTTCTTAAACCTCAATCTGCAGGTTTACTAGTGGTTCCTAGAATTTGTAAAAATATAATGGGAGGCAGATCTTTTAGTTATCAGGCTCCTATCCTGTGGAACCAACTACCAGTTTTAGTCCATGAGGCAGACACCCTGTCTACTTTTTAGGGTAGGGTTAAAACTTTCCTTTTTGATAAAGCTTATAGTTAGAGTAGCTCATGTTATCCTGAGCTATCTCTTAAGTTTTGCTGGTATAAGCTTAGACTTCTGGAGGACATAGGGACCCTTATTTCATCATTCTGCTTCATTCCATCTCTATTCTCCCACTCTGCAGAATATGTTATTTCAATCACTAACGTTATGCTCTCTCTGCTTTTCCTCAGAGTAGCTTCGCCTCATCTGTTCCTGTTTGGCTGTGACGCCATCCTGGAGAGAAATATCAAGATGTGCTGCTGCCATCAAAACCTTTGTTTAAAGATGTTTGTGATCAGCCTGTTTTCAGTGTAGTCCTGTTTCTCTGACTGTGACTGGCTGGATATGCTCTCTTCATCATCTGACATGGCAGTTGGCTTAGAGCTCACACTGCCTGGCTGTGTGTTTCCTGGACAGGGACGCCTGCCTAACCTGACAACAGCCAGATGCATGTCTCACGCTCCACCTAGCTCCACTCACATACATCTGGGACACTCAGCAATAGGAATTGTCTTTACTGAAGGCTGGGCCTTATCAAAACTCCTTGCATATGATTGGATAAGCCAACTTGTCTGTCATCTTTATTTTATGTTGCTATTTCAACCACTCACACCGAAGCTAACCCGTGACGCTGTGAGAGCTACGAGGAAAAAAACAAAACAGAACAGCCGACATCTTGGATATAGCAACAGTGGAATCAGCGCAATGTCGGTAAATGATCAATGTCGTTTGTGCCATGAAAATGTGCGGATAATAGGCAACATTGTGCACAGCACACTTATTTTTAAAAAAGAAGCCAACCAAAAAAGTATAGACAAACGACTTACAGAACTTGCTTCTCCACTACGTCACATGCAGGACACACCTGCCCTGCATCCTGATTGGCCAGACCATAAATTCGGTTGGGGAAATCAGTTTCAATGAGTGGTGTCCCAGATGTATGTGAGTGGAGATAGGCGGGCGAGACATGCATCTGGCTGTTGTCAGGTTAGCCTTTACAGCTGCTTTTTGAATCTCTGCTTCTGTCTCCTTGAACCCCAGTTGGCCTCTGCAGATGGCCGCTCACACTGAGCCTGATTCTGCTGGAGGTTTCTTCCCTGTTAAAAGGGAGTTATTCCTCTCCACTGTCACTACAACTATGCTTAGTGTAAAGGATTGCATTTTGAGTCAATGAGTCGATAGTCTGACGTGCGTGGTCCTACTCAATTCTAGTCAGAATATGAGTTCTGATACTGCTCCATAGAGCTGTGATTATGGGGCGGGTTTCAACCAGGAAAGAAAATGCCTCTGCACTCAATTGGATAGACCTACAACCAATAAGAGCAACAGAGTGCGTGACGTATGTTAAGCGAGCGCATAGTTGTTGTCAACAAAAATCAAAACGTGCAGTTGCGCCTAGAATAAGAAGATGAGCCTTGATCGTTTTGCTTTGTTCCTCTTTTTAAAATTAATTTGCTGTCGATATCTTCTAGAACAGACCTAATAGCAGAATCTACTCACCTCGGCTCTCCAGCGGCAGCCATTGTTGTTGTCTCCCATGGCGCTTTGGTCGCACGGTTGATTACGTTACTGTTGATCGTCTGTCCATCATCGTAGATAAAGCCCGGCCTGACAATTTGATTGGATCGCCAGATATTGTGCGAGCATACTGGCGCTACTATTGAGCAATGCCAGACCGAACTTCCCGACCTCAAATGTTGTGGGCGGGACTAAGTTCGGAATGGCACCAAGGCTAATGAGTCGATGCAATTACCTGGTTTTCCTTAGATAGAAAAGTTTGAATCAATATGACTGTATGATCTGGTGAACTGTAAAGTCCCTTAAAATGAATTGTTGTGAATTGTTGATATATAAATAAACTAAATTGAATCGAATCTGCTATTTTCACAGCTTTTGTGACACACTTTTGTATTAAAGTAGGACATTATTTAATAAAAAAGTTTATTTGAATTCTATAAATAAAAGCTTTCTTTCCAACAGCAATGGTGAACTGCATGGCAGCATTGCAGGGCTTTTTCTGAACCGGGAGAACAGGGGCGCAGCGACCTCATAACTCTGCGGGTGCGCGCTTTTTAAATTATTTTTTGAGCGCCCCTAGAAAATTTCTCAATAATAAGTCGCATAATGATAAAGACTCATTAATCCACAACATTCTAATGATAATACTGATCTAATAATAATCCAAAGTGCTAAATGTTCGAAAATGGAGACAGCATCGCGCCGTCGCATTGATAATAGTATTTTTTCTGCACGTCTGTGCGAACCATCGCAAGCTTGTTGGTTATGACGGCAGAGCTCAAAGGGGGGCACCATGTCTGAGCAGTTTACATCCCCGGTATCCTAAACGGAGGAACAGACATCATTTTCAGGGGGGGTCCTCGTCAAAGAGACTGGACCCTACATCAAGACCTAGGGCTGGGCGATATGACGATTTAAGACAGTGTTACGATCTACACCTCTGACGATCTGTCATTATTAAGAGACCGTGTTATCAGGATCCACAGAACTGTAGTGCTGCTGCATTTCTGCCACTGATCACATTTACATGCAACAAAAAAAAAAAAACCTTCACAGCTAGAATATAATCCGAAGGTTTGACGTTCATCCGTTAGTTTGAAAATCAGTTAAGGCACCCCAACCCCCCAACACCACCCCGCATCCTAAACAGTATAAAGAGAGCCAGGTGGCTAAAGCTAAAAAGTCGACTGCGGCTTCAGCAGCAGCGACCGGTCCTTCTCCCAAGCAGCAAACGTTAACAGATTCATTTACAAAACTTACTCCCTACGATAAAAGCAGTAAACGGTGGAACAGCGTGACAGAAGCGGTGACGTTTCATTTGGTGAAAGATTTATGTCCTCTACGAACCGTAGAGGGAGTGGGATTTAATAAAATGTTAAATGTTTTGGATCCACGCTACGAGTTAATCAGCCGCAAGTATTTTTCAAACACCGCTATTCCACGTATGTACGCTGAATGCAGAAAGTTTCACAAAATATTGAAAATGTGTACTTCTTTGCCACCACAAGCAACCTCTGGTCCAGCCGCACGTCAGAGCCGTATTTGAGCTTAACCATTCATTTCATCAGCAACTGGGAGCTATATAATGCAACACTGCAGACAGCCTATTTTCCTGATCATATCATAGATTGCACAGATTACATCTTGACTTGCACTATATTTGCAGTTCCATAATAGTTTTTTGTTTCTATCAGACTTAGAGGAAATTATACATATCTATTGATGTTAATGTAATATGTTTTTAACTCAAGTTAGTTTCTGTGTGCTTTCTTTTTTCTTTTACTTTATTAGACCAGTCAAGATTTTTAAAATAATAAAACTGCATTAAGATACAGTTATAATTTTTTTATTTATTTTGACTGTAGTTACATGAAAAATTTAACTAATTTGTAATTGTTTTACTCAGGAGTTATTGCATTTTTATACTCTTTTGTGTGTTTACAATATAGAAATGTAAAAAATAAGTTTGTTAGCACTGCTTTGATTCTCTAGTTTTAATAAACTTGTTCATTTATTTAATTTTTCTCTTCTTTGCATGTCATTGAAGTTATGTTGGTCGTATTTATAAAAAATCGTGAAAAAATAAAGATCACAATAATATAATCAAAAAATCATGATATTTTATTTTTGCCATATCGCCCAGCCCTATCACGAGCTTATCTCTCAGATCTGGAGCAGGTTCGGCAGGCCAGCAGTGGACCTCTTTTCACACGAGAGAACACACAGTATCCCCTGTGGCTCTCCCTGACCCCGAAGGAGGATCCACCTCTAGGAGTGGACGCCTTTGCTCATTTGTAGCCACATAAACTCCTTTAAGCTTTCCTTCCGGTCCCACTGATACCGTGGCGAACAGCTTTCACACCCAAGGGCATCACAAGCTCTTTCAGGTCAGGGTGATAACTCTGAATGGCTTCTATCCTATTTCTCATAACTCATAGGAGGAAGTTATGCGCCAACTCCTCTGTCCCGTGCGTGCGTTCTTGTGTTACATGGCGTGCACGGCTGCACTGTGCCGCACAGAGCCCCTGTTTGCGCATAACAGAGACAGCTCTGCAGGACAGCCTTTGACTGCACATCACCTCTCACACTGGCTGCGTGAGGCTATTTCACAGGCTTATACTTCTTCTGGATTGGAGCCTCCAGAAAAGCTCAGAACTCAACTGCTCGTGGGGGACACCATGGAGAGCCCTATCTCTCCCTCTGTCTCTGTAAGTCTGGTTCTTTTTGATTGTTCAAAATGTTTGATTTCATGAATATGTACCTATTTGCCACAATTAGGGCTGGGTACCGAACTTCGGTTCTTTTATGGGTACCGACCGAAAATGCTTCGGTTCTACAGAGTATCGAAACATGCCTCGTCTTTCGGGTACCAAGTTTGGTGATTGGCTGCTTAACACTTAATTGATTGCGTCATCCAGGAGAAATACACAGGTGGTGCGCCTACAGCCAGGGTTCATGTGTATCTGTTGTGAACTGGTTGCGAGCGTCATGGAACCCCTTTAAAAAATGCCCCCCAGGTCAAAATTGCGTGCTTCAATTTAAGACTGATGCCAATAGTGCGCCATGCAATACATCGTGCACGGAAACAATTTAAGAGCAGAAAGTTGCTCGGTGTTTGACTGCAAGAAGAGCAGACCGCAGCCAGGGCGACCATCATCCTCCTCTCAGCAGCCGTGGTCAGTGCAAAGCCAGAGCGGAGGGAATCATGCTGCTTTCAAACTGGATGCAGCAGGAGCAGCAAAATCACGCGTCTGCTGCTTCCTTGCTTCTACTCAGCTTCTGACGCGCGGCTGAAGAAGCTTTGCTGCTCTGGCTGCGCCGTGCAAAAGTGGCTCTGATGCGCCGCCAGGCGGAGCTACTCTATCCTTTTCTGCCTTGCAGCTATATTTGCTGTGATCAGTGGGAATAAAATAGTTTTATTATGTTTTTAAGTGGGAAAATCCACCTGAAAAACTTAATCAGTGCAGTCAGTTCATCCTGCCTTCCAATATTTCTGTCGGGGCCAGCTCAGACCCCCACATACCAGCGGTCGCACATTGTCAGTAGGATCCCATTCAGCGGGCTTGTTTGTCAGACATGGTAATTTTTCAAAAGGAAAACTGCTAAGTAAAAAGGTCCTCACAATGTAACAGTGAATATTAGACACTGAAATTTTTTTTTTTTTATGTAAGAGGAAAAATGTAAATGGAAAAATCAGAGCTTAAAATAAAACTCAAGATTTTGTGCTTTTTTTATGTTGTGTAATTTTCTTTTTCTTTGAACTGATATTATGAAACTGGTATCGAAAAAAGTATCGTTCAGGAACGGGTGTCGAAGTGAAGATTATCGGTATTGGTACCGGAACCGAAACGCTTTTGAACAATACCCAGCCCTAGCCACAATACATTTAAAGTGTGCTTAATGGCTTAATTTGTGCATTTTAAACAGGGAGGGGGATGTTCCTGTTTCTTCACAGCCATTTTGAAGTGTATTTTTACTTTTAGGGTGACCACAACAGTAAAAAAGTTGCCTATCTCAGAATGCCCCATTTTAGCTTTCATTTAAAAAACAATTTTGCACAGTAAAATATCTTACACCCCCCGAACCACCCTTGCTGCTCCCTCATACCTAAAAATCCTAGGATCTGGTTGTTATTCGAAATTGTAAATGTTAACTTTTTTTTGCTACATAAAACTGACTAAAACTAGACTTAATAACATATAGTAATGACTAAAATGCGACTAAGACTAATAATAGCTGTCATCCTGAAGACTAAGACTAAATATAAAATGGCTATCAAAAACAACACTGGCTGTAGAACTGACAGATCTTTTAGGTAGCCTATCGACAAAGTAGTGGGCCCTATTATTAACAAAATCTGCTCCAGTCTTAAGTTCATGGTACGCTACAGGTAGACACAGAAGTATACGCAGTTTGAATCTTTCTCTCTGCTCTGGGTGAGGCAACTACTTTGTGAGTTTGATTTAGAAAGGGCACCACGACTTTCATATGAAGAACATGCCTCAAGCAGCAGGTGCAGCTTATCATTGGTTCGCTTTTATCTACAGTCAGTCACTTTTTGTGTCTTGTGTCTAATGGCATTAACAAACTATGAAGTTCCCCTGGGGGCCTTTTGTTTATCTTTTCTAAATGAAATAATATTAATGACCATGTCAATAGATGTCATTTAGATGGCTGAACTGATTTTCTTGAGTTTGCTTTGGATTGACATGCCTCCCAGGTATTTCCACTGCTGCGCCTGCAGGATCAACAATAAAAACTGCTCTAAAACCTAAACTGCTAGATAAAGGTTTTTAGTAGGGATGTACCATTTTGCAAAAAATCTAAATTGTGATTATTTTTTACAAAAATTCTGATTGCGATTTAATTTCGATTTTCCTTTGCACTAACCCCAAGCACTGTAACCATTGTGTGAAAAAATGCGTTTACTTCTACTTCCATTCATGGATCTGCTGCTAGCTGCAAATCTCTCCACCTTTCTGGGTGGCGACAAACTCACTTCAAGCATTTAAAGGAAAAGCCTGGTCATCTTCAGAATTCAAACTTTTGAAAGCACTTTAAAAATTAAATTATTACATACTGTTCAATAAATGATAAGTGTTTTTAATTAAGTGTAATTTTTTTTTTTGAATTTTATTTACTGGAGGCATCCATGTTTGTCAAAGAACACTACTGCCACCTACCGCTTTGTGATATCAGGATGCGGAATAGGCTGTTGATGAAGTATCAGTGCTGTATCTGGTGTCATCTTGAAATGATGTTCAGATGTTGGCTACATATTACGTGTTTTTTCTCTAACCAGAAGTTCGATGGCAAATCCTCCCTCTTCAAGTTGGCATCCAATGACGAACCCTTCCGTGGAGGATCATGAATCGGAAAGGTAAAATAACTCTTGTTTTTTTCACTTTTACCCGATCCAACTGCCATGCATGTGGGCATTGTCAGTTTAACTATAGCTCTTGTAAAGCAGGGAAAATGGTGCTCAGCTTACTGCACCGTGACGTCCTTGCCAGAAGTCAGTGATCACTCAGTGATCACAATGAAAATTATTGTTTTCCTTTTTCTACTGATTTAAATTCATTAAATCACCACAAACGTATTAGTTTTAGGTATAAATATCCACTGATTATTCCTTGATGTCCGGATTTTTCCTTTAATCACCACCTAAAGGGCTGGGAGGAGAAATTTAGTGTCTTATCTTGTTAAATATAGTGTGATTAAAAATCTGTCAAAAATCATTGCATTTTGTTGAATTGCTATTATATTGCAAATGGCACTAATTGCCGAGCACTAGTTGGTACCATGAAATTACACTGCAAAGTTGCAATATTTCTGTTTGAAAAAAGTGATATATGTGTGATTCAAATTAATACAAATCCTATTACTCAATAAATAAAATAATCCAATAATTACTAATTATTATTCAATATCTTTACTTGGAGCTCATATGATTTAAACATCACAAATGTATTTTAAATGTCTTTCAAATGAAATCAATTCTTTCTACAAAGAAGTCAGTCATAGTGACTTCGATTTATGAGGTCTGCTGCAGACTTTCATGATGTTCAATATACATTTCCAGTGTAATTTAAACTACAACATGTCAGAATAAAGAACGCCATGACGGAATTAGGAATTAATTATCATCGTTAAGGGTGGGGGCCCTCATCTAGTTATTTTATCCCGAGCCCAACCCACTGGAAAAAGGATCTAAAATAAGCATAAATGTCTTAAATTAAGTATATTTACCCTTAATTTGAATAGGTAAATGAGATATTTTACCAATGGAATGAGTATTTTTGCTCTTTAAAATAAGGATAATTAGATAAAATGCACCTGAAAGAATAAGACAATGCAATTGTGTTTTCTTATTGTATGGTCTTAAATTCATCTTATTTCATTGGCAAAATCTCTCTTTTACCTACTAAATCAGAGAGACAAATACACACTTATTTTAAGAAAAAAACAACTTATCTAGATTTCGATTTTTTTCCAGTGTGGGCTGATAACTGGCCTGCCCATCACCACATGTTCTCCATCACCACATGTTCTCTGATATCAATCCTTGAGGGCCCTGTCACACGCTGTATACGATTTAGAGCGTCCCAAGCTGACAACTTTCGATATTTTTTTTTATTTTGGTCATATACTGGAACATGTCAAATACATTGATATACGCTGGAGATATGTTCTTGATAAGTTACTCATAAGTTATGCACAAGTTACTCATAGGTTTTGGATATGCTAGACACCACAACTTTAAGTAACTTACACTTAAAGTATGTCAACAATCAGGTAACTTACATATAACCTCCCAGCTATGGCATATGCTAGCATACGTCCGGAAATTTTGAGCATGCTAAAAATTTCTCTACATACTCACCGTATGTCGACGTGTGCCAGCATGCTTCAGCGTCCTCAAAACTTATACAAAACTGAACCCATAACTTATCCAACGTATGCCAGCGTTTTCGCCAGATTATTTGTATGTCAGGTATACTCTGGTCTAAATCGTCATGGTGTGACAGGGGCTTCATAAGAGAGGACAGTGGAGAAATTCACTTGTCACATTGGCTCAAAAGTCAAACAAGGTGCCAAAAGGAGGAAAATGTGCATGGGGTATATACAGTTTACATACATTATAGAAATGTGCAATTTTAAAGATGACTAGCACAAGTTTCAGAAGTTTTGGAGAATTTCCCCCCACCTTCTGGTGACAAAATAAAATTACAGTGTTGTACACAGAAGCAAGGGAAGAGAGGAAAAACATTGCAGGCTCTCTAGATGTGTTAAGAAAGTTAAAAATATAAATTGACAAGTAAATACATTTATATAAATTGATATATAAATTGAAGCTATTTTGTATGGAGCATCTTAGGTTGTCAGGAAAAACAGAAACAACTGTAAGTCATGGCAGCCATGGCAGATCTGAGCACCCTTCAGTGTACAATTGCCTCTCTGTTTCACCACTTTTCTTGTCAAATATCTGTACTCTGCAAAGAATTAAATGTCCAGATTTTTCCCTTTCACACCATCTTGAAGACTATTGTAGATGCTTAATTCACGGCAGAATCTTAACAACTTTGAAATCTAAATACGTAAAGGGCTGGGCAATTAATTGCATTTGCAATATAATCACAATTTAACAAAAGGCAATTTTCAAAAGGCAGAGGCACTGATTTTTAATCACACTATATTTAACAAGAGTAAGACACTACATTTCTCCCTCCAGCCTTTTAGGTGTTGATTAAACACTTGAAATGGGTTTGTCGAAACACAGAAAGCTAAAGAGATTTGCAGCTAGCAGCAAATGCATGAATGGAAGTAGAAGTTAACACTTTTTCGTACAATGATTACAGTACAGTCCTGTACCAATGGCCTCTGGGCAAGCAAGCTTTCCAAAACCGAAAGCCTGGGGTTGACACATCCGTAAGTTTTGGTTTAGTGGAAAGGAAAATTGAAATAAAATCGCAAATGCAATTTTTATTAAAAATAATTGCAATTTAGATTTTTTGAAAAATCATTCAGCCCTAATAATCATAATCAATTAATGGACAGGCAAATTCATACCTTTTAAACTATATAGAAACAATGTTATTGATATTACAACTTATTTATAACTTTAATTTTTCTGTTGACTTACTGTGAAAAGCACAAAGTACTTCTGGTTGTTTTCTCCAACACAGTTGTTGACCCATGGACAGTGGTGATCCATCTTCCTTATGCATCGTTTGCATACACTGGGAATGAAACATTGAGAAGGAATTTAGTTGCACAACAAGTTTATATTTCATGTCTGATTACAGGGATTAAAGCAAAAAAAAAATCCTGATCCTGAACTTTTTAGACACAGGCAAGAAAGTCATATATATATATACATATATATACATATATTTAGACAGTGTTGTATAGTAACGAAGTAAAAATACTTCACTACTGTACTTAAGTATATTTTGGAGTACTTTATACTTTCCAAGAGTATAAATTTTTTTGAGAACTTTAACTTTTACTTCACTACATTCACAAGCTGAATTGCATACTTTTACACTTCACTACATTTACAAACTTAATTGCATACTTTTACTCTGATATATTTTCAATGTTTGGTTTGGTTACTAAGTAAAATAAAAAATAAAAAATTAGCAAGAGAAACGCAAGTGTTTTGACCCAACCTACTGATTACAAAGTCGGGTCTTGCCTGGGCTTGTTCATCAACACCAATAGGATCGCCTGTTTTCAAAAAGCCAGTCTAAATTTATCCTACACTTAGTTGTGTATATTATTTTAAAGTGAATTTAACATTTAAAGTTTATCAAAATTATAAAAAATATCATTCAAACTGCACTTACTTTTTACTTATACTTTTCACTACATTGCGAGGTACATCTATTTTTACAGTAATTCTTATACCTAAGTACAAGCCGTTTCAGATAATTTAAGACTTTTTACTCAAGTAACATTTCTGTCAGTGAACTTTTACCAAAGTCATATTTTTGGAGAGGTACTTATACTTTTATTTGACTCCGAGATTTCGTTACTATACAACACTGTATATACATATACATATATACATATATATTAGGGATGGAGCGGTTTATAAGAAAACCATCCGAACGTTAGGTTAGGTTCGCGTGTGTTTCGTTAGGTTCATGCGCTGCGCTCCTTTTTCTCATAGGTGAAGCGTTTACACTCTCAGAGCAGGGTAAAGCGGTGATACTGCAACCAAAGCCAACCGCCAGTAGTAAACAAGAAGAAGAAGCGAGACAGCGTAGCTGGGTGTAGCAGAAAAAAATCAGTTGTTGTGGAGAATTGTGTGGGTATGGCGAGTGGGAAAGAACAGGAGTTGGAAGATGCGCCAGCAGCACTTTATAGGTCTGCTGTATGGGACCACTTTGCATTTAGAGTGACCTACGATGACGGTGGAAAGAAAGTTGTGGATAAAAGTGCAACCGTGTGCAAGCATTGTGCAATATGGTTTGTTTATGCTAACAGCAACACGACCAACATGTCAGGCTAACCCAGAAATCCCACATACTCCATCAGCGCTCCGCCCTGCTGAGCCTGCACAAAGCAAAGCCTACAGTTTCTGCTGTGGCTCCCGTCCGCTCTAAGTTCCTTGGATATCGTAGAGGGCATGCGCGAGATGATTAAATTCAAAGCAGCAAAACATGCAGAAATGATTCAGGGTTTCCGCAGATCATTAAAAATAATTACAATGCAAAGTGAGCACTTTTGGATCTTTTCATCGATTTCATTGTTAATTTTTTACGGGATTTTTGGTGTAACAATCAGCATATACCGAACCGAACCCGAAAAACCGTGACCATGAAACCGTGAACGTTCCACCTAATATATATATATTTATATATATAAAATAATATAAATATATATACATATACAT
>JAGKQL010000063.1:3151463-3175467 GCA_018398635.1 Cyprinodon brontotheroides
ATGGAAGCCATTCTGAAGCAGCCAGGGGGGGATTCTGCATGAGCCAAATAGCAGAGACAGGACCAATTGTCAAAATTTTGGTGTCGATCATTCGATTTCATCCTGGACACTACAGAAAATGGGCTAAAAGTGTTAAAAACCGGAATTCTCCTTTAAATTTTTCAGTGTTAAAAAAATATCTGCATATAAAGAAATTCAACCTTTTAAAATTCAAAGTCAATATTTTCAGCCTCCTGAGATTCAACTGGCTCTTTTTCACTGTCAAATTCGGCGTTGATATTCAGGGAAGGGAAGGGTCATCAGGTCACAGACATTAGCAGTGGATTGTGGTGTCCAACACCTGTACAATCCTGTTACGCTTTTCTTAGACACGGACGGACGCTTTGTGGTAAAGTGACTTGACGCCAGGGTGCCTCTCTTCATACGAAGGAAAACCAGCATCATGGACCCGGTCGTGCAAGCCTTCCATCCCAACTCAACTACAGAAAAATGAAAAGTAATAAACTCACCGCTGAGTTAGCGCTAGCTTGCATGACCGCCTCCGTCATGCTGGTTTTCCTTCAGTGTCAGCGCCACAAGCACAAGCTTCATGTTACGTGACTAAGAAAACGTAAACGGGATTGGCTGGGTGTTGGACGCCACAATCTATTGCTAATGTCTGTGACCTGAAGTAACCCCTTCCCTTTTTACACTGAATTTAGATCGCTGAATTTAAGACAGTGAAATAGAGCCAGTTGAATCTCAGGAGGCTGAAAATATTGAGTTTGAATTTTGAAAGGTGGAATTTTTTTTATATGCAGATTTTTTTAAGACTGAAAAATTAAACTGAAAAATAAGTATTGAAAATATAATCACTTTGAAATAGTAACGAATTTTAGCTTGAAGAGAAAATAATACGAAATTTCAACTGTGTAGAAATAATGACACATTTTTTTAGGTCAAAATGTGTTCTGAATATATTTTAACGTTGAAACAGTAAGTACAAAAAAACAACATTAAAATTTCAATTGGCATTTTTTAATTCAAATCCAAGCGACACAGATTTACTTCCCAGATTCTTATGCACACTTTAGTAATTTATTGATTTGCCGCACAATGTCCTCCTTTTTGGCGCTTGTTGCTATAGAAATGGCCACCCTAAAGCAGTAAGATCTTCTACTGAAGAGATGGGCTCTTTATTTTCTGCCCGAAGCCCAACTCTGCAAAGAGTTAAGCCCAGAATGTCTCCATTGAGTTCAGCTTGGCTTTGTAATGCAGCAAATAAACCTCAAAATGTTCGATTTCAGGACGTTTGTTCTCCGTTGTGCCTGCTGCTAGAATGTTCTTGTGCTAAATGAAAATTGCCCCGTTATTCTTTCATTTGATTTCCCCCTCTGGCGGTTAGGAAAAATTCACAGAAAAGCTGCACCTTCTTATAAGCAGCATGGTTCAAAGCGTAGGAAAAAGTAGTACCTAATAGTCCAGAAAATAGGATAATGTACTATACTGAACTGAGTTACTAAAAGAGAGGTAAATTTAAATTCATTGAAAATTACTATATATGCAAGTATGCAACAATTTTCTGAGATTTGCTAACCTGTTAAGGTTTGGTGCACTTGTACATAACAATGCTAATCTTTAATGTGTGCCATCATATCATCATGCCCTACCTGCAGTGGTGTGCTCTGTCAGGCTTGATGCTGCAGCATTTCGGACATTTGTAGACCACCTGGCCTGGTTTAAGCTGAAGACTTTCTATGTATTCCTTTGTGGCATTTCCTTTTGGCACTGCCCCCTGGCAAGATACAAATATTGTATTTCTTCAATTTAAATTCTTGTTCAGCGGTCATTGAAAATTACATTTAAAGGTATAGAGGAAGATCTTTTATTTCCGGATGGATCATTTAAATAAGTGGTCCTCCTAATTGTCAATCATTCTGGTGATATGTTTACATAAGGCCGTCCTACGTGCTCATCCTGTTAGCTATCTGCATATGAGCAGGCATAAATCTGTGGTGAGCTACCACTGTTTCCAGAAAGTCATTGAAGCCCACCTTTCTCACCGGCGGTTAGATTTAAAATGGCTGAGGGTCGCCAAGAGAAAAAGTGTCTATGGAAGTGTATGAGAAAGCCTCAGAAGAGCAGATATATATCCTGGAATGTTTTTGTGTGGAGCTCTCCCCTGCCAAAGCATTATAGAGACTACTGTATCGCAAGTAGCCGCTGTCACTACCACGAAGCGTGACTAATAACTCAAATAACACAGGCACACGCGCAGTGGAGGAGGGATTCACGTGACAACAGAGCAAAAGCAGTGATCATCTCTCCGTATTCAGCTAACTGGAGTTTGCTACAAAGTCCACTATATAGGCCCGATCCACACAAAAGTCAAAGCGAACGCTAATATTTTCCAGAGCGTTTGTTGTAAGAGCCGAGGCGTAAAATAAATTGCATCCACACGAATGCATGAAACAGCTGCAAAATGTATGCCAGGCCTGTAAAGTGGCTGTGGTGCCAAAGCAAAAATTGGCGAAACAGGCAGCAGGCGGGCATCGCATAGTAATGTTATACAACAACCAAACGGCGGAGGAAAACCCCTGCGGTCTATTTTTCGTGGTTCAGTCCAATTCAGGTGCTGAACTATGTTTGTCACCCTGTAGCTCTGTTCTTCCTGGAATATTCCAGAAGAAGAAGATTCTGTTAATAAAGCCCGACAGCAGGGTGGAGCATCCACACGAATGCATTGTTTCAACACTGATGCAGTAGCCATTGTTGTTGTGATGCTGGTAATGCATGCGTGTTTAGAAGCGGCAGCCTGGCGCGCGCATCAAGGTGTAGAAAAAATGCGGTTGGGAAGCTTAAAGATGGAACCGCGAAAACGGCGTTTCAAAATCTTTCCCACTCTGAAGGCTTAATAAAAAGATGCTTTACAGACCCCCGAAACGCCGGCTTCATTATGGATGAGAGGCTGGTTTGGTGAAAAATTTGTGCGTTTAGGCCAGGGGTTGACGTCCGATGTGGACGGGGCCATAGTCCCCACTGTCTGTGGACACAGGAAGCTTGAATGACTTATGAGAACAGCACGTTTTAAAAAGGACGTGCACAAGGAGAAATAGGCTTGTGCATACTCTTGCAAACAAATAGTTTTTAAAGAGAGAGAGAGGGGTGGATCTTTTAAAAAAATCTTCCACAATACCTTAAATGAACAGAATGTAAATGTAACATTTCATTTAACAGGACAACATTAAATATAATTAAAGAGAATAATATTTGGATAGCAAGGAGAAAAAAAAATGGTTCTACTATACATACAGGGTCAGTGCACATGGCCCTGAGGTGTGAGGCGAGGGCAAGGAAGGCCAAAGTATTGAACAACGTCCCGTTCACAATGCTGTAAGTGAGATTTTTGGCTGGCACCAACATTACAAACAGCACCACAAACTCAGCATAAAAGACCAGAAGCCACGTTATGATGGAGCACACAATGCCGCAGGTATCCCTGATGAACCACATTGCTGAGGAAGAGGAAGAAGTGATAAAGTCTTTGGATATAGGGATACGTTGTTCAGGCTGTAGGCCGTTGGACCCTGCTCGGCTCTCACCACGGCCATGTTCCACATCCCGGCATCTGTGAACTGGGCTCTTCATCATTTATTCAAGCTGGATGTTCACTGGTCTTCCTGCCACGGCCTTGTAATCTTCAGTCTCCAGTCATGCCATGCTGAGGGGAGAAAGGGCAGAGGCTAGAAAGTGATTACTTGCATATTATCAAGTTAAACATGGGGGAACATGCTGGATGTACAGATCCTTATTTTTCACTGTTAATCTGACCTGATTCTGACACTCAATTTTGAATATCTACAGGTCCACAACAGGGCCACAGGTTTACTTTAATATCATCTTCATCACTGGTGATTTTTTTAAGTCTGTCATAAACTATGGTCCCAAAAGGAAACTTTAGATGAGTATAGGGTCCATAAAGGAAGTCACAAAAACCAGAAATCCTGTTAACAGGACAAATTAAACCTGAAAACAAATATGCAACTCTAAGTGTTATAACTGACTGTATTTATTAAATCCAAGAGATATCCATTAAATAGGCAAACCTGTATACTGTCCAAGAGATTTTTGACCTAACTTACATTTATTTCAGAAATACACTAAATGCGTCTGCCCCTATGGATCAGGTCCAATGTTCACTAATACCCTTTGAAGAATTTTCTTACATGTAAGTACTGATACGGATGTAAATATTGGATCGGTGCATCTTTTGGGCAAACTTCAGTAAACTTATATTTCTTTCTTTTTTTAACTTAAAGTGCACCTTGGACGGTGCTTCTGTGTTTTGGTGTATATTTCGGCAGACAGACAAGCAGTTGGCCGCTCATAACCACTCACACACAGCTGGAGGACTCTTGCTGTTAAAGGGAAATCCCCCTTTCCACTGTCACTAATTTATACCCATGTTTTTGGAATTGCTGCAAATTGAACACCTAAATTCAATATACTGTCCACCAGAGTTAAATGATCCTGTAACTTCTTCCACTCATTTGCTGTCTATAAAACAGTAGTCTAGTATAGAATCGGGAACAATATTACGGATGAGGGGGGGAAAAGCACAGATAGTAGTAGAGATAGTTTCTGAAAGGCGGGTAAATATATGATAAGAACGTATTAGTAATAATAAAACATGGTTCCGTTATTTCATTAGTTTTTTTTACTGCTTTTTAGGGAATTAAAGTGGGCCATTTATTGCCATTTTGCTCTCTTTACTGTCTCAGGTAGTGCTGTGAACGAGCTAATACTAGAGTCAACTTCAGCCAGTTGGGAACGACTATGTCATGTCGAAGTACGTACGTACATTATGAGCCCATGTGTAATAAGTAATAAGTATAATAGGGCTTTTATTTTATGTTAACACTCCGCACGAACCGAAAGTCATCTCAGTTCTTGCAGCTAAAGCTAGCAATCTAGCTAATGTCAGAGCAATTTCATTTTCCTCTTAGTTTTTAATATTTGATTGAGCTGCCTTTCCTTTAGCTCTAGAGAAACTAACGTTTAGATCGCTGTGTTTTACCTGAACGTAACACTGACCCATAGTAACCTCCACTGTATTTCACCTCGGTTTGATGATAAGCATCCTTCACTCGCTTCCTTCTGCTGCTACGGTAGCCCCTCCCCCTTCCTGTACTTCCTGTCTCTACTTGCCACCAGTCTCTCCACAACACGTAATGACGTCTTATCAGAGCCAATGGGATTTTTTTTTATTTTTTTATTTTTTTTTTTATAAACATCAAATACAGAACATGGTATGGGCCTAAGATGTATGAACCTGAATAATCTGGAGAAGACGACCCAGGTTGGGAAAATCCGTAGGGTTTCAGTCTACTTCCTGTCATCATTATTAAACAATATATAATCATAACAGCCTGGACTCCATGTCAGAGCTTTAACATTGGTAACATTAAAACTTACATTTCATGACTTTGCACTTGCCCATTTATCCAGTATAGCATCAAATGATATAGTTCATGCCACACTTTTCAATAGAGATCAATGCTGAGTGGGACAAGCCGTTGTTGATCGTATTTGAACGAAGGTATGTTTTGATGAGCTTCAGCTTGCTAAACGATCTCTCTGCAGATGGAATTGTCAGAGGTATGGTAAAAAAAATATTCAAAGGGCTACAGTCAAATTTGGAAATACCAAATCAAGGTTCTTTTGAATGAGGAAATGTAACTTTTCTAGAGCCTTCTAACCCTTCAGTAGACGGCTTGCTGAGTATATTTCTTAAATGTTATCTATTGAAAAGAACTCAATGAATGAAAAGAGTTGTTTTAATGGTTACTGTGTCAGATATATGGTGGGTAATGTTTGTTGTTTTATCTAAAGGTTTTATCTGTTACTGTGTAAAATGGGTTTGGCTGTAGTTTAAGGACAGATTCTTATAAGTAGTGTGGGAACTATAAATCTTGTAGGATTTTTATTTTTAACTGATATTTTGCACAACTTGCTTAACTAAATATTTTTTGTTGTCGAACATAAGAGATTTTGCTGATATATTTTTTATACATAAATTGTTCTGATTTACTTATATCTTTCTACCCCTTTTATAGAACAGAATAGAATAGAATAAAAAAATCTCTTTATTGTCCCGCAATGGGTACATTTGTAGCAGCAACAGGATCATTGAAAAAAATGGTCACACAAGCCTTAGAAAAATGTCTAAGAATAACATAATAGTGAAGAGTTAAAATATAAACAATAAAATACTCTAATGTAAAGTGTACACCTGGAGAATAAATAACCATTATACAGCTATGGACATTTTTACAGTAATGGATATTTGAAAATCGGAGCAACATCAGTGATGTGCAAAATGACAGCAGCATATTATCATATTGTATGCCGGCTTCCGTAGCGTGAGCGCGACATGTGCGCTAGCTTTCAGGAAATCCTATACACTACTGTTTATGCTCTAAAAACATTCTAAATGACCTCGCACTCAAGCTTCGAGTAAATTCTGATGCTACCCACTCAGACACACTTGGAATACATTGGAAGAGCAGTATGGAGGAATATTGACACGTTTTTGTGGACTTTTATGGACCTTTCTGTCTCGGGTCACCATAGACCTCCATTATTTGAATGTCAGCAGACAGCAAGAAGCCTCCCAGATCTCCAGATGCATTTGAGATATCAAAAAGTACTCCAGAGTGTTGTTCAGCATGGGGGTGAGTAGAAAATGAAGGCTAATCATGTTTTGGGTGTACTATTCCTTTAAGTGACTAAAAAGTTTATATCATTACATTGGCTTTTATTTGTTCATTCTCCAGGTTGTTGTCATCTTTATTCCACTTTGGATTCTCATCAGTTTAGTTCCTGTTCACCTGTTCACAGCCGAAAATCTTCCAGCCTCCTTATTTCGACGGACTTCGAAGGATCCAGTCCAGGTAGGCAGGGCCCTTGGAAGAAGCAGCCCAACACACCCAAACACAGCTGTAGTCTAAGATAAAAAAAAAAAAAAAAACGTGCCTGAGTGCGTTCTCTTAGGTGCGTGTGCCCAAACCACCTGTGTTGAAGGGAGAGCGATAGGAGGGGAGGTGAAGGATCAGAGGGGTGCATAGTCATAGCTGTCACTGTTGTCGATCATTTTCTGCTGTTAGATATAGAAAATGCCAAGAGGGGGTGTTTTGACACCCCCTCTAGTGCAGCACCCCTATGCGTTGCATATACATACATATTTATATAGCGCCAATTCATAACAGATGTCATCTCAAGGCACTTTACAGTTTACTAGATCATACAATCATATTGATTCGAAGTTTTCTATCTAAGGAAAACAAGTTGATTGCATCGAGCTCATTGACTCGGATGCAATCCCTCACACTAAACATGCTTGTAGCAACAGTTGAGAGGAAAAACTCCCTTTTAACAGGAAGAAACCTCAGCAGAACCAGACTCAGTGTGAGCCACCATCTGCCGGGAGGCCGACTGGGGTTCAAGGAGACATAAGCAGAAGAAGGAACAAAAAGCAGCTGTAAAGGCTGACCCCATCCAGGAAACACACAGCCAGGCAGACGAGCTCTAAGCGAAGAGGAGTTCCTAGAACATAGCCGCTGTTCTGCCAGATGAGCATACCTGGTCAGACCACCATACCCATAGTCAAAACCCTTTTATCCCTTTAGTTTATCCCTTTAATTTATCCCCATTTATCCGTGTAGTTTATCCCTTTAGTTTTGTACGAAAAATACACTTTTAACCACCTCAACAGGTGTGTATCCCTTTAGTCATGTATAAAAAAACAATTTGATTACTTACGTTTTGGTGTTTTTTTAAGCATGTGGCAATCTGACCTTAAATTGTTTGGAATTTTTATACATGACTAAAGGGACACACGCCCATTGAGGTAGTTTAAAGTGTATTTTTCATACAAAACTAAAGGGATACATGCAAATCTGATGTCTTGCGTATGCGTATTAACTATGGGTAAGCTAAACTGACGGAACACAGGCTTCCTTTTTAGCTTGTTGAGCTCTTTGCGTCATTAGCTTTGAATCTGTTACCGCAGCAGGTGATAGCAGAGGAGGACCTACTCTCCACGACAAACTTATAGATATGTAGCATCTTGCTGCAAACGTAGAAGGGCCTATGCTTCCTTAGGAAGTACAGTCTGCTCTGTCCCGTCTTGTAGACATTTTCACAGTTTTGTTTCCAGTGTAGTTCGCTGTCTAAGTGAACAACAAGGTATTTAACTCTCAACCACCTCCATTTCTTCTCCCTTGATGTTAATCGGATTCAACTTTTCCTTGTGTCTTCTGATATTTACCATCGTCTCCCTTGATTTGTTGACATTCAGGATCAGATTATTTTTTTCCATATCATGCCATAAAGCCATTCACCCAAGGGCGTAGGTTTGATTTCAACTTTGGTAGGGACACCATTGGTCTTCAGTTCCATTGGTCTGATGTCATTGGTCCTATGCAAAAATATGCATGCTCCTTTTTGATGCTTAATGTGAGCATCAGGGCTCATTTTGTTTAAAAAGAACAGCAGCATTTCTTCCTACATTAATACAAAATCTTACAAGCACTACACACACACACTAGATGCTGTTTATCAATGTTTAAAGCATCACTGGCTCTGATCAATGTGGAATTAGGACTTTTTTCCACTCTGAAAAGGTTTGTATTTAAACTTAACAGCGACTAAGACAGTGCCTATTTAACCAAATATAGTCTAAATATTTCTGTTATATGTGGATTTATCCTGTGTTTTCTTCTAAAGATATAGAATTGTTCAGAAGTAGACAGAGGTAAAACCCACTCTTACTTTTTTTAAATCTAATATTCTTTATCTGTATCATGCAAAATAATACATTCAGTGGACGTCAAATAAATGTATTGTATTTACATCTGCACTGGAACTATAAGAGGAACTGACACTGAGCATTTTGAAATATTAACTTCACTATACAAGTTGTACATCTGGGTTGTCGTTACTCTGTATTGCCCATTTCTTGTATTTTATTTAGGGCTGAAACAAGTAATCATATTAACTGATTATTTGAATAATCATCAACTAATCTAGTAATTGATTAATCATTAACTGGAGTATAGGGCCACTAAAATGTGCCCTTAGCCGACAGAGAGTGACCCACTTAAAGCAGGAATTATACCAAGACTGCAAAAAAATATGTAAATATTTTGCATTTAAGATTTTAAAAAAAGTATTTGTCTGTCAATATTCTCCATTTAGAACTCCTCAAGAGGAAATGTTTCTGTTTAACCTGGTTTCATTTAGTAAAACATTTTCTTTAAGGAGCCTTTGGCTATCTGACTAAAAGATAAAATAAAAGAAATTCTAACATTGTTAATTTACAATTTTCAACTTTCACAAATCAAAAAACTCTGTCCTGCTTCTTTACAGGACAGAGTTTACATATTAATTTATTTTAGCGTCTTTTTTTTTGCGCACCAAGCATGTGCACACGTACACATATAGACTAGAAAACACGCAGTCAGAAAGAGAGAAGGTGGAACTTAAGGCAGGATAATCAGAGAGTTAAACAACGCAGCACAGTTGATGCGCTGCTGTGTGAAAGGGACAGGAAAGACTTGGCAGCTGCAGCTATCAGGCAGAGGAGCTTAGAGAGGAAAAGAAGCCAATGCTGCAACAATGCTGTATAGTAAATTATAAACATGTTGTTCACATCGAATTATTGTTAGGGACAAATAGGTCGGTCCAAAATTTTGGTAGGGACATGTCCCTATGGTCCCTATGCAAACCTACGCCATGGATTCACTAGCTCTCAGTACTTAGCTTGTTGTCCCTCTTTGATGCACACAATAATTGCAGAGTCATTCCAGTATTTCTGAAGATGACAGGACTCTGAAGTCAAATGTACTAAAAGTCAGATGTGTACGGACTGAAAAGGAATGGAGAGAGTACCGTCCCCTGTGGTGCTCCTATGCTGCTGAATTGCTTGATTAAACAGCTGACCCATCTGTCTAACAAACTGTGGTTTGTTTGTAAGGTAATCTTTGATGCAAGCAATAGTTGATGCCTCCATCAACTGAAATGTATTAAATGCACTGGGTAAAGCAAAGAACATGATCCTCATCAGTGCTAAATGACCTTGGGTAAATGACATTGGGTGTGTTGAAGCAGGTATCTCGCGCCAAACTAAAGGGTGATAGCTGCTTATTTGCTTTAACTAGGATGAACCAACAGAGATTCTCTCTTTAGGACTGAGGACTGATAGCTGAGTGGTTTTTGGGAACAAGGCAGGAGGTCTTCCATATCACTGGAACAAATATCCTGGATCCATAGTCCATAATAAGCCATATGACTATGAGCAAGAGAGAGGAAATGCTGAGCTTCTTCCTGAATTGAACAGTATGTGCAGTATCAGTATGTATATATATATATATATATATATATATATATATATATATATATATATATATATATATATATATATATATATATATATATATACATATATATATATATATATATACGACACACATATATAGATACATATACAGTATCTATATATGTATATATAGGTATATATGTATATATACACATATATACAATAATATATACATATATATATATATACACACACATATACAATCTATATATATATATATATATATATATATATATATATATATATATATATATATATATATATATATACACACACATATATATATATAGTATCTAAGAATATTTAACATATTCTTAGATACTGTTGCTATTTATATTAGTAAGTTTTATAACTTACAAAAATATATTTAGAGGTGTTAATCTGAAGTTCAATTTTTATTGTGTAATTACTGTATGTTCTCAGGCTACTTTTTACTTTTACTTTAGTTGAAATATCATGAAGTAATGCTACACTTACTCAAGTACAATTTTTGGTACTCTACCCACACCTCTGGTCAGTAATAACTTACAAAGGAGATGAATTTTCTAGATAAATACAACTATGAGATAGAGGAAAGAGAGTACACTCAGCCACACTGACTGCCCTTGTGTGATTCATAAATGGAGGCAGGGTTGAACAAATAAATGGACAAAATAACATGAGTGTTGCCTTGGTTAGAGAACTTTTCAAGGCTAAAATAACAGTCTGCTCTGCCACCAATGCTTGCTATATAAAATCTTCCTCAACACAAATCCATTTGGTGCCTTGTATTCTGATGTTTTAGAACTACTGACCAAAAAAGTAGAAAAAGGGACCACAAGCTTCTGTTTAAGGCTCTCTTAACAGAATATGAACACAGGTAAGGCTTCTACATTGTTTGTTTGTTTTTTTTTTAATATGTCGAGTCTCTTTAGCATCAGCCGCTGCTAAATATAAAAGAAGTAAAGAAAGCTGTAAATTAGAATCTGTTTACTCTACTGTGGGGGAAAAAAAGGATGTGGCAGTTTTAAATAGCAGATGTGAGTAAAGTTAACATCTTCTCTAAACCTTACAGATATTTTTTTTTTGTACTTCTTCTGACTGTTTCAGAAAAATAGAAAGGAACAAATATTATCCTAAAGTTACTTTATGGTCATGAGAGGTGTTGCAATGACACATTCGTCTTTCACACCAAAAAGGAGACACAAGTGGCTGGTGCATTGAATAAGAAGAACCTAGCCTTCACTGTCAGGAACAGAAATTAGAAAAGTTTGTTGAGAGGTGAACATTAGGTTTGAATGTGAATTTTCAGGTTCACTCTGCACAACTTTCAGTATTTGTCAAAACACTGTCTATTAAAACATTTCCGAAGGTGTGCAGCTAGTGCTATCCAGATCTTGGAAACTCCATGAACAACTATTATTCTGTTTTTCCCATTAGTGTTTTTACATTTCGAAATAAAAAATTAAGAAAACATGTTCAAATTAAGTAACCCCTTTTGGTTCAATTAAGTAAATTTGAAGAAACAATAGCAAAAAAAACCAACAAAAACAATTTTGTGTTACAGCTTTCTTACAGCTTTCTGTCATCTTTATTGCCTCGGCAGATGGCCACTCACTCTGAGCGTAGTCCTGCTGCAGGTTTCTTCCTGTTAAAAGGGTTCAAAAGTTGTTCCTCTCTACTGTTGCTACAAGCATGCTTAGTGTGAGAGATTGTATTTGAGTCAATGAATCAATGCAATCAGCTGGTTTTCCTTAGATAGAAAACTTTGAATCAATTTGACTGTATGATCTGGTCAACTGTAAAATGCCTTTAGATGACATGTGTTGTGATTTGGCGCTATATAAACAAACTGAATTGAATAAAAAAATTTTAAACTTACATAGAAAATACTTATTTCTCAAATGCTATAAAAATAAGTATAGATGTGTATTAGAATCTAAATCCTAGTTGAGACCTGGTAGTACTATTGTCACACTATTTGAAATCTGTCTCGGGTTTTAGTAAATAAAAAAGACTGGAGTAACACACTAAACACCATTCTATAGGAGGTGTTTCATTTTAGTTAAGCCACCACTGATATTTCAACATGTTAAAAAGTTCACTGGAACTAGCATCACAACCTTATAATTAATGAACACTGCACATCACACCTAAATACTGCAGAAAATCTGGTAATAGCTTTAAGCAAAGGGTTGGTTAAACTGATTTTTTATGAAGATATTTTTTGGTCTGTTTTTAATCCATACCCTCATCTCCTAAGGAACCATCATGTGTAGAATTTATCTAATGATCCAAATCCAATAGGAGGGCCCCTTAGAAAAGGAACATGAATTTTGTTCACAATGCACAATGACCGATGCATTCTTACATCTACACAGAGAAAAATATTCAGTTTACATAAGATTGAGGCTATGGAGTCATATTTCGGTTTATTTAGGTGAGCTTTAGTTCTTTGATACTGTCAACAACAAAAAACCCAACAAACGTTATCAGCACATTATCAATCTTTAAGACTGAGGAATTTGGGATGATATTGATATGAATTTGACTTTTGTGGCCAATTCCCATTTTATTATCAGCTCTAAGTTTTATTAAATATTTTTTAATCTTTGAACATCTACAGTGCTGGCATAGCGCCTCTGGTTCATTTAAAAGCAAACCATGTAATGGTCTTTTAGTTCTTTTTTTCAGCTATTGGCTGTAACTGACAAATCATCTACCACTTTATCACAATCCCTACATCACTGATGATTTCTGAAGCATGTGAATAGTTCCTCCAAAGATATTTCTCCTTATCCATGGAAACACTTATGTCTGCCGCATCCACCCATTAGATTGTACCCTACAATCCATCTCAGAAGTTTAAAATAATTTTGCAATG
Organism: Cyprinodon brontotheroides; assembly: GCA_018398635.1. Lineage (NCBI taxonomy): Eukaryota > Metazoa > Chordata > Actinopteri > Cyprinodontiformes > Cyprinodontidae > Cyprinodon > Cyprinodon brontotheroides. The sequence goes on from JAGKQL010000063.1 coordinate 3,164,744, forward strand.
CCTTAGGGGCTGAGATTGCCTTTAACTGGGGTTATTTCTAAACCTAAGAACAAACTGAACACAAGAATGAGGAACTCCAAACCAGACTGCACTACCTCTGTTTTTTTAACCCACCATTTTGTAGTAAGCACCTTAAATCAAATGTGTGCACAGCAGACACATCTTAACTGCAACTGGACTTTCTCCTTTAGAGATTCCATTTGTGTGAACGGAAAATAACTTAGTTCACTCATTTTAATACCATCAGCTGTTGCTCTCCACCTGTGAACTATGCCATGGCCTAGCCCTATTCTATATTTTATAAACACTTCATTTTTAGAGACTTAAACCAAACTTATTTTGACAAGAAAAACATTTTCTCCAGTGTACTATAGAGATCTTAAACTAATCTGAGAATTTCTGATTATTCCTGAGTTTTTCTGAATATCCCCTTTAATGATTTAATAACCAGAGGAATTACATCTAATCAGTTACCTAAAAACCACCAGCCAGCTGAATATTTAGTCCCACACTCTGTACAGCCTTCAAATACCTATTTTGCTTTAGCTTCTCAGGATATGCTATAGATCAATTTTTACACCTTAGGTGTTATGCTAGATTAGGTATTTAGCTGTAACTTTGACTTATCTAAGGTAAATGTCACATTTTTAAAGAGCTTGTTTAAACATCTGATCCCGATTTTAGCTTTCATACCTTATCCACACACAAAAGTTTGGCTAGACAAAGCTAATTATCCACTCGAATGCAAATCAAGCAATATGAAAAACCTTTTAATTGCTGTTTTTGTAAAATTATTATAACTGAACCTAAACATGCCTGTAGAAAAAACATATCCATACAGTAAATTTGTAAGTTTGATAAATTTACATTTCTTCCAAATGTTTAAATTGATACATTTATTCTTTTAATTGAAAGTTTAATATTTCTTTTTACCTTTATTTTTTCTAGGCATTCGTTCACAAGTTTTTCAGCATTTAATTCAGCTAAGGCAATGAATAATACTGCAATGAACCAAACAGACTGTCCTGAGGTAAAGGTCCCTTTTCCTGTCTTCTTCACCGTTGGAATTGTCAGCCTGGCAGAGAACCTCTTGGTTGTGGTGGCTGTCATACGCACGAGAAACCTCCACTCACCCATGTACTGCTTCATGTGCAGCTTGGCTGCCTTCAACACCATTGCCAGCTTGTCAAAAACCTGGGAAAACCTGATGATAGTTTTTGCTGATGTGGGGCACCTGAAGAAGAGAGGTCCTACTGAGACTGATCTAGATGATGTGATGGACTCCCTACTTTGCATGTCATTTGTTGGCTCAATATCCAGTTTTCTGGCCATCGCTGTTGACAGGTATGTAAGCAGGTCTCAGATTTGCTCATAAACATGTATCTTGTTAGTTTTATCATGTATATTGCTAATCTGTTAACCAGATTAGATGGAGTAGAAGGCCTTCCTTCACATGGTGGATTATAAATGTGTGAACAGAGGCCATCTATTGAGGACAGTGTTCTTGTCTGTAAAAGATACACAGAATAAAGACACATCCTATAGCCGGACTGATAGAGAAGGGCTATCTGTAATCCTGTGGCATAGAGACAAGATGCACAAAGGTCGGGGCATGGATGGGGTGTCAGTCTCCAGACAATTTCTTTTTGGTTGGTGCTACAACAAGTTGTTGTTCACTACATACCAAAATAAATAGTTTTACATAATGAGATAAAGTACAATTTAACATTATTGCCACTAGTTATAAAACTAAGAAAGTGAAGTGTACGGAAGTTATCATTCAGAGTTGTAGGAAAATGTTCCTTAAATTGGGTTTTGCATTAAAGAATCTGTCCTTAACATTTTTCCTGCTTTACTTTAAGTAGTGTTAAAAATAGTGCTTTATGAACAGGACCACCCAAGAGGACTATTTAAAAAGAGAGGAGCTTACACAGATATTAGGAAAGCACTAAAACACAGGGAGCAGTGTATTAGGCAATCTTTCCTGTATTTATTCTATTTAAGCCGACAACTAAAGCGCAGAAATAATGTTTCATTAATTGTTTTTGCACTCTGAGAACCCCACACACACACACACACACACACACCCCATGTTGAAGGCTTGAACGAGTGGTTATATATTAATTTTTGTTAATCCTTTCCTTTGTCAATTTAAATAACCTAAAGAAATACAAAGTAATCATTTTGAAGTTTGTTTTTTTTTTTATCTTAAAGAGAACCAGTACACCCAAAACATGATTAGCCTTCATTTTCTACTCACCCCCATGCTGAACAACACTCTGGAGTACAGTTATTTGATATCAACATAATGCATCTGTGCAGATCTGCAAAGCTTCAGTGCTGTCACTGACATATCAAATAATGGAAGTCTATGTTTGAGACAGAAAGGTCCATAAAAGTCAACAAAAAGCGTGTCAATATTCCTCCGCCCCTTTCGTCCAATGTATTCCAAGTGTCCTGAATGGGTAGCATCAAGAATTCTGTGAGATAACAAAGTCATCTTAGAATGCTGTTTAGAGCATAAACAGTAGTGTATAGGATTTCCTGAAGAGTGCGCACAATAAAGTCCGCGTTCACGACGCTTCACGGAAGCGGCAGAGCCAAACCAGATGAAAGTGCGCATTCAGCGTCTGCTTCTGCCAGATAATGGCGCAGCGTAGAAGAAGAAATGTGCTGTTTACCTGTGCAAGAAAAGAAACAACGAAAAGAAAAATGTCACGAGGACTTCAGTGTTGAGGAAGAGCATGAGTTTGCTTTTGCTGAGCTGAATCGCACTTTTCATCTGGTTTGGTCTTTGGTTTCCGTGGCGTGGGTGAGCGAACGTCTTTCAGAAATCCCACTGTTGAAACTCTAAAAAGCGTCTAAATGTTTGTTTATTAAGTGCAGATGCTACAGAACGGAATACTGAACGGCAGCCTAACGGGTGCGTTTTATGGACACGCACTGCCTTCATAGGCCTCATTGAGAATGTCGGCCTTCTCAGATGCATTTGAATATCAGAAACTCCAGAGGAAGTGTTATTCGCTGCATGAGAATGACAAAAGCGAAGGCTAATGCATATTTGAGTATTCACTTTAAACTTGAATAGAGAATATACAATGTGATATATTTCAACAGAGGCATATCTTAAATACTAAACATGACCATTCTAAGAAACATCCTACATCTTTAGAGTAGAAAAATAGAAGACTAGAAATTCGGTTTGATATATAAAAATATATATAGCACATTTAAAAATATATCACTTAAATTAAAGATTGTTCTCCCAAGCACAATCTCGGATGCTGCTAAGTCAGTTTTAATTAAGGAGTGAACTAAAGAAAAGAAGAAGGAAGAAGAAAAGTAGACCAGGTAGCTGACTAATTGGTTAAATCCTTACAATTGGAAAAAAGAAAAGTAATGGTTCTATGGTTGTATAACAGATCTTAAACATATAAACTCTAAATGAGATTTATGGAAATCAAAAAGCAATATGAACCATGTGGATCAAAAAGAACTTTTATGAGGACAGTCCAAAATCCAAAACCACAGGAACAAAGCAGAACAGAATTATAACTAAACATCATAAAGACACGCAATAAACTCTTTGTATCAATAATCACTAAATGTTTCAAAAATATAATCCAAGACCTTACTGATAATGACCATACAGGATTTAGGCAGACTCATGACAGTGTAAGACAGGGATTCCACCTCATTAATCACATCAAAAATAGTTACACTGAATCGGTATTTATCAGCCTTGATGTAGAAAAAAACATCTTTACTCATTTTGTTGGAAATATCTGAGTTTAACTATTAATTTGTTTTGGTCTAATGATAAAACAATTGGATGTCTTGGATCTGTATGCTACTTTCCTACCGCCAGGATTAAAATAAATACAAGCTTATCCTAACCAGTATTCCTAGAGAAGGGATTTAGAAAATTATACCCCCTTAGCCCAACATTAAAACAGCTATACATAGGGACAAGAGCAGTGTATTTACAAATAAGCGAGCTGGAACAGATGAGTTTCCAGTGGCTTTGAATAAGGAGAGAGAGTCAATACTGCAGAGGTTGGGAGGAAGTGAGTTCCACAGCTGGGGAGCAGAGCGGCTGAAGGCTCTGGGGGTACACTGAGGTGGATAAAGGAGGGAGGATCTAAGGGAGTGGAAGGAGGGAGCAATGTGAAGTAGGTCTGACAGATATGGAGGTGCAAGGTTATGAGATGGCTTTGAAAGTGCCATAGAGAAGGATTTTAAATTGTATTCCTGAACTGAACTGGAAAGCCAGTGGAGTTGGTAAAAGGACAGGGGAAATATGATGAAAGGAGGGGGGTTCTTGTGATGACACAAGCAGCTAAGGTTCTGAAGAAGTTGGGAGTATGGAGGGATTTTATGAGGGGAGGCCGAAAAGAAGAGAAATACAATAAGTTGATGAGGCTGTGGATAAGGACAGAGGCAGTGTGAGTGTTGAGGGAGGAACTGAGACCCGGTTAATGTTGCTAAGGTGGAAGTATGCTGACAGGGTAATTTTATTTATGTGTGTCTGAATTGGGAGGGAGAAGTCGAGGCTGGCACCCAGACTCTTGACCTGAGGGGAGGGGGAGACCTGGGTAGTGAGAAACTATTGGTTTTGGATAGGGTGGACGCAGTGGCAACGAGGAGGAGTTTGATTTTATCAGTTTTTAGTTTAAGAAAGTTTGAGGTGAACCAGTCTTTAATTTCAAGTAGGCAGTTAGTAAGGGACAACGGGGGAGTGAGGAAGTGGGTTTACTGGATAAAGCTCAGTGTCATCTGCATAACAGTGAAAATAAATGTTGAATTTGCGAAAAACACTGCCAAGGGGAAGGAGGTAGGTGATGAAGAGGAGGGGGCCAAGAACTGAGCCTTGAGAGACACCAGTAGTGACAGGGGGAGGGTGTGATGTGAAAGATTTGAGTTGAATAAACTGAGTGCGGACAGAGAGATATGAGCTGAAGAAGAGCTTTATGTAGAGAAGATGCCAAGAGGCCCAGGTTTTGAGGAGAAGAATAGGGTGAGAAATGGTATCAAAGGCCGCACGTTTGTATTTTTATTAGGGCGGTTTCAGTACTAGGAGAGGAAAACCAGACTGGAAAGGCTAATTTATACTGTTGAGGGGGTAAGAAAGGTGTGGAGTTGAGCAGACACTATTTTTTCAAGTATTTTGAGATCAAGGGAAGATTTGAAATGGGACGAAGATTATTAAGGAGTTGGTGGGATCAGAACCAGGCTTTTTCAGAATCGGGGAGACAGATACAGTTTTGTGAAGGGACAATACCAGAAGAGAGTGAGGAATGAATAATGGAAGTAATGAAGATGAGGAGGGAGGTAAGACAGGTTTTGACCAGAGCTGTGGGGATGGGGTCAAGAGAACAGGTAGAGGACTAGGATTTTCGAATAAGGTCAGAAATTTCAGAAGAAGTGAACAGTAGGAAGCAGGAGAATGACTGGCTTCGGAATTGCTGGTGAATGGAGCTGATTTTTTTTTTTTATTAAAAAAGGTTATCAAAGAATACTCACTTATTCTGACTTATCAAACAAGTCTGACTTGAATACAGGTAAGAAGGCAGGGTATCAGGGGGGTCAAAAATCTTGTGCATAATAGAAAAGAGAGACTTGGAGTTTCCGTCATTGGAGGAGATAAGGTCAGAATAGTAGTTTGATTAAGTAATGGCTATTAAGTTTTAATAGTGAAGAAGCTGAGTTTTATGCATTTCTTTGTGTATGGAGAGACCAGTTTTTTTGTGGAGGCGTTCAAGTTGCTGACCTTTGGCTTTCAAGAGGCGGAGCTCAGGGGTAAAGCAAGGGGCAGAGGGGGAAAAGGACACAGACCGGGTTTTGAGAGGGGCAAGGGAATTGAGAATATTGGACAGTCCAGAGTTGTAGTGGGTGACAAGGTGGGCTGGAGAGGAAAGAGCAGGAAGTGGGATATTGTCAATGTGGGAAGATAAAATGTCTGTGCTTTTATGTTCTTAATATTGCGGGAGGAAATCTGTCGGACAGGCTTGATTATGGAGAGAGACAGGGAAATGTTGAAGGACAGAAGAAAGTGATCAGAAATATGGACATCATCGCCAGCGAAGAAGAGTAAGGGGAGTTAAACCAGAGCAACAAATCAAAATCCAGCGTATATCCTTTTATGTAGCTGGGGAAATCAACATACTGATGAAATCCAGAACTGTCCAGGCAGGAGGTAAAGTCTCTGGTGAGTGAAAGGTTTACATTGTCCATATAAATATTGAAATCACCTAGGAGAATGACATTAGGAGAGAGAGTAGTCAGGTGGGTAAGTAGTATGGATAATTCATTTAAAAAGTCAGTGTGTGGTTTGGGAGGATGATAGACTATGGCAATAAATATTGGAGTAGGACCAGGCAGTTCACATGCAAAGCATTCCATAGAGCGGAAAACTGGAATGGAAACTGGCAACAACTTCTACTTCTCGCGATGAAGTAACGCAGGAGACCTCCCCTCTTGGCCCACGGCCACAGAGGCAAAAAAGTCATTAGGTTGTTGCCAGGTTTCCGTAAGACAGAGGAAGTCCAGCTTACGGTCACTCAGGGAGATCACTGGACAGAGCTGACCCTTGTTTGTGAGAGACTGGACATTCAGGAGACCAAAGTTGACGGTAGAGTTGATATGACAGGAGGCGGGGCTTGCTGCCTTAGCCAGGCTAGCAAGCGAACTGAAGTCAGCAGTCCGACTGGGATATCGGCGAGAGCACCGAGAAGTTGAACAGAATGATGGTATTGGATTGGAGTCATCGATGTGGAAATTCCGGCGAGATCCACGGTGGATGTATCTCCAGCCGGAAAGGAGCATGATCTCTGGGTGTAGCTGGAGAACTGACGGTGGGAGGCATAGAGCAGAAGCACCGGGCAGAGGAGGGAGATCAGCTGCCAAATACCAGGAACAAAAATGCCCCAGATTGTCATGACCGGGTTCCTGGTGTGACCCAATTATACCCGAGCCACCACTAGAGAGCGGATACAGGAGTAAAAGGTTTAACAAGGTTTTATTTTCACAAGCTTTAAAGTTAATGAGCTGCCGGTTCTGGTTCTGGCCTGGGAAACTGGTTCACCGGAGTCTGCGTGAAAGACAGTTCAGTTAGCGTTGCACATAGGAGTTTGATTCTTGATAGTTTTCTGATTTGTACCTTGAGGGTTCTTGAGGAAAGCCTTGAAAGGGAAACTGTTTGGAATCTGGAGAGGATTTGATCAGCAGAGTCTGTAAGCTGCTTCAGCGTCTTACTTCTTAAGAATGAGCTGACCTTGGCTCTGAGTTTCCCAAGCTCTTGGTCCTGAGCTGCATGGAAGTCCAGAGAGAGGCTTCAGGTTTGGCTCAGAGGGCAGGCTCGGCAGGTTAAGCTCTTCCTGAGCTTCACAGGGGAAAAACTGGTTTCCTGGAAGACAGAGACAAAGGTTAGAATCAAGACTGGATTCAGAAGTTGACTAAGGTTCACAGAGGTACTAGGCTTAGGTGCTAACCAACTGGATCAACACTGCGGCGTTGAGGCAAGGTCTGAAGACAGCTTAAGTACTGTGGATCCTCTAATGATGGAATGGGCTGCAGCTGTGCAGGAGGCTCAACTCAGGAGGATCCACGGCGGACTCTGCTGGAGAAAGGTGGTACTTCTCCAGCCCCCAACAGTACCCCCCCCTCAACGACCGCCCCTTGGCGGTCCGGAAGAGGTCGATGGACAGGAACGCTCGTACTCCTCAATCAGGGATGGATCGAGGATGTAAGAGCCGGGAACCCACTGGCGATCCTCCGGGCCGTAGCCCTCCCAGTCGACGAGGTACTGCCAGCCGCGACCTCGCCGACGGGAGTCCACGATTCGACGGACGGTGAAGGCAGGATGACCATCGACTTCCAGGGCGGGTGGTGGGGAGTCGGATGGTGGGCACAGAGGACTTGAGACAACAGGTTTGACTTGGGAGACGTGGAAGGTAGGGTGAATACGGAGAGACTGAGGTAGTTGAAGACGGACGGCTTCCCTTGAGGGGAATGTCTCGAGTGGATAGCCATACCTCTTGGCCCACGGAGTACTGGGGGGCGGGGCGTCTCTTGGAGTCGGCAAAGCGCTTGGTAGTCTCAGAAGATCGATTGAGGTAGTGATGGTTTTCCCATATCCGCAGCTGCCTGATGCAGGTTGACTGACTGGACCGAAATCTCGCTCATGGAAAAGTGGAGGTTGGTAACCGAGACTGACCTGAAAAGGTGATTGGCCGGGTGGAAGCAGATTTGAGGGAATTATGTATATATTCAATCCAGGTGAGATATTGCACCCAGTCAGTGGGATTGTTTGGGATGTCAGACAATGGAGGGTTGATTCCAGCTGTTGATTCATCCTCTCTGTTTGGCCATTGGACTGTGGGTGATAACCGGATGTTAGAGAGGACTTACAGTCGAGAGCAGAACAGAATGCCTTCCAAACTTGGGATATGAACTGGGGCCACGGTCAGAGAGGATCTCCTGGGGGATGCCATGACGGAAAACGTGTTTCACCAGAAGCTGAGCGGTTTGGAAAGCCTTGGGAAGTTTCCCTGAGAGGGATGATGACAGGGATTTCTCGAGAATCGACCAACGATGGTGTATATAGTGGATATACTCTCGGAGAGGCCAGGGGAGACCGTGATCTAAGTCACTGCAATATGGGACCATGGACTGCAGGGGAACCGGAAGAGGCTGTAGCAGACCTGAAGGAGGCTGATGTGAGGCTTTATTTCTAGCACAGGTGGGACAGGCCAACACATACTCCTTTGACATCTCTGTGAAGAGTTGGCCACCAGAAGCCGCCTCGCAAATTCAAGGCTAACACGGTTCTACTGATCCCCGTGATGGTAAGCGGAAAACTTGGCTACGCAGCGCATCCAATGAATTAGGGGCTTGGAGACCTGACAGAAGATGCAGGTGCAACATAAGTTCGGGTTAGCTTCGGACCGCTACGCTGGGTCGTGGGTTCTTGTAGCCAAGGCTAGTGTTGATTCAGACCCTGTGATCTCCCAGGTAATCCTACTCCAACGGTACAGGATGCGGGAAGCGTGACTGGTTCAGGGCGCCTCAGTGTTGATCGACGGAGTATAGACGAGAGAGAGAGAATCGGGTTTTGACATTCTTGGATCCGGTCTGTAGGAGATAATGAGATTGAATCGCGAGGAAGAAAATGGACCAAATTCTGGACTTACTTGGATTGGCTTGTTTGGCTGGACTGGATGTAAGCAAAGGTCCCTGTGATCCGGCTCCAAACAAGCAGTCCCGGGTGCTCAGCTCCCTCCAGCCAGTGTCTCCATCATTCCCTCCAGCCAACTTGATGGCCAACAGCTCACGGTTCCCCCAACATCAGAAGCCTGTTTCTGGCGGAAGCAAAAGTTCACGTGAGAAAAGTGCCGCGACGGATGGATCTTTTGATCAGTGTCGAGTCTCTGAGATAAGACCCCCTACACTCGGAATCAGAAGGCCCACTTCGAGGATGAATTGTTTGGATGGGTCAGGCTGAATTAACACGGCTGCTCTGGAAAACAAAGATTTCAGTTTCTCAAATGCAGATTGTGCCTCAGGGGTCCATTGAAAAGTTTGTTTGACTGAGGTTAGCGAGGTTAAGGGAAGAGCTGTCTGGCTATAGTTCCTGATGAATCGGTCGATAAAAGTTGGCGAACCCAGGAATCTCTGAAGCTGCTTGCGGTTTTCAGGAACTGGCAATTCCAAAACAGCCTTTTATTTTGTCTTCAGAAGGCAACACTGCCCGCCCTCGAGCACAAAAACCCCAAAAAGGTGACTGGAAGGCTGATGAAACTCATTTTTCAGCTTTGGCCGAACAGTTTGTTCTCCAGTAATCTTTGCAACACAAGCATGACATGTTCTTATGTTCAGAAAGGTTCTTTGAATAAATTAGTATGTCGCCAATGTAGACAAACACTAACACATTTAAAAAGCTCCTGAGAACATCATTCACAAGGGCTTGAAACAGGCAGGGGCGCTTGTTAAACCAAAGGGCATGACCAAGTATTCGAACTAGACCCAAGGGGTTTTGAAGGTTGTTTTCCATCATCTCCATCTCGATTCTAAGAAGATGATAAGCATTCCTCAAATCTATAGTTTGGTGAAAACAGTTGCTCCTTGTACAGGTTCAAATGCTGAGGCGAAAGTAGAGGAAGAGGGTATTTGTTTTAATTGTTATTTGTTCCAAACTCCTGTAACTCCATACATGGTCTTAAGGAAGCCAGCCCTTCTTGCCAACGAAAAAGAACCCAGCACCCAACGGAGAAGAAGATGGGTGAATTATCCCAGCAGCTAAAGACTCGTTAATGTACTTTTCCATGGTTTCTCGTTCTGGTTTGGAAATATTGTATAATCTGCTGCTGGGTAGAGGTGCTCCAGGTAATAGCTCAATCCAGACATGGGCAATGTGGAGTCAACAAGTCATCTCCATGTCATGTATTTGTTCTACCCAGCCACTGAAGCAGGTTAGTCCAATCTTCACCGTGAATTAACCTGTGCAGATTGGACTCACCTGGTTAATTGGCTGGGTAGATTAAATACATGACATGGAGATGACTTGTTGACTCCACATTGCCCATGTCTGGCTCAATCACACAGTCATATGGTCTGTGTGGTGGAAGGGACGTAGCACTGACCTTACTGAAGACAGGAGCCAAATCATGGTACTCAGATGGGACAGAAGAAAGGTCAGGAGAGTCCATCTCCCCCCCACCTCTAGG
>JAGKQL010000063.1:3190467-3217258 GCA_018398635.1 Cyprinodon brontotheroides
GGCACTAGGGCGAGGAGGGCCAGAAACAACAAAAAACAGAGTCCAGAGGGCAGGCCTGAGGATCCTAACACCCAGTGCTAACACTGAACACTCTATACCGAGCTATCTCTGGAAATACATCCCGCACACAGAGGGGTGTTTTCATCATTGCTGGAGGTTTTAACCAGGCTAACGCAGACTGTTCTCACTCATTTTTAACAATATGTGGACTTTGCTACTTCAGGGTGAAAACACTTTAGACCTGGTTTACTCTAACATCAAAGATGCGCATTCAGAGCAGCTCCCCACTCCCACCTGCGGTTCATCAGATTATCACTTATCTGCCATGCTTATCTCTGCATATAAGCCCCAGCTGATCAGGAAAACCGACAGTTTGAGGCACTCAAACCTTCCAAACAAGGTCAAACAGCACTCCAGCGAGTGAAAGCTGTTCCACACCAGGGGAAGGAGGCACTAAACCTGGGCGTAGCTGAAGTGGGGAAAACTCTGAGGAGAGTCAACTGGAAGGAAGGGTCTGATAACATACGTGGTAGGGTGTATAAGGAGTGTGTGCAGATCAGCTGGCTGGTGTCCTCACAGACATTCTTAACACCTCGCTGGACCAGTCCCTAGTGCCAGCATGCTTCAAGCCTGGCACCATTATTCCAGTCCCAAAAAGCCTTAGGTCTACTCACTCAATGATTACTGGCCAGTCGCATTGACTCCAATCATAATCAAGTGCTTCGAAAGGCTTGTTAAAGAACACATCGTCTCCAGTCTGACGCCAACATTCAACCCGTTCCATTTTGCCTACTGACGAAACTGCTCCACTGAGGTAGCCATCTCTGCTGCTCTTCACCTGAGCCTGGCACACCTGGAGGAGAGAACACTCATGTCGCGGATGCTGTTCCTGGACTTCAGTTCAGCTTTCAACACTTTCATAAATCCCACAGCATCTGATGGGCAAACCGGAACAGCTGGAATTCAATGCACCCCTCCGCAACTGGCTGCTAGACTTCCTCACCAACAGACCTCAGTCAGTCCGGGTTGGACAGAACACCTCTGATGTCATCCAGTCTAAACACAGGCTCCCCTCAGGGCTGCGTCCTGAGCCCCTTGCTGTTCACCCTGATGACACATGACTGCATCCCCAGGTTCACCACCAATCACATCGTGAAGTTTGCAGACGACACCACAGTGGTGGGGCCTCATCAGAGACGACAGCGACCTGGACTACAGAGAGAGGTAGAGCAGCTTGTGGACTGGTGCAAAGATAACAGCCTGATCCTGAACGTGGAGAAGATGAAAGAAATCATCTTGGACTTCAGGAAGAACCGGCCTAACCACGCTCCACTGGTCATCAACAGCTCAGCTGTAGAGGTGGTCAATAACACCAAACTCCTGGGGGTGCACATCACAGACACCCTCACCTGGAATATATACACCACCTCACTGGTCAAAAGGGCACAGAAGCGCATGTACTTATTGTGGAGGATGAGGAGCGCCCACCTGCCCCCACCCATCCTCACCACCTTCTACAGATGCACCATAGAGAGCGTTCTGACCAGCTGTCTCACTGTGTGGTGTGGAGGCTGCAGCCCCTCAGACTGGAAGAAAGTGAGGAGAGTGGTGAGAACAGCAGAGAAGATCATTGTGGCTCCTGTTCCCTCCATAAAAGACATATTATCCCAAGTTTTACTCATGATTGATGCTGATTGGCTTTCTGCTGTTCCAGCCTGCCCCAATCAGTATGTAACTGGCCAGGACTGGCTGCATTCAAACAGGACTTCCTGTTTGAATGTTTGATAGCATCAAATACGTTATTAGTATCTTGTTGCGGGGATTTTGAGTGAAAATAGGGAAATGTGGTGGCGTTTTTTTCCTGAAGATGCAAATTATCCTGCAGTATTCATGCCTTTGTTGATTTACTATGACGTTTGGAGCCATTGTTTTACTGGAACTATGGTCTTTAGAGCAGAAAGAGGAGGAAAATATTGGAGTTTTCCCCATGGGACGACTAAAAGGTAAGAACATGACCTTTGAGTTCTGTGTATCTCTCACGTTTCTCTTGATAAAACGACTGCGGCATTTGTTGAGGTTAAGTATGCTTTAAATCAACTGAAAGAGGAGAACCAGAGCTTTCTGTAGATATGCCGACATGCTTTATTGACAGTGATATACTTATATGTGTCAAGGGGAGGTTGGAGGTTTGACAGGACCAAAATGCAGACACAAAGCTAGAGGTGGTTACTTAAAGGTTTAATTAACCAAAAGTTCAACAAAAGCAAAAATCCAAAACATAAATCCACAAAAATCAAAACAAAGTAATGACGACAAACCAGCAAAGAGTGACTGAACAGGAGGAGATTACTGTATATGGGAGAGAGAAACAAAGACCAGGCTAATTAGCAGATTGTGAACAGAGGCAAGAAGGGAGCTAGGGAAAAGGCGACTGACACAAGAGGGCAAACAGGAAATATCCATGAACTCAAATAAAATAAAAAATACCTAGAATACAAGAATCAAAATAACACCTATGAAAACTCAAAATAAAACTTGAACAAAACCAAAACCATGACAATATCTACATGTGCTGAAAGTTCAAAGCCCTCCCCTGGCCCAGGGGCCCAGCTGGGACATTTAAGAATTAAATAACAACTAAGCAATATCAATATACTTTAACAATTGAAACCAGGATTTTGTATCTGTTAATCAAAATATGTGGTGATTTAGTGACACCTATCGTTATCCACAGCCCGGGACTGCAAAAATGTATCGAGGAATGTCAAAATTCTCTACTCCTTGGTATCTTTTCAATAGAGAAATATACAAACAAGCAAAATTATACAGAGAGTATTAAATTGCAACTTTTACATTTATGTTGAAGCTATTAATTTACAAAACATTTATGCTGATGCATTAAATTAAATGCAACACAAACTTATTGAAACAATAGTGTGAGATGAATCTTTTTAAACCACAAGAGGTAAGACGAGATGCAGTATTTTTTGGCCTTGGGTAAAATCTACAATACTACCGCACTAGATGAACAAACTTTGTTTATGAAATTACCATCCTTTTTTACTATAAAATTAATGTCAAATTTTAACATACATTTGTATGTAAAAAAAAACAACACTGAAGATGCTATTTTAAGACTACTTATTAATTTGTATCATTCTGCTATAGTTAAGTAACAAAGAACAAGTACTTTGTTACCTTAATTAAGTACAAAATTTTGGCTATCTATACTTTATATGTTGGGATCTGGAGCTGTACCACCTTTCTCCAGCAGAGTGCGCCGTGGATCCTCCTGAGCTGAGCCTCCAACACACCTGAGGCGCATCTGAGTCATTAGAGGATCCTCCTGTATATAACCTGCCTTCAGACCTTGCCTCAACGCCGCAGTGTTGATCCAGTTTGGTTAGCACCTGAGCCTAGCATCACCTGAGAATCTTTGTTGTCTCTGATTAGATTGGATTCTAATACCTCCTTGTCTCTGCTTTCAGGAATCCATTTCTCTTGTAAGCTCTGGATGAGCTTAACCTGCCGAGCCTGCCCTCTGAGCCAAACCTGAAGACTCTTCTCTGGATTCCCATGCAGCTCTTGGCTAAGAGCTGGAAACCCAAAACAAGGTCTGCCCTCAAGTCAGAAGTAAGACGCTGAAGCGGTTATTGGACTCTGCTGAACTAAACAGTCTCTGGACCCAACAGTTCCTCTCTCAAAGCGAAACCCGGATTAATCAAGGTATCCTTCAGAAACTCTCTAACTCAAACTCTTCAGTTCCTGAGCTAACTGAACTGTCATCCTCACAGACTCCAGTGAACCTGCCCCCAGGCCTGAACCAGTTCCAGTGTTTATTCCATGTGCTTGTGATCAATAAACATTGTTAAACTTTCCATCTGTCTCCCGTGAATTTCTGCATATTGGGCTTTTCTGAAACCCATCATGACACTTTACTGGAATCATTATTTTTTTTAGACAGTTTTTATTCCTACTACTTACATTTTTGCAATTATTTCTACTTTCAACTCCTTATATCTTAACGATAGACTTGCTAGTTTTGTTTAATTTCAGCTCATTTTCGTTATGGCCTGTTGGTATTTGAAAAAATTATGGCATCAGGGGCTCAATCCACCGACGACTTACCCTGCTGATTCCTCTCCTGTGGAACCAATAGCTACCAATAGCTCAGGACGTTTTAAAACGTCTATACCTCTATAGTTATGCTGCTATAGGCCTAGACTTCTGGAGGACATGGGGGACCCCCATTTCATCATTCTGCTTCATTCTATCTATATTCTCCCACTCTGCAAGAATCTGTAAGTTCAATCTCTAACATTATGCTGTCTCTGCTTTTTCCGCCTTTTACAGCTGCTTACTGTATCTCTGCTTCTTCTTCTTGAACTGATGCGTACCGACGAAGATGACGCATTTCACACTGAGCCTCCTTCCGGTTCTGCTGGAGGTTTTTCCTGTTAAAAGGGAGTTTTTCCTCTCCACTGTCACCTCAAGCATGCTTAGTGTGAGGGATTACATTCAAGTCAATGAGTCGATGCAATCCACTGGTTTTCCTTTGATAGAAAACTTTGAATCAATTTGACTGGATGATTTGGTGAACTGTAAAGTGCCTTGAGATGACATGTGTTGTGAATTGGGGCTATGGAAATAGTGTGCTAAATAAATACATATACATATACATGTATATAGCAAATGTATACATGTACATATGCACATCCATATACAGACCTATATATATATATACACACATATGAAGAAAAAAACCTGTCTCAATTCAAACCATACTCAAAACTCTTCCGGTCTCCTTATTTTCACAGGCCTCGAAGAACCCAGTCCAGATAGAGGGGGTCACTGGAAGAAGCAGCCTCTGAAATAAAAAACACCTGTTTTTTTAAGCCCAGTCCTGAGCTGTAAGCAATTCAAACACACACTCTTATATCTGCTGGAGCCCAGACCGCGATGCCAGCATCAGCATGATGGTGACAAGTACTGGCTGGTAATCTTAATACAATGAAGTACATTTGAGATTTTGGGCATCAAAAATTTAACGCCCTGTCTGTATCTGCCACAGTCATCAGTAATACTTGCTGTTGCCGACCTGTTTGAACATCCCACAGCAGGTTCAAACAGTAAATCTATTCACCTGTGTGCAAGTTGTGGCTGAATTTCTGCTTTTCTTTTTTTTTTTTACATGCCAGTTAGATCCTCCAGGATGTAACCGACTTACGAACCAGAGGTAAGCTCCTATAACATTTATACTTTCTGATGAACCTGTTATTCCCTAATAACCTCACTTTTCATGTCTTCTCAGTGCTAGACCAGAATTCTATCAGTTTCCCAGTCAGACACACTGATTCAAATCCATTTTTTGCTTCAGTTTGTGTTTCCCCATGCTTAGTCAATATAATTAATGAATACAGTAAAATATGTTTATAATGCCTTAAAACCCTGCATATATACCGGTGTGCACTCAGAGATCAGACCATGGTTCACATAGTATTTCAGACCTATAGATGTTTCTGTGCATGTCTGCACCACTGAACAGTAGTTCAATAACACCCAATCTTATTGACATTACCAAAAAAAGTAAAACATCTTTAATCAGTAGCTGATTCACTTGCTGTGTTCATTCTCTAGAGACAGATTACTCATCCCTTTGGTATTATGCTTGCTACTAATTTGAACAAAAACAGAATGTAGTATTTATGCTTTTCCAGAATGTGATTTTATTAACAGTTGCATTGAAACACTGTAAGAGTTTCTCTACAGTGACTTAACAAAACAATAAGAACATTGTTAACCATGAGTATGGTCTCAAAAGATAAGGAGGAATCAGGAAGAATGTTGGTGTTCAAGGACTATACAAAGTATACCGTACATACATTATAATGTAATTATATATATATATATATATATATATATATATATTTATATATATATATATATATATGTACATATAATTATACATTTTGTTTTTTTTTTTTATATGTAACTTTACTGGATTGTCTGAATAAAGTTATTCATTAATTCATTGTAAACAACAGCTAATTAAATGTAACAATGGTTTAAGAAAAATGCTTATGACTGTGAATATATGCTGCGCTCATTATTTTATATAAGATGTAATAAACCAATATTAGTTGATCTGATTTGTTACTCACTGCTTTTTAAGAATTTGAATAACAGCTCCCACATTTAAAGTGTAAACCTGCTTTTTAAAGTTATTACTAATCATAAGTTATCTAAGCTATTTTTTAAAAGATTTATAGATTTTTATTTACAGATTTGAATATAAAAACGAGATAAAGAAACAAAATACAATGATTAACCTACATTTACAGTTACATTTGAACTGTAATTTATGTTCAACCAAACAAATCTTTGTTCAAAACCTCATGTCTCTAGAAAATATTTGTTTGTGTTGATGCATGACTAGAACATTAGAAGTGAGACAAAATAATATTTTATTAAGGTTTGTTAATTATAAACAAAATGTATAATTATTTATTATTACAGTCCATATATAGCTTCAGGTCTATAACACCTGGCCTGGGGAACACTTCAAACATACTGTCAGGTTGTGTGGAAGCTTTGAGGACCCAGATAGAGAGAGGAGTTGGCACAGATGAGTTTTTGATGATTTAATGAAAGCCCAAGGGGAACAGAGGCAAACATCCAAAATACAAGAATACTAAAAAAAAACCAAAAAAAACCAATCAGTCAGGGAAAATACTCCAAGGAAGCAAGAGACTAGAAAGCAACAAAACATCAACAACACAACAAACCAATTATGAGTGAAGGCTTTGCTGCTCTTTTAAGCCCAGCACTCCGATGAGGAAGATTATCCTCACCTGTGTAGGCTACCCAGGTTCTCCATAAAGATCGTCTCTGGAAAAGATACTTAACTCACACTCACTCACACACAGGAACCCTGACACATACAGTTTCTGCAAGGATGTGAACCCAATACCACACTCTAAGATTGACCAAAGAAGCATACCCAGGCATAGGTGCAACTACCTGACACAGGGCCTTTACCAATGCCTAGATTGTCTCAGTTTCAGTGTGAATTTATGTGGGTTATTAGAATACCAAAAGCAAATAGAAAGGATAGGATACATTAGTAAAACAAACCAAAAAAAAAGCTATCCAAGGACAAAGGGTTGTGACAAGGTCTAACTCTCTTCGTGAAGAAGTGAATACCAAAGCAGCAACAGAAACCTCAGCAACACTTCTTTGGTGAAGTTTATCTTTTCATCCACTGTGTTTGAAAAAAAAAATAATGCAACTGTTTTTGGTATTTACTTAATCATATTTAGTTACATTAACAAAATTGTTACTAAATATCATTAAATAAATGCCAAAGATGGTTGCTGTCATGATATGCCCTGATAGCTGACCTTGATTACTCCTTTATCCACCTGCTGTTCCCGCATCGCTCTGTAATTATCATTCATCTTATTCACCTGCTACTTCTGCTATATATATAAGGTTCTGCCCAGTGAGACAAGCCAGTTTCTTCAGGCAAGTTTATTCACTAGCTAGTGGTGAGAGCATTTCAGATCTCTCACCAAGCCTGCTCACTGAGGTTACTGCTCTGGGCAGCTGCCACTACATCTCATTTGGCAGTCCATGGAGAAGATGGACTGATCTGTTTAGTTACACACTCAGATAATCATCGCCTGTCAGAATATCATGCTCACTTACCTGTGTTTCTCCCTCCAGAGTTTCAGTGATTGGGTAGTGTCCCCCCCCCAGCTGCTGCCGTCCATAGATCCATAGCAGCTCTGCGTATCTGTGCTGTTTGCTATTTAATAAATGTTTTGAACTTTCCCACTGTCTGTCTCACCTTGAATACTGGGTCCATCTGTCTGTATGTAACAGAAGTAAAACAAACAAAATAGCTAGGCCGCACCAGGTGGATAAGATGAACAATGATTAGGAACCTGGCAGATTTAGGCAGGTGAATGAATAGAACAATTAAAGAATTTCCCACATGCAAGACTCAAGCCGGGGAAAAAAATACTAATAATCATAATCCTAATGACTGTCTTCCAATGGGTCCCTTTGTGGCCAGATCATTCTGTCAGATCTCAAACTAACGAACCAGAACATACAGACATCAAACAGAAAACAATGATCTGGCCCCGATAGCTGGGCTGAGCTGTATATGAAGCACCAGACCCAGGTGGATAAGATGAAGAATGATTGGAACTGGGCAGAGTTAGGCAGGTGAATGTAGTGAAGAATTAAGGCTCACTATCAGGGCAGATCATGACATGTTGCATTATTTTATTTTAGTGTTGGCAGGGCCATTAGTCCCAACCAATCCTCTGCATAAATTCAATTATTTTCTTCATGCTGTTCCTTTCAGATTATTGCAATACCAATGCTTAAACAATCCTGTGCATGACTAAAAGTTAATCTTGTTCCATGAATAAAAGTATTTAATATTTGTGCCTGTAAAAATGTCTTTAAAATTACAATTTCCATTTTAAACAAAACAACCTCTTTCTGAAAGTGTGCCTAAGTTCAGCCATGCGGAAGGCATAGATCGCTGGGTCTATAAGGGCGTGGCTCATCATCAGCACCACATGAAGTTGAAACAAGGATCTGTAGCATTCGCAATATGGATTCAAAGGACATACCATGATGATAATAAGATGGACGAAAAACGGCGCCCAACACACTACAAATGCCCCAAACAGAATGGTGAGAGTGAGAGCCCCTCTCATATTACTGCCCCACCTCCTCTTATGCTGAGATTTGTCCCTGCCACAACCAGGTAGAGCTGCAATGTTCCTGGCATGAATGCGGGCCATCATGAACATGTAGACATAAAGGAAGCGAGATAGCTGCCAGTATAGATGAAGAAGAAGACAATGAAGCAAATTATGATGAAACCTAGGAGTCTGAGAATTTCACCATTAGTACAGCTAGCACTGCACATAAAGTCCAGATGAGCCCCAAGATAGCTCCAGTCCGCTGCATTGTCATGATGTTGTGGTATCGTAGAGCGTGGAATATAGTGATGTATCTGTGTAACAAACACAAAAGGAGTAATTTGAGTCATTAGCAAAATATTTTTGGATTAAAGAGTCTCAGACATCTCACAATGATCGATCATGTTTTGTGTATCGAAACAGTAACAATAAATAATTAAGCAAGTGTAAATATGCAACATATTGAAGCATCATAGTACATATATGACTAATGTATGATTGCCCACCATAGGGGTTCCCACTCATCATGGTGAGTATTGCCCTGTCTTAAGAGGTGTGTTAATTGGGCTGGTAAAATCAGGTATCTGTGTCTATGCTAACCACTTTCCTCATATTAAAGATTCTTTATAGCTGCGAGGTAAATTTGTATCTTCAGCTTATAAATTCTGGAAAAACTGTACCAACCATGTAGCAGTCCGCACAATACCCCTGGTACATCATTAGAATAATAACCACAATAGTAGCATAAAAATTATAGTTATTGAAACAGCTACATTAAAAAAAGGATCAAGTTATATACCAGATAATTAAAAAAAAATAAGCTTAAAGTAATGACAAAGATGTGATGTGATAGTTAGTTTCTTCAAAAACAGATTTTTAAAAAGAAACATGTGTAGTGAAAAAAAAAATCTACTTGGGGGTCACTATGTATCTGATCTATAATCGGATATATATCTTAGATTAGAAGGACTTCTAATGTCCCTGCCTCTAATTTGTTGACCACATTTGATGTTTTTAAAAGCAATTTTGCCAATTTCAAAAGGGTTAAGGTAAGAAACATATTTAAATTGTTGCAGAAACATGAAAAATGATATAACAAATTATGCAATCAGGGCGTGAAATTGGCACCACCACATACTAATCTGATATAACTGATATATAATCTACCTATCTGTCACTTTGGCAGGTAACCAGACAAACAAACAAAACTTTTGTTTCACTCCTGTTTTTTTTCTCATTGTCCTGTGCAGCAATGTGGCAATAAGAATAATTACCTCTTGATGCCAAAAAAGAGCCCAACAGATTTTACTTTCACAAGTGTAACAGTATGGCAAATGACATATTGCTCCACTTGTTTCATTTATGCATATACATTTCTTTATTACTAATTATGCAGGGGTTTTACAGTTCATATGGACTCCACACAGTAGCAAAAATAGAGCAATAGAAGCCAGAAAGAAGAAGAAGAAAAAAAGAAAGAGAAAAAAGAGAGAAGGAAAGAAAGGAGATAGAAAGGAGACAATGGCACAAAACGATTTTCAGGTCTGCTTCATCACCTGCTTGAGAATGTAAAAAGAACAGCACAACCGAGAAAGACATGAGTGCGAGACATACAATAAAAGCAACACCTTGGAACTATCGCTGGAAGTGGTATTATTAAGTCTGACAAAATTTTACTCATGTTACCTATCGAGAGGAAGGCTAAAAATGTGGGCTTTCTGTGGAAGTTGATCTCTGAGTGATACCTGATACCAAGCACTGTAGTTGTTTTGTGAGGAATTACTTATTGCATTGCCATAGATTTATCTCCACAGAGAAATGCTCAATAATGTGTGTGTGGAGAGCCATGGGGTGCACCCCAGAACGCACTGAGTCCAGCACCAGGGACCCAAAGCCCCAGACACTCAAGAAAGGGACCCCCAAGGCACGAGGCACCAAGGAGGGCCAGCCCGGGGATACTATCCAGACTCACGAGAATCCACGAGGAGGACTGCGAGAAGTCCCCTAGTCACGCATCCCGGCCTTTGAGGAGCCCCTTGAGGGCAGAATCACTTGAGGCTCCAGCCGGCCACCACCTGAAGTGAATCGGTCCTGGAGCCCCAGGGATCACAGAAGGCCCCAGGAAGCCCGATCCCCAGACAGAAGCGGCAGGCGGCGGTGCTTGCTGGGGGCGCTGCTGAACAGCAGCGCTTGGCCACCAGGGCATCCCACCCCCAAACCAGAGCTCACAGCACCCGGCGAGCTGATGCCAGCGGGGCGGGAGTCAGAGCAGGGCGGGGGGAATGGGCATCGCACTTAGCTGAGCGGACTGGTGGGTGGGTGTTTGGGAGGGGGCAGTTCAGACTCTAACCTGGGAGAGAAAAAAAAAATGTCACAAACTCATTCACGCCTTCCCTCCCTAGTGCCCCCACTGGCACCACAGAAAATGAAAAAGAAAAAAAAAAAAAAACGCGGACACACATTCACACATAACACTCACATCCAATAATCGCAGGACCAAAGACCCGGCGGCACCGGTGGTTAGTCCCAGGATTATCAGATGACCCAATAAGTGAACCTTTTTAAACAAAATGTGCTTTCATTTAATGGTTACAACGAGGGCCGTTCCAAGCAATTTGGGGGCCCCAAAGCAAAAGAATACTTGAATATATATATACATACATACATATATATATATATATATATATATATATATATATATATACACTATATTGCCAAAAGTTGTTTTTCCACCCATCCAAATTATTGGAATCGGGTGTTCCAATCTACACGTAGCCCACAGGTGTATAGATTCCAAGCACCTAGGCATCTGGTGTTTTACAAACATTTGTGAAAAAGAATGGGTCGCTCTCAGGGCTCAATGAATTCAGCGTGGAACTGTGATAGGATGCCACCTGTACAACAAATGGCAGTCGTGAAAATTCCCTCAGCTCCTAAATATTCCTGAGTCAACTGTCCTGGCAACATTACTAAGAAAATGGAAGTGTGTTGGAGCGACAGCAGCTTTCAGCCGCAGTGGTAGGCCACGTAAACTGGCCGGGCGGGGGTCATGCAGAGGATGCTTGGCAGCTGCTGTGTGAAAAGAAAGTGCGCCAACTTTCTGCAAGAGTCAATCACTACAGACCTCCAAAACTTCATGTGGCCTTCAGATTAGCTCAAGAACAGTGCGCAGAGAGCTTCATGGAATGGGTTTGCATGGTCGAGCAGCTGCATCCAGCTCCCATACATCACCAAGTGCAATGCAAAGCGTCGGGTGCGATTGGTGTAGTGTAAAGCGCGCCGCCACTGGACTCTAGAGCAGTGGAGCATGCGTTCTCTGGAGTGGCGAATGGCGCTTCTCCATCTGGCAATCTGATGGAGCCGGGTCTGAGTTTGGCGGTTGCCAGGAAAACGTTACTTGTCTGACTGCATATTGTGCCAAGTGTAAGTTTGGTGGAGGAGGGATTATGGTGTGGGGTTGTTTTTCAGGAGCTGGGGCCCCTTAGTTCCAGTGAAAGAAAGGAACTCTGAATGCTTCAGCATACCCAAGACATTTTGGACAATTCCATGCTCCCAACTTTGTGCGGGAACAGTTTGGAGCTGGCGCCTTCCTCTTCCAACATAGGCTGTGCACCAGTGCACAAACAAGGTCCCATAAAGACTTATGGATGACAGAGGTCTGGTGTGGGAGTGAACTTGACTGGCCTGCTGAGTCCTGACCTTGCCTCAACGATACGAGTACCTTTGGGATGAGATGCGGCCCGGAGACTGAGAGCCAGGCAGCTCTAGTCCCAACATCAGTGTCTTGACCTCACAAATGCAGCTTCTGGAAGAGTGGTCAAAAATTCCCATAAAACACACTCCTAAACCTTGTGGACGGCCTTCCCAGAAGAGTTGAAGCTGTTCTGGCTGCAAAGAGTGGACCGACGTCATATTGAACCCTATGGATTAGAGGCGGGATGTCGCCTATATGTGAGTCAAGGCAGGTGAGCAAATACTTTTGGCAATACTGTGTATGGGACTTATATATATACACTCACCGACTTCTTATTAGGTACTCCATGCTGTGTAGAACAAGAGGAAAATACTGCACTATTCTTAGGTGGCATAGATTCAACAAGATGCTGGAGCATTCCTCAGGGAGTTGGGTCCATATTGACGGCGGCATCACACAGTTGCGCAGATTTCAACCGGCTGCACATCCGCGTCGCGAATCTCCCGTTTCACCACATCCAAAAGATGCTCTATTGGATTGAGATCTGGTGACTGTGGAGGCCATTGGAGTACAGTGAACTCATTGTCATGTTCAAGAAACCAGTCTGAGATGATTCCAGCTTAATGACATGGCGCATTATCCTGCTGAAAGTAGCATTCAGAAGTTGGGTACATTGTGGTCATAAAGGGATGGACATGGTCAGCAACAATACTCAGGTAGGCTGTGGCGTTGCAGCGTGCTCAAGGTGGTACCAAGGGGGCCCAAAGAGTGCCAGAAAATATTCCCCACACACCATGACCACCACCAGCAGCCTGAACCGTTGATACAAGGCAGGATGGATCATGCTTTCATGTTGTAGGCGCCAAATTCTGACCCTACCAGCTATGCGGCAGAAATCGAGGACTCATCAGACCGAGCAACGTTTTTCCAATCTTCTTTGTCAATTTCCATGAGCTTTATTACAGAGTGAGCCTCAGTTTCCTGTTCTTAGCTGAAAGGAGTGCACCCGGTGTGGTCCTTTGCTGCTGTAGCCCATCTGCCCTCAAAGTTCGGCCGTACTGTGTAGTTCAAGAGATGCTCTTCTGCCCCACCTTAGTTTATAGCGGGTGATTTATTTGAGTGCTTGTTGCCCTTCTATCTTCGAACCAGTCACGGCTATTCTCCTCCCAGCTCTGGCATCAACAAGCATTTCCGCTACACAGAACTGCACGCTCACTGGATATTTTTCTTTTTGGTTGCGTCTCTTTAAACCCTAGAGATGGTTGTGCGTGAAATCCCAGTAGATCAACAGTTTCTGAAAAAATCTGATCAGCCTGTCTGACCAGCAGCAGCACGCGTTCAAGTCCTCAAATCACCTTTCTTCCCCACATACTGATGCTCGGTTTGAACTGCAGGAGATTGTGCGGCTTCTATATACGTACACAGGATTTACGCGCCATGTAGGTGACGTTGGCTGCTTAGAAATTAAGTTTTAACGAAAGCAGTTGGACAGGTATTACCTAATAAAGTGGCCGAGTGAGTGTATATGTACGAGTAGGGCAAAAAGTATTTAGTCAGCCACCAATAGTGCAAGTTCTCCCACTTAAAAAGATGAGAGAGGCTGGTAATTTTCATCATAGATATACCTCAACTATCTGAGAGACAAAATGAGGAAAAAATACAGAAAATCACATTGTCTGATTTTTTAAAGAATTTATTGCAAAATATGGTGGAAAATAAGTATTTGGTCAGTTACAAGCAAAGCAAGATTCCTGGCTCTCACAGACCTGTAACTTCTTCTGTAAGAGGCTCCTCTGTCCTCCACTCTTTACCTTCATTAATGGCACCATGCTTGTTTGAACCCGTTATCAGTTTAAAAGACACCTGTCCACACCCGAAACAAAATTAAAGACCTGCACCAGGCTGGGAAGTCTGAATCTGCAATAGGTAAACAGCTTGGTGTGGAGAAATCCAAACTTGGGATCAATTATTAGAAAATGGACAGCCGATACAAGACCACTTATAGATGCCTGCACCAGGTGGGGTCCCATATAAGTCTCACCCCCGTGGGATCAAAATGATCACAAGAGCGGTGAGTAAAAATCCCAGAACCACAAGGGGGCTGGTGAATGACCTGCAAGAAGGCTGGGACCAAAGTAGCAAAGGCTACCATCCAGTAACACACTTTTCGCCCGCCAGGGGACTCAAAATCCTGCGAGGGTACCAGACATGTCCCTGCCCAAGCCAGCCAGTACATCTCAGGCCCCGTCTCAAAGTTTGCTAGAGAACATTTTGGATGATAGTCAGACCAGGGGTCTGCAACCGCTCATATCAAAATTACGTTTTGCCCAGAGTCCAAGACCAGAGGTAAGTTTTTTAGAGCCGCAAAATATAACATGACTTTTTCTAGAAAACCTTTTTTTTTTTTTTAAATCTTGTATAGGAAATCAGCTGTTGCCATCTCAAACAATCAACAATTAATGTATTTTTAATGTTAAAACATATATTTTCCAAGCTAATTCATAGAAAAATGTCTCTTAAAACATATTTCTGGTTCTTTTAATCTCATTCTTTTTCATCTTATAAAAAACACTAAAGCTATTGATACCGGTATATATATTATAGTGAGAATTATTTAGCTCTTTATATACATTTTAGCTACTAATAAAGAGCCGCTAGAGAGGGTCCAAAAAGCCATATGTGGCTCTCTGGAGCACATAGGTTACTGACCCACAGTCAGGCGATGACTGGGAGAATATCATATGGTCAGATGAAACTAAAATAAGAACTTTTTGGTAAAAACTCTACTCGTCGTGTTTGGGGGAGAGAATGCTGAGTTGCATCCAAAGAACACCATACCTACAGTGAAGCATGGGGGTGGAAACATCATGATGTTTTGGGCTGTTTTTCTGCTAAGGGACCAGGACGACTGATGGATGTGTGAAGGAAAGAATGAATGGGGCCATGTATAGTCAAATTTTGAGTGAAAACCTCCTTCCATCAGCAAGGGCATTTAAAAATGAAGCACGTGGCTGGGTCTTTCAGCATGACAATGATCCCAAACACGCCGCCCGGGTAACGAGTGGCTTGCGTAGAGAAGCATTTCAAGGTCCTGGGTGGCCTAGCCAGTCTCCAGATCTCAACCCCATAGAAAATCTTTTGAGTGGTTGAAAGTTCGTGCTTGCCCAGTGACGACCCCAGAACATCACTGCTCTAGAGGGAGATCTGCATGGAGGAATGGGTCGAAATACCAGCAACAGTATGTGAAAACCTTGTGAAGACTTACAGAAAACTTTTAATCTCTGTCATTGCCAACAAAGGGTATATAACAAAGTATTGAGATTAACTTTTGTTTTGACAAAATACTTATTTTCCACCATATTTTGCAAATAAATTCTTTAAAAATCAGACAATGTGATTTTCTGGATTTTTTTCTCATTTTGTATCTCATAGTTGAGGTATATCTATGATGAAAATTACCGGCCTCTCTCATCTTTTTAAGTGGGAGAACTTTTGCACTATTGGTGGCTGACTAAATACTTTTTGCCCCACTGTATATATACATATATATATAATATAGGACTAGTTTTACAGCAGAATATACTAAAATATATCCAAGTCTAGTGAAGGGGAGAAACAGATCTAGACCAAATGTACCAGGGGGCCATGAGGGGGCCAGCGTGTTTTCATGGGGGCCCAGAAAAGCATGAAATAAAAGCAAGAGATTCAAATATATTAATATAGCTGCATGAAGTGACATTTCTTTTCAATGAGGTTCAATAAAAATTCGATTTCTTATGAGGTCAATATACATTTATAATTTAGGAATTTTCATATTTTTTTTAACCTAATTGAAGTTAAAACTACAGTTTTCTATAAATTTGAATTTGAACTCAAGAAAAAATGTTAAATTCATTTGTAAAAATTTAAGCATTTTTTTTTATTTGTTGTGGGGCAAAAAAACATAACACATGAAAACTGAGATTCTATCTCAATCCCACTGAAGCTATCACCTTATTGTTTTTGAATAATTAGTAAAACAGAATTTGTAATGGAAACAATGAAATAGACTCCAAATGACCTATCAGTAATCACAGCATGTCTGTTTCAGCACATATCATCATTAGAATATCTTTTTAAAGTATTTTGTCTTCGAATGCGGGGGCCAGGACATGATCTACAGGGGCCTGTCTAGAAACCAACATGATAATGATGGCTTACCGTTAAGCAGGTGCGCAATATGCTGAAGTTCCATGAGAAAACAGCACAACCGTGTTTGAGGCTACAAGATTGAGAAAGTATTAAAATAAGAAGACCAATACTGTTTCTGTTTGGTGTTTGAAAATTACTTTATCATTTAATAAACAGTTGTTGAAAAGTTGCTGGCCTATAGGAGTGTGTATGTATGGGGCATAGTGTGTTTTCCCGGGGCGGTTGGGGATAAGCATCTCCTAATTAGTTTTTGGAACAGGATGTCTAGTAATGATAGGATGAAACCAACCAACCCCTTGATGAATATGATAAAATAGCATAACCCCAATAAAAATATGTTGGTAAATGTTCCATGGTAAGGTTTGTTTAGTAAACACAGGTGCTGCTACCCATAAACTTCAAGCTAGCACTAGTGGCTAATGATTGAGTTTTTGTAGCCTACACTGAGTGCATCCTCTCTGACAGGATTTCTTAACATTTCTAATGGTTCATCATTTTGTCATAGGCATCCTTTTTTACACAATGAGTGCACAGTAGTCCAATGTTACCCTACAGTATCTGTAAGACTCAATACATCTGTTGAGAACCTACAATAACTTCTTATGATGATATAACATGATAATATGTGTGATTCACTGTGACCTCTCTCTCGCTCTCTCTCTTTCTCTCTCTCTCCCTGATCTAAGAATTGTTGCTGTGGTGGAGTTTACATTTTACAGTGTTAACAAGTTAACAAATTAAATTCATTTTGGAAGTATTTTAAGTGTCCACTCTCACTAATTTCCATTAACATGGCCTCAAGGTATTGCTCAGTTGGTATACACATTCAGTACACCAAAAAAAAATGTGGTGGGCCAGTCTAGTCCAAAATGCCAGGGCCAATTTTTTTGTCCCAGTCCACCCCTGCCTGCAACATATATTGAAATATTTATACCCAATGATCACAATCTCCACCTGTTTGTGTTCTTCTTAACCGAGCTTACCAGCTTTTAGTTGCTTTTCGCTTTGTTTGAGCACAATGGCAGCCCACTGCTCACCAATGGAATGGGTTAAACGCAGTGGCATTTTTCTCCAATGTGTGATCAATAAAGTTGAATTATTATTATGTGTTTCATGATAAAGAGATCTTGTTTTCATTTAAATATCTATTATCGTGTACCTTCCGATGTCATATTGTGGATTCAGTCCTTCATCACTTCAAACCATGAGAATTCAATCTTCAAGCTGATTTTTCAGTTCATCTATTTTTGTGTGACTGAACACTAAATTATACAACACCCCTGATCCGTGTGTTTATGTGTATGTTTATGTAATTCTAGCACAGAGCAGGGATTTTTCCAAGACAGAGTTAAATAAAAGCACATCTTTTTGATTTTCGAAACTACTTTATTCAGACACCTCAATATATAAATAGACGAACACATTGTAAGAAATATTGAAACTTACATTCAAATATATATATTCAAAGCACTATGTGACCATGTAAGATGCTTCACAGTCACTGAACACTCTCATTGCACAAACACAAAAGCTTTAAACATACAATGAAAACCTCAGTCCACCGATGCATGTGGGGATACATTTTGCTGTTTTTTTTTCAGTGAGATGAAAACATCATATTTGAAGACTATTACATACAATAATAGCACAGAAACAAAAAAGGAGAGTCACCTTCAGAAATATTATGATGGGTCTGTTGAAATGATGCCTCCCGTTAGTGATCTCAAAACTACCCTGACTTAAAATAAACTGTAAGACTATGCAAACACAGGGAAAGTAAAACCTTGCTATTCTTCTTTTTTATCTTGAAATCTTTGGCAACAAATATGTTGAGAAAGAAACCAACTCTACAATTAATATTAGTTTCACAAAAAGTGTTTGTGTCTCTGACAATACTGAATAGTATTCAGGTTCAGTTTTCACTTGGTAGTTAGGCACCAGCACAAAACTGAAGAGAGCATTGAGAAGCTACTTGTACATTCTATTTTTTTTTTTTTACAAGGCTTCTTATAGGCAGTGGCTCAGAACACACCAGAGGGGAGGCACCATGAATAGAAGAATGTTGATCACAGCTAGAAATGACATAGAGGGGTCAATACATTTCTGTCTGAGGCGAAAATGCAATGCCTTTAAAGTCGTAGGGAATTCATATTCAAATTTCAAATCATTCTGGCTTAAACATGTATATAAATGTACTCAGACATTATTGTTCCCAAAATTCTATTTAAAAAAAAAAATCCTGTCTTAAAATATGTGGATTTTTTCTGTTATTTTATGTAGGCCAATTAGTTTTACATCAGCTTGTCCACCTAAATTCCGCCAATCATATATCAACGGTCTTCTGTCAATCAAATTTTTTCGATCATAGCATCTTGATTCATATGTCGCAGCTAACATACTCAACGGATGAAATACGAACTCAGAATCAATTTACTTTACCACTGAGTTCCTTCCTAGTGTTCAATGGGATGGACGTCTGTGTCTTTGGTAGGCGTAGAGCTAATAGAACTGGAGCAGCATTGTGAGGCAAGGGCTCAAACATGTACGACTGGAAGCCTTCTACACCAAAACCAAGCTTCTGCTCCCCTGGCAGCCTCTTCTCAACAACATCATCGCCCCTGCTTTCCTTCTCTAAATAAAACATTTATGACTTGAGAAGACTCATCCAAGGACACTCCTACACAAAAATCTCCCTCCTCTTGCATGCTGCTGTCCATGGTTCCTATGACAGTGTGGTTTCAAGTCACCAATTTGAGTGCTACTTGGTCCCAATGTAATTTACCATTGGGAACCTACTAGCACGAAGCTGCTAACTGGTTAGCAAGATGCCTCCGAGATACTGATCACAATCAAACTTGCTTGCAAACCTTCCACCACAACAATGGCAGACAACAATGGCCATTGATAATCGACCAATAAAATTCATTTTATTCACTTGTGTAAAGTCGGGAAAACACTAGTTGTAACTGTAGGGGTGCTGCAGGAACGGGACATGCAGCAGCAAGTGGAATATTCTTCTATGAGAAGGGGCATGGTTAGATTTGTTAAATTAGGCACTGTCTACACCAGTGGAATTAATGCTGGGTATATGGTGGTCTTTCATATGCCTTTACACTAAGTAGAACAATGTGATAGCGTAATATGTACCTTCATCTTTTTGTGTGCCCTTAACTTGCACTTGAAATGTAGCTATTAACCTGGTTTAAAAATGGTGACCACAGTATGTAATCATTCTGGTAACCCAATGATCAATATAATCACAACTGAACACTGGTTAATTGACAAAGATTCCCCAACAAAAGTCTTTTGAACCTTAAAGTAAATAAATACCTCTCTGCATAACATCACCTGACTCTACTGTCTATTAGAATGGGTGTTAGATTAGCTGGAAGCTCTGTTTAAATTAGATTCTATCATAGTTAAGAGGAAGACATGAATCACTGTTGGGACAACAACAGGTCAACTGATGGTCAAAAAGGCAGTCTTGGATGGGTATTCTACTGCAGATATACTGCCTGGCCAAAAAAAAGGTCGCCACCTGGATTCAACTAAGCAAATAGGTACGAGCCTCCTTTTGGATAATTACTGCATGGGCGATTATCTTTCAGCTGGCAACAAGTTATTTAACCCTAACTGGTGCAATGACTTGCTTCTCATTTCCTAAACAACCATGTCGAAAGACACATCCCATGGTCGTGGAAAAGATGTCAGTCTGTGTGAGAAGGGTCAAATCATGTTGGCATGCATCAAAGCAGAGAAAACATCTAAAGAGATTGCAGAAACTACTAAAATTTGGTTAAGAACTGTTCCAACGCATTATTATAAAACTGGAAGGATAGTGGGGATCCATCATCTTCAAGGAAGAAATGTGGCCGAAAAATATCCTGAATGATCGTTATCGGCGATCACTTAAAACGGGTGGTGAGATCAAAGCCAAGAAAAACAACAGTAGAACTCAGGGCTATGTTTAATACTGAAAGTAAGAGCATTTCACACATGCACAATGCAAAAGGAACTCCAAGATTGGGACTGAACAGCTGTTTAGTCGTAAGAAACCACTAATCAGTGAGGCTAACCGGAAAAAGGCTTCAATTTGCTAGGAGCATAAAAAAGTTTGGACTGTGGAGCAATGGAAGAAGGTCATGTGGTCCTGATGAGTCCAGATTTACCCTGTTCCAGAGTGATGGGCAAATCAGGGGTAAGAAGAGGGTAAGAAGTGATGCACCCACCATGCCTAGTGCCTAGCTGTACAAGACTGCCTAACGAGCAGTGTGTTATGATCTGGGGTTGCTGCAGTTGGTCGGGTCTAGGTTAACAGCAACAGCATGTACTCCAAAGAGCCGAGGTCAATTGCCTACCTGACCATATACTGAATAGACCAGGTTATTCCATCATCAATGGACTTTTTCTTCCCCGATAGCACTGGCATATTCCCAAATGACAATGCCAGGATTCATTGAGCTCAATTTGTGAAGAAGACTGGGTTCAGGGAGCATGGCACATCATTTTCACACATGGATTGGCCACCACAGAGTTCAGACCTCAACCCCATTGAGAATCTTTGGGATGTGCTAGAGAGGGCTTTGGGCAGCGGTCAGACTCTACCATCAATGCAAGATCTTGGTGAAAAATTAATGCAACACTGGATGGGCATACATTTTGTGACATTGCAGAAGCTATTTAAACTGCCACATTTAATCCGTTCCGTAATCAAAATAAATGCGGTCAACAAAGTATCAGAGTGACGTAACCTTTTTTTTTTTTTTTTTTGGTGGCGACTTTTTTTTTTTGTCCAGGCAGTGTGTAAGACCATCTACTAATGCAGTCCATGAGAAAACATCTAGCAAAACAATTTTAGCTGTGTTCAAAATAATATTTGCATTTATCATGGTCTGACCTGATGGCTAGAGAATATATGGCAGTAATTTAGAGCCCTTGTCATTTCAAAGCATGCTGAAGATTATGTTTAATTTTATCATATTGACAGATGTTTAGAAAGTTTAAGCAGATAGCATCCGGCCATTGATTTTACAGAATTTTTCTCCTTCTGGATGTGTATGTATTGAGGACTTGAGCATTGTATCATTGACTTTGCAGCAATCTTTTGTACTGAGCTTAAAACACGAAAGATCTCAAATCAAACAAAATCATCATTGTATCACTTTGCAGTATTTATCAAAATTCAAAGGTTCTGGGAAAATTTCACATACTTTCTTATTCTCTCTTCCAAGTTTAAAGATTCCAAAATATAGGTTACATTCAATTCAACTCAATTTAAAAAATACTTAATCAATCCCAAAGGAAAATTAAATGATGACGTAACTCAACATTTAATTTTCAGTTGAGATTAATAAAGTTGCTCAAGGTAACATATAAAGAGGATTTGGATGAAACCCCCACCTTATCTTTAAAGTATGTTGGGTTGGTTTGTATGCGCTTCTGTTTTAAAAGTGGAGTTAAGTTTTGTTGGGATATTACGCTTCGTATTCAAATATCAGCCTACTCCCTGTTTTGATTTATGATAAGTTTGACTCAATCTTTTACCAAGCCATACACCCTTAACATGTTACCAGTCCATCACAGCGCAACACAAAGACACACAGGACTAATTACGTGGGACACACTAATATTAAAGACAAATTAAGAGGCCAAATATCCAGTCATGATATATACGACTATGTGGTAAAGTCAAAGTACCCAGAGAGCCGACTCATGCATTGGAACCCTCAAGACCGATTTATCGATTAAAGAAAACTTGCTTTAAATGAATGAGAACTCCTCACATGTCCGGAGCAGGCCAGTCTGAGATGACAACATCTGAATTTATTGCTCCAGATAGCTCTGAAGAAAAACATTGACACCATGCTCCTCTGAAGAGGCACTGTTTATCCTTCTGGAGGTCAGTGTTCCTTGCCAGATGGGTTAAGATGTGTGTCTGAGCTGGGGCTATGTGTGAAGGTACCTGAACCTTATTGTTTCTGTCACTCTGCTGCCTTGTAAACAATGCTGGGCAGAGACAAGGAAGTTAAAGCACTGCTTAGGTCTTGTTTAGTGAATCTGTCTGGTTGGACAGAATTGTGTCCTTACTCCTTCAAATAGTTAAGTTACACTGTGGGGCTGTTGTTATAAATTAAATTTCCTGCATTTCCCTTGCTTTCCTCTGGTTTCTCATTGAAATTTATATATCTGACATATTACATCCTTAATAAGCCAAAGTGGTCAGCTCCTCCAATTGATAGGCAACTGTGAGGAAAATACCTGCTCAGCTGTGGCTAAAATCTTATCTCCATTTTGAATCCCTGATCAGATTAAGAGATCTGGTTTCTATTGTAAAACACAGGATGTAAAGTTATGTTGACATGCCCAAATTCACATTTCATTGGGCAATTTGAGTGTATTTTGAATGTTCATTAGTAGTTTTGAATGCTCATGAACTCATGAACTTAAGTTGAAATTTCAGAACTTATTACTTACAATGTTAAGTTTAAGTCAATTATAAAAATAAGCCATGATGGCTAACTTAAGGATATTGCTTTTTACATTAAAAAGTCCAGACCAAGACCCAACTGGTTACCAAACTAAAATAATTCCCCCATTTTTCACCAAATGTTTTATGATTTAAACTTTACTTCAAATCAAATTTACTTCATTGTTGTTTTCTTCAATCTGGGTAAAAATGAATCCTTGATCATTTGTGACTTTCTCTTAACAGTCATTCAGTGATTATCAGTGAATTAATTTCCAAGTTTCTTCTCTGAGCACTATGGAGAGACATTCAAATTAAACAAACCCACTGAGTTTTGAAGCTCAACGAGTTACTTTTGCTTTTTTAGCTCCCACTTGTTCAACCCAAAAATTCAGCAAAAACAAATTCAGTAAAATACTTTTCTGCCAACATTGTGAATACTGTTACTGACATATGGATTGTACCATTTATAACATAAATCAGAGTTTTAAACTTGTTACTATGTCCATAAATCTGCAAATCATGTCATTTTCTTCCTGTGCTGTTGCTGTTTGTACAGCTCTCACTGTAGCACAACAACTTTTTTAGATACTAGTTTTCTAGATTTAATGATTTACTTTCTCCTGTTACTTTTTGGATTCTTGTGGGCATCCACAGCTATAATGTGCTTATTACAAAAACTGAATGACACAGACAGAGTGAGGGCTGTCTCTCTGATAAACAAAATGGGCACCATGCCACCAACCATGGTAGTCAGAGATTCTGCTAGAACAATCCAAGCCTTTTGAACTATTACACCATGCCTTTCCTCTTTAATGCATAACAAGATGGGCTGCACGTGTACTTTTCCAATTATTACTTACCTGTTCTTTCCTTTTTTTGTTTCTTTTATTTCTTTTAAAGCATTCTTGTGGTTGTAGGTTGTAGGGTTGATGATTTGACCTTTGGAAACCAATGTCATACTCCTGGTTTGTGTGCAAAATATTTGCAATTTAAGTTGATTTTGTCTGCTTTACGGTATATGTACTATTTTTCATTAGTATGTAACTCAATATCATTATTATATAACTTATGTTGATCTTTTCCTGTCCTACTTTGTTTTTAAGTATAAATTTAAAAGAATTTCTGTTAAGGAAGATTCAATTCAATTTCAATTCAGTTTATTTATATAGCGCCAAATTCACAACACAGCATGTCATCTCAAAGGCACTTTACAGTTCAACCAGATCATACAGTCAAATTGATACAAAGTTTCCTTATCTAAGCAAAACCAGTTGATTGCATGCGACTCATTGACTCAAATGCAATCCCTCACACTAAGCATAACTTGTAGTGACAGTGGAGAGGAAAAACTCCCTTTTAACAGGAAGAAACCTCCAGCAGAACCAGGCTCAGTGTGAGCAGCCATCTGCTGAGGCCGACTGGAGTTCAGGAAAAGGACATAATTTTACAATTACATTTGTTTCATTTCTAATTTCTTGATTGAAAAAAAAACAAACAAACAAAATGGAAAGATGTAAATATCTTCCAGAGGTCCTAAACAAGACACTACATTGCTTCCGTGTTTTAGCCTAGGGGTGACAACTGTTTAAATACGAATAGCCCCTTTTATCACAGAAAGTATAATTTTCAAGAGTAATGATAAACAAAGAAAGCCTAGGAAAATAGATCAAAGATTTTTTTCCCAGAATTTAGAAGAAATTAATATTTAAAGTTTACAAATAAAAAAAGGAAATCTATTTTGTCCAAAGAGGAAAGCTAAATAGTCCACTGTAAATTTGAAAAATGATGAACAATAGTTAGCATTTTGTGGTACTGACCGCTTTGCCAGTCATAGTCTTACAGGAAAGGATAATAATCCCATTGATTAGTGAAAGATAACGGAGAGAAAAAAAACTGAGGAGGAAATGTCAGGGAGAGTGAAAAGAAGGGTAGTTTCTGTGACGCATTTTCAAATGACTCGTGATTCCAGATGAGACTACTCTAGTGTTGAGATAATGCACCAAATAAATAGGCCTCTTTGTGTGTGTTTTAGACACAGTGCATTAACGTGTTGCAAGCACTTTACCGTTCCTGTCTCTATTTTGTCTGATCAATTTTAACAGTCAATGGAAAACAGAATCCTAACTGAGAGTTGTTTCAGCAGTAATACCTAAGAAAAAAAAAGTCTTTATAAACTGTACAATGAACATCTGATCTTGTTTTTCCATTGGCAGCTTCAGGCCATTTTTTCCATCCAACCTGCTTTGACTCGACCCTTTCCATTACTCAGAACTTACCAGCCAGGGCACAGAGGTTGCTGCAGGTATTTCTTAAGCTGTAACAACAGATTATCTCCTTAAAAGTCTTCCTCATCTCCTGACTCCTGAAGGCGTAGATCAGTGGGTCAATCACAGCATTGCACATAATGAGGATAAGGTACATGTTGAAGTGGGACATAAAGCACACACAGTAAAGATTGCGAGGGCAGGATTTCATCAGGATCAGGTGAAGGAAGAAGGGAGCCCAGCAAACAATAAAGATGCCAAGGAGGATGGTGAGCGTGATGGCACCCTTCATGCTGGCTCGCTGGTGGATGGAGTTGTAGCCTGGCAGTGCGGCTATCCTCTTCACATGGGAGCGGGCCAGCATGAACATGTGACTGTAGAGTGAGGCCATTATTAGCAGCATGGCAAAGAACATGGACACCAGGCAGATGATGACAGGGGTGGTCTCAGAGTAGATGATGAAGACGATTCCACAGCCGATGCAGAAGGTCCAGATTCCTCCAATGATGCAGCCTGCTCTCTTTACTGTCATGATATTGTGGTACCGCAATGCATAGAAAATGGTGACATACCTGAGGAGGAAACATAATTCTTATATTTTTAAGGTAATCTTTGAAAACTTACATACAAGCATTTGTTAATTTCCGAGGCAAGGAGCTTTAAGTGTTGGTAGAAAATGCGGCATTTTAATTGAGACCATAATGATGCTGCATTTCATTTTTTAACTTAACTATAATACAAGTGTTTTGCTGTATATATATACATATATATATATATATATATATAGTAGATATTGCTGTCAAATATTCACTTGATGTGCGACTTTTATTACAATAGTACCAATTACAATTACTCTGATTAATAAAATCATCTGAACAAAAAATCTAAAGGGTGACTTAAAGAAATCCGTGGGTTTGGATGGTAAATAATTGACCATAACAGGCAGGGTTAAAGGTTGCTCCAATACAAGTGGGGAGATAGTTCTGCAACTGTAAAGAATTGTTTTATTGTTTCTTTGAGGCTTACATCTTGGTGGCTAAAGGTTTTTTACACTTTTGCTTTAGAATTAAAAACACCAGTTTCACATTTAGTCACACTACAACCACAAACATATAGTTTTGTGGAATCATTTTTATAAATCATTGCAATTCAAAGCATCACTTCTAGAAGAAAAATATATTGTCAAATTCAGCCAGACTAGACTGAGACCAATTATTTTAAAGTCTAACTACACAATCGTGGAAAGTTTTACTGGATAAAAGATAAGAAAAATAATCGACAGGCTTTGATCTATCACAGGTTATCATCTTAGATTGTTTTCTGTATTCCTTCCTTGCTTTCCTCCATCCAGCTTGCCTGTTGCTATCCCTGCCTAATTTCTCTTTCAGTTCAATATTTGTCATCAGTGGGCTTTAAATTCTGTCCTCGTGACCCTCTGTCCTGCATGTTT
>JAGKQL010000063.1:3242258-3314996 GCA_018398635.1 Cyprinodon brontotheroides
TCTTCTGCTGCTGTAGCCCATCTGCCTCAAAGTTCGACGTACTGTGATCTACATCTGTGTGCATCTTAAAACCACTTTTATAGGTGGGTCCCTCAAGGCTGCTCTGTCACCAAAACCCTCATGACAGTAGGAAATTCAATTCAATTCAGTTTATTTATATAACACCAAATTCACAACACATGTCATCTCAAGGCACTTTACAGTTCAACCAGATCATCCAGTCAAATTGATACAAAGTTTTCTATCTAAGGAAAACCAGTTGATTGCATTGACTCATTGACTCAAATACAATCCCTCACACTAAGCATGCTTGTATATTTTAATTGTAACAAACGTTAAAATTCTATTCATCAGTTGCTGGAGAAATGATCACATGCAGGCTAACGTATATGAAATGGGCATTGAAATGGGAATTGGGCAACAATGATCCAGTTTGTGGGCCTTGCTAAAAGAAGTTTGCTCAAACTTGAACAAAATTATAAAAATTAAGTGATGAAACCTTATTTACAGCAAACAGCAGAAAAATGCAACCATGATCTGAGCACCAACCGGAGTTTTATAAGTCAGCCATGTATCTGAATTGAATTGCTGTCTAGCTACAATTTTCCTTAAAAAACAAACTGCCAGATTTTTCTGGAAATGCTTAATCTCTTTTCATTATCTAAACAAACACAGCAGGGAGCTCCTTTGCCAACCAGAGGCAGATAGAGATTGGAGCAGGCGCCTCGGAAGTTAAAAGGTAAAGTCTAAATAAGTGGTCCTCCTAATTGTCAATCATCCTGGTGATATGTTTACGTAAAGCCATTCTACATGTTTGCCCCATTAGATATCTTTTTCTGCGCATGCGCACTTTCAGGCATATATGTGTGGTGAGCTAAGGTTTCAGACAGTCATTGGAACTCACCTTTCTCCCCGCGGCTCTTTGGAAATGACAGAGGGTCATAACAGAGCTCTCCTCGTAATGCACTATGGGATTTGCTGTCACAGCAGCCTGCTGTCCCCATTGGCTGTCGCTACCCGACAGTGGCAACTAATAACTAAGATGGCACAGGTATGAGGAGGAGTTACTTGACCAACGGAGCAAAAAGCAGTGATCATCTGTCTAAACAGTCAGTTAACTGAGTTTGCTATAAAGTCCACTGTATAGTCCCAGCTCTATGTGGACACAGCTTGTATGAGCTATGAGAACAGTACATTTTAAACAGGGGTTTCGTGAGGAGAAATGGGCTTGTGCATGTTTTTGCACGTACATTTTTTTTTTAAGTGGAGGGCGGGTATTTTAAAAAATCCTACACAATGCCTTTAAGCTGTAATAAGTTAATAATCAATACCTAAGGTAATTGTTGTTCTGATCTTTTTGCACCAGATCAGTTGAAACCAACTGATCAGTTGAAAAAACATGAAAGGACCATGAGTCACATAACTACTTATTTGGTTGTCAGCAAAATCTTTAAATTTTCAACAGTTGGTTTCAAAGAGGATGCAAAACTGAATTTGCAGGAAAATATTAAAAATATCCTTTCAGTACCAAAATGCTCAGCGGGACATGTTCACACTTCAAAAGAGAACAGACTACCAATTTTCTCTGCTGGAGACCTTTAAAAACAGGTTAACCCATTATGTTCAGAGGATCTACCTTTATTTTTTTCAATGATTTTGACAATAACAACAATGATATTTGTTCCTATAATGAGAACACACACAAAGGAAATAAATCAAAACACTCTTCAAAAAAACAACTCATTACTATCAGATGATCTACAAATGGATGTTTGTCTCAAGCCTCTCATGTAATATGTCTAACTTAGGTAAGTTTTAAATGTACACGTATTCAGTAAGAGAGGCAGAGCCCAGCAGAATGACAGAGTGAAGCTGAGATGAACCACAGCACTGAACTGATTAACATCTCATTAAAATTCAACACTTAATTAAAAGTGTCCAGTTAGAAATAGGCTTTATTAAGCACATCCACAGAATCTAGAAGCACTTTATTCAATTAAAATGTCCTTTAAAAAACATATTTTAAAATGTTGTTAATTTGACAAAAAGTATTGAAATCAGTTTTTGACAGGAATATTTCATATTCATATTACAGCTCATATAATTGATTTGCTAATTTTTTGTCAGATTTTAATTCTCTTGATAAACTTTTATACAGAGAGGATTGTGACTGTTATTAGCCTCCCTTTCTGATCAGCCTGATCCACCACACAGTGATCTCAATATGCAGTAGACCTTATGATGTGACTAATTCCGATGATGTGACAGTGGAACAGACAACAGTAAATACAACTCAGTCAGATGTGCTTTTAAAAGGTTGCTAGCGGTACAATATCACAAACATAAAATATTAGGCAGTGTTTTTCGTTTCTCTTTCTATACAGAACAACGTAAGTATAATAATCAGTCTTTTATTACTCTTTGATTAGAGCAGTAAAATGTATAAAAATTTGGTATTGATTGCCGACACTAGATTTGCAAAACGGTTAAGCACATACAAGGTGTGGTGTGTTACAAAATTACGATCTTGATCCTCACTGAATAATCCAGTCCAGTTCTGCTTTATTAGTTATTTCTAACCTTTTTTTCCCCTGATTTTTCTCTCTGTAATAGCTTCATCTGGCCTGGCGCTCTTTTTAACTGTGACACTCTCCTTATAGAGGGAGGCATCAGCTTGGCTGCTGCCATCATTGCACCATAAACATTTTGCTTTGAATTTACAATAAATATTTGAATTTGCATGACTTTCACAGTTAAGAGATCAGCAATGTACTGTGAAACATACTCAGCAATTTAGTGTAACTTCATATTTGTGAAATTACAATTAAATGATGTAAAAGCACAACATACATACATTCATACATTACTAGGGAATTAAGGCATTGTGCCATACATCGTAACAATAAGGCTAGATACTTCTACATATTGTAAGGTGAAATTAAAGTACAAGTTTACTATAATTTACAATTTGAATTGTATATCGTTCTACATTTGACCAGCAATTTACTGTGAACGTAATGTTTATTGTTTTTTTTTGTTTGTTTGTTTTTTTGGTTTTTGTTTATTTATCAGGGACAGTGTAAAGAATAAGAGATATCTTGTTCAGGCTATTGCTAGTTTTCATCCGTAGCCCTTTAGGTAATTACATACATTTAAAAAACACATTACAGAACAAACTACGTTCAGTCTGAAATACTAAGAAATACTATAAATATAAATGTACAGTCAATGATGAAATTGTTTATAGATTATCTGGACTGATGCTGTCACAGTTGGTGAGCAAGAATATCTTTTTTCAGATTATTAGAGATCAGGTTTATGTCTACGGCTAGTTTCCGACTGTCTTGGAGCTGATTCCACTGTCTGATAGTCTTGATAGAAACAAGCTGTTTTTCCAAAGGCAGATGATCTTTGTGGGTGGAATAGCACAGTTTATGTCAGTCATGGAGCAAGATATTCAGTTGTTGGCCTTAGAGTTTATAGGCAAAAGAAGAAATTAAAAGCCGAAATCATTCACTGGAGAGTTTTTTCGATGGGTTGACATGTTTCATGGACTAAAAACTACAAAAACAAAGTGTGTCACTTGGAGTTTTTCCATCACATCCTTAGTTATCTGAATGGTTCTAACCTAATGACGCTGATCCTGTTACTCTCGCCTTTAAAATCAAGCCCTACCAGACTGATACACTCTGGCTGTCCAGGCTAGATTTTGACGGCGTCCCTTTTCTCGAGACATAGCTTTGTGCTCTGCATTTACTACTA
This sequence comes from Cyprinodon brontotheroides, assembly GCA_018398635.1. Taxonomy (NCBI): domain Eukaryota; kingdom Metazoa; phylum Chordata; class Actinopteri; order Cyprinodontiformes; family Cyprinodontidae; genus Cyprinodon; species Cyprinodon brontotheroides. Next base: position 3,246,021 of record JAGKQL010000063.1, read on the forward strand.
ACTGTAGGTGCTTTTTTTAACCCTTTTTCACATGCAAAGTATCTAATAGCTTATCTGCTTAACTGTTTCTTTCCTAGACAGAGGGAGCTATGGGGCTAGCTTGCCATAACCGTTTCTAACATATGGATCAGTGCTGTCACTGTCAAATAGATTAGATACAATTCAGTTTCTTTATGCAGTGCAAATTTACAACACATGTCAACACTTTAGAAACAATGCATTTAATTCATAAAGACAGATTGGTTAAAGATTTTCTATCTAATCACTGCAGATCAAATGCATGCAGCAACTTTGTTAACAGAGAGAAACTTTGACTATGTGACTGGAGGTGTGTTGTTATGCATTTGAAAAATGAGTAAGTAGAGCAATGACAGAAGGCATAAGCATACATTATGTCTATTGTAAAGGCAAAAAAGCTCAGCAAATGTGTAACAAGAAAATTCCAAACAAATGCAAAAAAAAGGGGAAGATTTTATGCCTAGACGGGTGAGAAAAAAACAAACATGTATTGTAGGATGAATATATCATATTTGTTAATTTTTATGTATACATAAAATGCCACTGTGTGCCTTTAAAGGAAGAGGCATAATGATATTTGATTTCACTGATTAGATATGCTCATACTGCTTCGCCCTGCTGAGAATTGCTTTCTTTTTATGCCACACAAATAATATGAGTAAAATAATGGCCCTGTTTTTTAATCAGTTTTCTTCAAGCCATTTGCCATTATTGACTTAGTGTTGAGATTCACTATGTGACAACAGACATCCCCCACAAAGCATTCAGGAGAAATGGGCTGGTTATACTGGAAAGCACAAAACAAACCAAAAGATAAACGCAGATATTGTCTAGTGTGTTTCCCTCAGTGGTAGATGTGTTTAGCAGAAGCCAGATCTTAATCCACTCTCACAATAACAGTAGCTTGTTGAGGCTGATCTTTCATAAGTACAATCATTTTCTTTCTTAAAAAAGGGGAATTTAGCAAGTCTTTATAATGCTTGCTGTTGACCTTTTCAGGAAGTGACATCTACCAACTTGCCTAAAAAGGAATCTATACTGTACAACATTTCTTTGCAACACACTGCTGGAAACAAGAGGAACTCCAACGACAATGTAGCTATAGGAACTTGAGCATGAGAAGCTTATCTGCATGCTTACGGATTGAACAGTGCTGCTGGGTTTCTGTATCAATTTGATGTAGGACAGTAGCTGACCGGGAGGCAGTATCTCTGTAATGCTTTAATAGTCTTTTGAATGTATTCCCTAATATTTTACTACAAATCAGCAATAAACATTTTGTTTGTGCATATGTAAGTGATGAATTGTTCCCCTTTAAAAAATTTATTAGATATATAGGTTCTGAGATTACTAAATTAACTAATGAAGCTGTTGCCCTGGGATGGACTGGCGACCTGTCCAGGGTGTACCCTGCCTCTCACCTGTAGACAGCTGGAGCTAGGCACCAGCACCTCTCGAGAGCCCGCTTGGGATAAGCATGATGGAAAATGGATGAATGGATGGACATATGAAGCTGAACCTGTTTTATTTCAGCCCCAACTAGAGATAAAATCTCTCTATAAATGAATCCCAGCAACTGATGTGCATGGGAGAGCTGATTTCAGAAAATAGGTTTACCACACATTGTGAGTGAACCCTGCAGTTTGTCAAGGGAAAGTTCAAAATGACATCAAAATAGTAATGCGAATCATGATGATAACAGTTAAGGATATACGTGTGAGTGTATCTGCCTTATACCTGCATCTTCTCGTGACTGTCTTAAACACAGTGCATTTCACACATCTGAAGTAATAGAATCAGTCATAGAAATTCATTAATGAAAAGACGGAGATAAGAGATGACTCACCTCTTGCTGGAGCTGTTCCACAAATCCTCCCTCCAAGTGGCTCAGAAGAACTGAGGAGCATGAAACGGGTTGATTTACAAGTCATGAGTCTGACGATGCTAAAGAAGCTGTGCATGTGTGTGTGTATGTGTGTGTGTGAGAGCGAGAGAGAGAGAGAGAGAGTGGGGAAAGGGAGCGACAGAGAGCAAAAGAAAGAAAGCGAGCGAGTGAGGATGAACTCCCTCCCCTGCTGTGACAAATACAACATTAAACCACTGCTAGCAATTTTTTGCAGCCCTCTCTCACCAGTGAATTAAAGCAAGCAGAAGCCATACATAATGTATATTTTTTACACAAAATTTTATGATGTAAAACAGTTTTTCTTTTAGAATTTTAAAATGATAATTTATGTTGAAGAAAATCAACAAAAAGAAGACAAAATCTTAAAGGATTTTCCAGGGCAAAATATGTTTCAGTTGGTTTGTTATAAAGATTATGTTTTTCATTAAACACATCAACAAATACACTTAAATGATTAAGTTTGAATTTTTTGCATTGGTATTTATTGTTGTGATTTTATGTTCAATGCTCATCCGGTTGGATGTCACTTTAATAATCATTTATAATCAGACATCATTTCGGCTGATATATTATTTATGAACACACGCCCTTCTAGCTGGGTGTTAGAACAATAAATGAAAATGTGATTCAAGCTCTAATCATGGTCAAACAGTTAATTCTGCACATATATGGAATAAATTCAACACAAACTCTGTTGAAATATACTATTTAGTTTAACAAAGTACTGGATTCAGCCCCGGCTCAAACATATTTCCATTTAAAACTCTTTAACCAAGACTAGTGAAATCCAACTAAACTAAACTAAGCGATGTACAAAGAGGAAGGGAAACAATATTACAGTTTAGGATGGATTTTGTGTTTGAAAACCAAAGTTTATCTGAAGAATAGGATGTGTTTAAATTAGCTTTCAACTAATTTAGAGAAATTGGAATGTTTTTAGACCAATTCACAATGCAAATCCATGAGGTGAATAAAATACTATTTGGCCAAATAGTGTTTTATTTAATGATTTCATTAATGAAGAACCAATAACCTTTTGTCAAATGATTCTTTACCCTCTTTAAAAACGCTAGCAGCAAATAGAAATCAGGATTTCATTAAATGACTCTTGATCATACTTGGTCATTGAAATTTAATGAGCATCTGAGGGACACATGAACATTAATGTTATATCAGTGTTTAAGCCCTTGGTGAAGTAAAGCTTGTCCAAGCTTCAACAACGTAGCTCACAAAATATTCCTGTAGCATAGCACTTAGCATCAGTCCATCCCTATTAGCTTTGTCGTTACTCATCCCAGTAAACACATGAAATGTCCCCTAATTATGCCAGACCTGCAAAGCTTTTTGTCCATTTCCATTGGTTGAGTTTCCATCCAGCTGGAGTTTTAGCAGGCAGGCTAAACAGCAAGGCAGGCTCTCTCTGTCTCAGTGGCTCACAGCCAGTCTTGGGAAAGTTCTCTTTCTACGTGAACTAGTTCAAAGTTCAGTTCACACATTTTAAAATGAACTAGTTCAGTTCATAGTTCATAATTCAAATTTTTAAGTTCAGTTCCAAAAATGAACTAGTTCATAGTTCTTTTTTTTTTTTCATATATTGCTCAATTACACCATAGCCTACTGGAGAACCACAGACAGCAATTATTTTATCAGTTGTAACTCTGAAACTGTCCGTCAGATTTCTCTTCATATCCAGTCTTGAATCCTTATCCAACCAGGGTTTTACATTAGCATTGAGGGACAGCATTTCCCCATTGTTGCTTCTAACACTTTGTTGCTGTCATTCACTTCACACTAGAAACGGCTGCAGCTTTCACTAGTATATTCTCGAAAACATCAGGAAAAATGTGCTGCTTGAATGGTCTTTTTTATAAGGAATTATTAAAAGAAAAACAGGAAAGTAGTCTTTAAGGTGCAAATGTTTTTTTAATTTTAATAATTTTGTCAATTTAAAATTCCATTTCAGTACATACTAAAAAAGGAATCCTGGAAAATTATACCAGGCAGGTTTAACAAAATGTTACATGAATAGTAAAACCCTGAAGAACATTTTACTAACACAAACTGAGGGACCAGGCTGAGGTAGGAATTTAAGGTTACTGAAGTGCTGATTTTTTTACTGAAAGCCGGCGGGCAAAGTTTGTAGAGAAATGTAAGATTGTTGTCATCCTCACCCACCACCTGGTCATAAAACTGTTTAAGTGATCATACTGCTGCTTTGTCGCTTCCACGGTCGCTTCCATGCTGCTGTGGCTTCCACGCCGCATTTTGTTTTGATGACGCACGCGGCCGCATTACCTAGTGTAGTTGGTGTTGCCAGATTGCTTTCCAGTTACATATTAAGGCTTGTTTAAGGTGTGATTTAGCCGGGGTTTCGTCTGGAGGGCTCTATAGAAATCTGGCAACCTATTGAACGGAGTTGAATTGAGAGAGCGTGCCGTTCACAGACACCAGAATGAACGAGTTCACAATAACCCTGACTGTGCTTTATTGGCCGATACCGATACAATACACATTACATCTGTTTGAAATTGATGTGTGTGTGTATATATAAAGAACTGCATACTACTTGGATGTAAAATAATTGCCATCATGGCTTTGTCAAGCTGCTGCCTACCTTTGTGAAGCAGACTATTACAACGTGAATCCAGTAAAACTTTTTATTGCCTAACTGGAATGGATGAAAATAGTTAAATAAACTTTTGCCTCTAAAAATGGTATGCCCTATTTGTTGGTACTCGACGTTACTGATATCACCATTTTAGTGCAGTATCGGGCACGAAACTGGTATCGGTATCGATGCAACACTACCTATAAGAGATTACTGGCCTTAGAGATGAAAGATCATCCTAAAGCACAGATGACTTTTAATTTCTTCATGTACTTCTATCAAAATCAGATCAAACTTCTAGCCAGATGGACAGAACTTTTTTCTCTCCTCTATCACTGTGTGCAAGCTCTGTGTGAAGGATTGCTATAGGATGTAGGCAAGTGTCTACTGTCAACACATTCTCATCAATGAGGGGCAAAGCGTGAAAATTTAATTGATTGACTTTGTTGATCTCACAGTGGAGATATGTACTCATTAAATCAGCTGAAATAGTCAAAGGAGAAGAATGTGCCAAAGGAAGAGAAGTCATGACTGGATGAAATCTGATGTTTATTCTTTTAGATAGAAATGTTTAAGCAATCTGACTGGATGATCTGACTGAATGTTTCCATAAAGTGCTTTATATAACTTCTTGTGAATTGGCACTATATGAATGAACTTAATTAACATTGAATTGATTCAGGTAGCTCTGAAGATAGCCTACTCTGTCCTTGTGACTGTTGTATATGAAGAACAAAGGTTTTCTAAGATCTAATTAATAAAAATAATAAGAACTACCTGAGATATTTCATGAAAGAAGGATGTCAGAGTGGGTTGGCAGGGATCAGTGTTAAGCAAGGTTGGCCTTAGATCTCTTACAGTGATGTTATCAGTGACTTTGAAAACAGAAAAGCCAAAAAGCACAATATTTAACGTGTGAGTGGAGTATAGTGAAAAATACATCCCATTTATACTAGCCTTTTGAAACTGTTCCAAGAACAGGCCCAGTACCGTAACTGAGATAACCGTTGAGTGTAAATGGAGTGCAACTTAGATGGACCGTGCCAGACACAACCGAACCACACTAAATCTATTACTTGTTCAACAGCAAGGTTCGGCAAAGTTCAACTGTGGCTTGGTTCTCTGATAACAAAGAGAGCATAAGCAGACCACGTCATCTCCCATTTACAGTCGGCTGACTCATTTCGCGGGTTTTCCGCCTTGTCCAGCCTTGTCCATTTTCAAATGGTGGCACCCAAAGGTTATGGGCACCACCTTTTTTGTTAGCTTAATTCCCACCTTGACAGCTGTATTATAATGGACCACCGATAGGAGGCGAGGAACCGTGCTAGCATGATGTGTAAATGGTCGTAAGAACCAAGCTCAGCAGGGTTAACTTATCCAAGCTCTTTCTTAACTCAGCCCCGCTTGGTTCCATCAGGGCAAGCGTATATGTGGCAGTAAAAATGTGTGGTTAAACGTGTAACCCCCATAAACTATGCTGATCTGTCTGTATGTTTAATGTCTTTGTTTTCTTAGTTCTTAGAATGTCCTGTACAGTAGAGGGTGCCAGAACCACATTTTTCCTGTGTTGGTACGAGAAGGAGAGTGAGGCAGACGAGAGGAGGAAAAAAAAAAGAGAAGGCAGGCTACGTAGGTGAAACACGTTTCAGCAGAAGTAGAGAAGTTACGACTTATAAGTGCTGCTGTGATATAGAAGAGATATGTTTATTTTGAGCTGGATAGAATATGCATTCTGTTCTGGGATTTCTCTGGTGAGTCTTTTGTTTTATTTTCAGCTGCTTACTTATGCAGAAAGGCTACCAGAGTATAAGGTGTCATTCTGTAAGTGGCATAGTACTGTTTCATGCTGAAGTAATGTTGTTAAGTAAGTTCTTCACTACTGAGCATTTTTTGGTTTATTTTAAATGCTGAACTGATTTTCACTGAGCGTTCTAGCAGGATTTTTCTGATTTCTGTATACGTGCATGATCGGTTAACGCTCTGCATGCAGGTTTTTTTTTTTTTTTAAGGCCGATATCTAGTGGTGGGAGTAACAGTAGATACTCCACCTGCAGACTTTTGTTTTTTTTTCAGAGAGGCCATTGGAAGCCAACGATGAAAACAACTAAACAAAAGAACAATGCACAAGGGGAATGTGTAAAACTGGAAAATTACTTTAAAATAAACCACAGCAATGATTACCAAACAAAACAAATAAAAGATCAAATATAAGAAATTTGTTAAATATCGAAGATTTATATATTAACACAGATGAGACAGTAGCATTAACTGGGTCAAAAGTGGGAAAAAAAGGTCTACATACTCATTATGAATATATTTAATAACTAGACCTGGAAGTATAGTTAGTTAATAAGTAATTCAAGTCAAGGGTAAAACCAGTTACTGATCTTTATTTAGATGATTATAACTGAAATCTGCTTACTCACTAAGGTTCTGTAGTCTTTAGTGTTTACCTAATTTGGCTTTGAGAGATAAATGTTCACTGTATAAATAGTCATAGACACCCAGGGGTTCCAATAACTGTATCTTTATTGTCTAATCATTAAGGTATTATTTTATTTACTAACTATGCAAACACTACCCATTTCTGAAAATTAGCACAACATAAATGAAAAGCTAATAAAAGGGGGAAAGGGGGGTTCTAAGAGTCTGTTTAAAGAGCATAAAGGATTGTTGAAGTTTTAAGGCTTGGTGGTTTGAGGCATTTAAGGAGTCCTGTCATGGTCTTGGCACTGATGGTTGGCTTTTTCATTTGCTCCTGCTTACTTGGCAGATTAACGGCAATCATTTCCACCTGGTTCCCTAAGCTATTTATGTTCTTTGCCTGCCTAACATCAACGCCGGATTATTCGAGCATCAATTGGGTTTTGTCTGTAATTGTGATTCTGACCTGTTTGTAGTTTGGGATATTCAAGTTTTTGCCTTGCCCTCTGCTCTGTTGGCTGTCAATTTTTTACTGTTTTCCTGGATTCTGTTACCGATCCTACACTATTTCACTGACCTCGGCTTAGATTCCCCTCACGGACGCTGCTGCTCCCTCAGTATCGGGCTCTGGAAGCGGCTGTGGCTGCAAACGGTGGATAATCTCCCTCCTGGATTCCTCCCTTTCCTCCAGTGTTGCACCAATACCGATACCAGCATGGGCCGCGGCCCCGATCCAGCACTAAAATGGTGGTATAAGTATTGGCGAGTACCAACAAATAGGGCACCAATACCATTTTGAGAGCCAAAAGTTTATTTAACTATTGTTAACCATTAAAGGTAGGCAATAAAAAGTTCTACTGGATTCACTTGTATTAGTCTTTTTTCCTGATCACCCCTACATTCCAGTCCCTGACATGTTTTCCACCTTTTCAGAGAATCCGGTTATCCGACCCACTGACGCCCAGCCGCTTGCTGTGTTTCATGTTCAAAATAAAGCCTGATGAAAATCGTCCTGGTCTGTCTGTCTGAATCTTGGGTCCTAGTTTCTGAGGTTATTACGAGTCCTTTTAAAATAGAAGAAGATAAATGTGAAACTGATGCAGAGATATTAAATGCAATCAAAACAGTGAAAAATGAACAATCACTCAGAAATGCATAAAATGTAGCAGTCCTGGGTAGATCATATCAGGAAACCAGGATATCAGGCAGGGTGTAATGTGGCATCAGCTGAAGACTGGTCTGTCAGACCCCATGGACCACAGGGCCAAGGGGAAGAAAAGGGAGAGTCAGCTGCTTAAGCACCCTGTGTCACAGAGATGTGACATCAAGGGGGGTTCGCTCTTGCTTACATCATTTGACATTTGATCTCCAAGACATCTATATTTGAAAGCATGCCCAGTATGAAAAACATCATTCATGTTCATGTTTCACTCTATCAAGATCAAGAAAGAAACATAAGGGAGCGCGAATGACTGAAAATCAATGGAAGTCAATAGGAGTCAACACATGGTCATGAATATGTGGGTGCGTGTTTGTGGAGGTGTAGTACGGTCCTCTTACTCCACTCAGGCGTGGTGTCAGAATAGCCTGGTGATTTCTGACAGCTGTCTGGCAACCCAATGTGTATCCAAGCACCACACCATCATCCTGTGCCTGAATGTTGTTCTTAGTGATGGTTATAAGTACAAGAGGTCTATGAGATTATTTTTCCCTCTCTGCTTTAGTGAGATATATTAAGAAAATAGGGAACAATAGCTCAAGTAGTTAAGTCTACACAGATCTTCTGCTAAAATCTATTTCTGTTGCATCTGTTCTAACTTATGAATATTTGCCAAAGACTAAGTTTTTTCGTCTGTTCCAGCTAAAACCTATTCTGAAGTGACATATGTAGCCATGCCATTTTGCGAAATAAATAAGAGTGTTTCCACTGTCATAGCTTAGCAAATGCCATTGCTAATAGTTAGGTTTTTAAACATAAATCCAAAAACTCTGTATAGGTTCAGCCAAAAGTGGTGGAGCTTGTAAACACAAGGTGGTCTGCACTCTGAATCATTTTAACCCTTTTTTGCCTGAGAAAAAGACTGCAGATGGATATCAGTTCCTCATCTGGGGTTTTCAGTTGATATATTGCCATTTTCCATGCCATTTCCATTGCCATTTTCCATGATTGCAAACTGTCTTCATGCGGCTACAGTCCTATTCTTTAAGGCGTTGAAATATACCTTTAAATTTATTTGATTTGCAATCAAAACTAATCTGTGTTTTTTTTCCTGTTTCTATCTGTCAGGCATTGCCTCACAGGACCTGATAACTCTCAGAAAATAATCTGACTTGTGAAACTTGGAAGGCAGAATTGGTTTGTAACGAGACAGTAGCGGGACTGATGATTGGAAATCGGCCGATCACAGTTACACCTGCCAAAGCCTCCACTCATTCACTGTTAAAGTTGTACTATTTAGCTGTCACTCTTCTAGACCTCCACAGGTATAGAAGACCAAATGCCTTTTCAATATTCATTTTTTTTTAAGCCTTCCTTCCGTCATCCTTACTAATATAATGAAGCTTTCTGCAGTAATTTTACATAAACTACACACATTATGGTAATGATAACATCATTTGTTGGGATTTTGATATTTTCAGGAGCAAGAATAAATGTGAAGTTGTGAATGAAATTCATTATGTAGGCCTATACTCAAATCAATATTTATTTAAATTCAATTCAATTTAGTTCTATACCGCCAATTCAAAACACATGTCATCTCAAGGCACTTTACAATTCAACCAGATCATCCAATCAAATTTATTCAAAGTTTGCTCTAAAACTGTAAAACCAGTTGATTGCATCGCCTTATGTAGGCTACTCGAAGGCAATTTCTCACACTAAGCATGCTTGTTGCGACAGTAGAGAGAAAAAAAAAATCTATTTTTAAAAGGAAGAAACCTCCAGCAGAACCATACTCAGTTCAATTCAATTTCAATTCAGTTTATTTATATAGCTACCAAATTCACAACACATGTCATCTCAAGGCACTTTTACAGTTCAAATCCAGATCATGACAGTCAAATTGATACAAAGTTTTCTATCTTAGGAAACCAGTTGATTGCATTGACTCACTGACTCAAATACAATCCCTCACACTTAGCATGCTTGTAGCGACAGTGGAGAGGAGAAGAAACTCCCTTTTAACAGGGAAGAAACCTCCAGCAGAACCAGGCTCAGTGTGAGTGGCCATGTGTTGGGGCCGACTGGGGTTCAAGGAGACAGAAACAGACAGAAAGTAAGAAGCAGAGATACAAAAGGCAACTGTAAACCAGCTCCACAGTCCTGTCCAGGAAACACACAGCCAGCCAGGCAGATGAGCTCCAAGCCAACTCCCATTTCAGAGGATGAAGACAACACATCCAGCCAGTCACAGTCAGAGAAACAGGACTAGACTGAAAAAAAGGCAGAGCTCAAACATCAACAAGGTGTTGACGGCATTAGCACAGTTGATATTTCTCTCCAGGATGGTGTATCAGCCAAATAAAATACATATAATTCAGCCATTAATTCCACACCATGAAAGTCAGTGCCAGGTAATTCACCATTAGCTTTTTGCAAACCAATGAAAAAAAAAATAATAATAATGAAAAAAAAAAAAAAAAAAAAAAAAGCAGTGCAGAGACAGGAGGATCAGAAAGTTGGAGATATTTTAAAAAACATCAGTTATTTTTTATAAAAATTGTTTTATAAATCATTTTGTAACCATGAGCAAGAGAAGTATCAGCTTTAAACCTATGTATTTCATTTGCAATGTGGAACTGAAGTTCAATGGTTCTCTCTCTGCTGCAGCTCAGCGTGCAGGCAGGCTGCTCTGCTTGAATCATGACAACAGACAAGAGAGGAGACCAGAAGACTGGAATCTAGTTTCTCTGTATAGCAGAATTCGATGCTTTTAAATGTTGTTGCCAAAATCTTCAGTAATAGAAAAAAAGGTGCAAAAATTAATGCTAGTGACTAAATATAGCCAAAAAAGCACTAAGTTGGCAACAGTGCTCTTTGCACCATTTGTTTTAAAATGGTTTGCTGCTGTCTGTTTGGACCTTTCAGCATATGCGCAGCAAATGGACTGATCCAATGTGGTGGACACCGAAGGGGGGGTGGGGGCAGACAATTAAAATTATAAGCATTCAGAAAGCATTTTAATGAAAGGATTTTTATCAATAACATAATTGATGTGCACAAATAAGCAATAGCTGTATTAACTATACATATAAATTTAGTTTTATGCTCCCCCCCTCTAGGCAACTGCCTAGTTTTGCCTAAGCGTAAATCTGTCCCTAAATGCATTACAAATATCCTGGGTGGGGCATGACAAGAAAACCCGGAAAGTCTTACCCATGTCCAGTGCATCGAATATGCCCACCCTTATCCCCTACATATGTTTGTCTTGGAAATGTTGCAAATAATACCAGCTAAAGGGTTGAAGGCACAAACTAAACTGTTCATAATTTATTCTGTATGGTACGCCAGCATTCATAACATGTAGGCAAATCACTGTCCCCCAGACATCCGCAGTTATATTTTCTATATTTGTATATATTTTTAAAACAGAGTGGAGTGTTTATGTATCATCTGCGCGCCGGACTGGAGTTGTGAGATGCTCTATTTATGAAAGTAAATTTATTGGGCCTGTTCTTGGGACACAGAGATATTTTCTAAAGGTCTTGATATGCTAGAGAGCTACAAAGAAATAAAAAGGTATCTAATCAAATTTGATTGGTACATTTAGGTGTTTTCTTGTCTTTTAATATGATGCTTTAAAAATTAACCAACACGAGCAGGGTTCTGAAAACACATGTAATAGAAGCACAATATATCAAAACACGTGATGCATTTAAAGTACAGAGGACAGCAAACCTTTCCTGCAGAGTCTTGGTTGCCAGGGTAACAAATGCTTCCCAAGGTAGAGCTTATCAAAATGCCTCTTTTTCTCAAAAGGTCAGAGATTTCCCTTGGATTTGGTTTAAAAAACCCACCTCAAGTATTAAAGGTATTTTTTCTGGATTGGCAAGAGTATATCATAAACCAATGAATCAATTTGCTGACAAAACTAAACAAATCACATCATATGCAGTACTCTTACACTAAATATTCCAATTGTTTTGTGTAAAAGAGAAGCTGTTTTTGCTTACAGATGCGTTAGATATCTCTCTGAGTTTGAACAATGTTCCTTAAGCTGTTTGTCAAAAAGCTTCACATTAAACTACAGAATGCCTGGGCGTAGTCAGGGGTCCACTTAACCACAGGGCTGTTCAGAGAGAAAAGGCAATTTCCTGAAGTTAGCAAAGCTTTAATTATCATGTCTTTTTCAGATTCTTAACAATTTTTTAAACATTAATTGTGAATAATCTAAAAGGGGCAGGCGGACTTCCAAGGCTAGCGGCCACAGTTACCGTCACCAGGTCGGCTTCGGTCGCTCCGTTTCCCGCTGCCTCCCTCCCCCCGTCCGCAGGTATTCCCAGACCAGCCCCGGAGCTGACAGCTCAGTTCTGCTGTTCTTTAGTGGACCAAAATTCCGCACAATTTTGAAATTCCCCCCTGGAAATTCTTTTGGTATGAAAAGTAGGACATGTTCGAGTAAAAGAGGACATCTGGTCACCCTATCATAAAGTGTTTCTCAAAACCATCTTGATAGACATCACCAGTTACTCTCCATTACTGCTATCATTCCATCTATGGTATTATGTAAACAAACAAGAATGCTTTAGAGCAGTGTCCAGAAAAACTCTTGCCTTTGATAGAGGTGAGGAAAACAATTAAAGTTATTGACACCAGACTGCCGATAGAAGCAGGTTTGCCAATGGAAGCTGTCCTGCCTTTTGTTAAAAGACAGCAAGAAATTCATGGTGTGAATAAGTTACATAAATAAGATCAGAAACAAGTTCATAAGTTTAGATTATTAAATCAGAGTGAGACATTTCACATTTATCAGAGCTCTATGTTAATTACGTGAAGTAGTGATTGCCCTCACCTTAAAAATACCTTTGATGTATATATCTCTCGGGAAAATCCCGTTTCACCAAGTAAGCTAGAGAAACTGTTCATGTTGAAGTTAAAATTTGTTCTACATAAACCTGCCTTTGATGATATTTGTTTTTTGAGTATTGCTTTGGTTAAAAAGCCCTTGAATATGCTTTGATTATTTTGGGTAAAGTGTAAAAGAAATGTCTCACAGATATATAGAATATTATTTGTAATACTTGTGCAAAAAATAAGCTAGCTAGTTTAAAACATAATTGTGATATTCAGATATAGATGTTGGTCAGTGATTAGTTTTTCTTCTTATGTGTATTTCAGTTACAAATACAAAAAGATAGAAATCAAATCCAGATTTATGAAGAAAGGTTATTGGGAGAATGCAAGAAAAGCAAGCCTTGTGTAAAGAACCTTTTTCATGTTGTTCCCATGGTTACCTGTTGTAAAGAAAGCACAGAAGCAGTCATCAGCACAGTCTTATTTTCTAGCATTTGCCAACTGACCACCTGATTTTAATTAATAAATACTAACAGTGTCAAAAAGCTTGAAGTTTAATTTATTGCTCACCGACCAATGTGGCCGGTGGCATTCTAAAGTAACTGGCCACTCAAGATTTATATTACCCACGATTTTGTTTTTTGTCAATATTCATTCAATATATTTGAAAAGGACTATGACATGCTTTACTAGATCTACAACCTTTTTCATTTTGGCTCCTTCTGAAGATGCTTTTCTGACTTCATTAAAGTTTCTTTAACAGCTTTGCGGTTGTTCGGCAAAGTAGCTGGATCCTCTTTCCAGGGGTACCTGGCATTTGTGGGATTTGTTGCTGTGGTTCTCCCTTAACTTGAGAGTTAATCTACTCACGATGATCTCTACTTCTCTCTCATCCGTGAGTGACATCTTCTTACCCCCACAAAATAACTACCACATACCCTACTCCCACTGCAGCTACTTGAGGATGTCAGTGTTACACATTGCTGTGGTTCAGGTCCCACCCTGCTCTCTAGCACTGGGCGAAGGTTATGGACGACCTCAATCCTCCTGGAAGCTTCGCTCATGGTGCATGTAAAGTGGGCCGCTGACTGGCATGCAGTCATTTAAAGTTCTCATCCTTATCCAAAATTAACTGGGCCGGAACCTAGGTCCTCTCCTTACGTCCATAACCCTCCCAGTCAACTAAATACTTGAACCCTCTGCATCTCCTTCTAGACCTTGGGTGACGTAACAGTAAAAGCTGGTTCCCCTTCAATTAACCAGGTGGGAGGAGGGGGCCTGGGGGGGGAGCACAAACCTTGAGGTCACAACAGGTTTGACCCAAGACACATGGAACGTGGGTGTACTGTAACATGGCAAACAAAGACGGTGGAGGCCACCACGTTCACTACCTTAGCAATCGGAAAAGGGCCGATAAAGCAAGGGGCCAGCTTTCTACCATCCAACTTAGGGCCAGATCTTTGGTAGAATGCCAAATTCTTTGGCCCCCCTGTGTAAGTGGGTGCCGGAACCATCCGAGAGCGACAGCATGATCCTTGGTTTGACTCTCTCTATAAGGGTCTTGTGTATTGCTCAAAGTATGACCCATCACCTAGGACCTTTTTGCTTTGGGAGACCCTACCAGGGGCATAATGCTCTGGACAACATAGCTCCTAGGATTATTCAGGCTCTCAAACATCCCCACCACGTTAAGGTGGCAGCTCGTGGGGTGAGAACAGAACGGAACCTCTGGATGACAATACCACGATGACAAAACAAGCAAGATCCATGCAAGAACTCTAAAGCCTTATTTCCGAGAAGATCAGGAACAAACAAACGGTCACTAGGACAGTCACTAGGAGAAGGTTGGTCAAGGAGAGCCTGCCTGAATTCTTTCTCAATCTCAACCACAGTGATAGACAATCCTACAGACTCTGGCAGCACATACTCCTCAGCACCACCAGGACTCTACCCGTCCACCTCAAACACCCTGGACAGAGCATCTGGTTTGACATTCTTGGTCCCGGGTTAGCTACCAAAAAACAGTGCCCACCTCGCCTGTCTGGGATTGAGTATATATTCTGTATATTTCAGGAACTCAATTGACTGACCAATTCTGGTGGTCAGTCAAACCAGAAAGAAGCAGAGTCTTGACCAACCAGGGTCTCCATTCTTCTAGAGCCAGCTTAACTGCCAGCAACTCTCTGTCCCTGACATCATAGATTCGTTCTGTAGTTGAGCATGAGTGAATCTTCCCATTCTTAGCATCCTGACTGAGAACCGCCCCGACCCCAGTGCTGGAAGCATTCACATCAACAATAAACTGTCTCTGGGGATCGGGGGACACCAGAAACGGTGCCGAAGTGAATAATGACTTCAGTTTTTGAAAAGCCTGAACAGCCTGATCAGTCCAACAGAACTTAACTTTGGCAGACCTGAGGGCCTGATTGAATGTTTGTGTTAGAGTGATAATTATAAAATTATTGTGTGGACATATGAAACATTGAAAGAAAGAAGATCCTACATTTCTATCACCTGTGAACTTTCCAACCAGAAGGGGTCATAATCTTTTATGACCTCCAGTAAAGGTCATGAGGCAGAATCACCCATACGCGGTTGCATTGACTTCCATCCAACCAGTTGGTCAATTCACACACATGCTTGTACCTGCATCCTCCCAGATAATCATTACTGGGTCTTCTGTTTTAGGCCGGCATATGATGTTGTAAACTGTTATTAAAAAGCTTTGCCATGAAGGGATCTGTGTGAGAAGGTGCTGGTTTTGAACCCAACACCTTCTCTCACTGCAGAGGCTGACGTCAAAAACCCTGTCTCTGTGTTGATTATTTCCTTTTTAATCTTTTTAAACTCACATTTCTCTGGATTAAAACCCAACAGTTTGCCCCCCAAATAAAGAAGTGGTTGAGTGACAATACCCTACGATGGAACTCAGAAAAAATTTAGACACTCAATTTTGTGCCCTAGACAAAGTAATTCACGGCATGAAGCAGCACTTAGGCGAGTTAAACCAGGTGACAAAACACACTTTGAGACACCTTGGAGCTTTATTTAATGAGGAAATGTCTCTGGAGAAGCACACAAAAAAATTAATGAAAACTACATAACATAGCAAAACTCAGAAATTTAGTTTCGGAAAATGACTTGAGATGCTCATCCATGCATTTTTGCCATCACGTTTACTCAGGCTATTACTACTGCAATGGCCTGTTTACTTGTCTGAACAAAAAAGGCCTAGCTCAATTGTAGCTAGTGCAAAATTCTGCAGCAAAGATCTTATCACGTACAACCAGAAGAGCCCACATAACTCCCGTCCTCAAAGCTCTACACTGGCTTTCCATTGAATACCTCATAAACTTTTAAATTCTGGTCCTGACCTTTAGAGCCCTGCATGGACAGGCTCCCTCTTACATTTGAAACTTGATTCAGCTTCACTTTTCTTCACTCAGACTGTGGAATGTACTACTACTATTTTACTACTACTTTACCTGTGCTTAGTGAACTCCATGGTTAATTTAAAAAAAAAAAAAAAAAATTATTTTTTACCAAGCATTTTAGACTCCTTTTATCAAGGGCTGCTACGATTCTGTTTATTTTTGCCTATATGTATTTTATATGGTGAAGCTTTGTATTCTTTCCCTTATATTGCACAGCACTTTGCAACGCTTGTCTGAGAAAGGTAGCTATATAAATAAACCTTACTTACTTAATTACTTACAGTCTTGTACAAACCTGCATCAACTCTGCATTTCAGGGCTGTAGGCATTAATTGATGTTGTCCTTTCATTACATGAAAGGAGTCCACCCCTTCAATGATCTAAGACAGGGGTGTCAAACTGGTTCCAGAAAGGGCCGTGTGGCTGCAGGTTTTCTTTCTAACCGTCCAATCAGCACACGCAGACTCCATTCATCTCATCAAGTGAGTCCAATGCTTAGAAAGATGATGACACGGCTCTTTCTGGAACCAGTTTGACACCCCTGATCTAACACAAGCTTTTCAGCAAGCTTCTTTTAACTTTAACTCTGTTTTTTGGTATTTTGTGCGGCAGTCCTGTAGCGTTTCTTTGCACCAACAATTTCTGCTACAAACTTTCCTGCAGGTTCCTCCTTCATTGCAGCTATGTAATCAAAACTGCTATGACTGATTTCTTCATAACAGCCGTTGAGAGCCCTAATTTCAGATATGGGGTAATGCTCAGCTAAAATATCCAAGTTAAACATAAAAGAGTTAACTTTGATCAAGTTACTTGCTTTACAGTAACCCATTCTTTTCTGTGCTCCTGTCTGGTTGGCTGGTGGAAGTACTCATGGTCCGTGGCAATAATATTGAGGCAACCAACTTCTGACTGCAAGCTAACACAAGCCTATTCACAGTGAATGGCATCTTCTATCATTGTAATTAACAGTAATGTCAGGACTCCTGTCTGTGTGTTTGTGTTTCTGTGTTTGTCTCCCTTCCTCCACCAGGAGGCGCCTGGTTCTGGTCCTCCTCACACACCTGCTGATGGTTTCTTCGTTAACGGAGCGTTCTTCAGCTGCTGACTGCCACTACCTCATGCGCCAGGGTGTTTGCCAGTTTGGGGTATTCTAGCCATGCTTAGTTTAGCAGAGTCTAACCTGAGGTTTTTTTTTTTTGCCAGTTTTGGGTACTCTAGCCAAGCTGAGTTTTGCTGATTCAAACTGAGTTCTAGTCAACCTGAGTTTTAACTTTGTTTTTTGTCTTTGTCTCTCGGCAGGAAGTCATCCTGCAAAATAGATTTTTCGTACCTTCTCTCCCCTGGAAGGATCAACTGAGTTACAAACTGAAATGGGGTTCAACAGGAGGTTTGGATCCACTTTCCCCAAGAGATCGTTTGAGCTTCACACTGAGAAAGGGATTTATCTCCACTACGACCGTTCAAGTACCGCAGGAAAACTGAGTGGCAGTCAGTTTCTCCGTTCACCTAAAACACTGTATTCTGGGTAAACCCTGTTCTGCCCTCCACCGAATCACACAAACACTGGAACTACAGCATACAGACTGGAGTCAAGGATTCAACAACTTCTCTGGAAAACGTGAGTCATCAACCAAATCCTCTTCTCCAAGTTCACAAGTCATATTTCCCACTGAGCCTGAACTAACCGCTGTGTCTTCCCCTCACTTTTCAGTTCCGGTTGAGCAGTGTTCAGAGCAACATTTCCCTCTGAATCATCTCTTCAATAAAACCTGTTAAACCTTTTCCCTGGTCTCCCTGTTTGCTCTTCTGCATTTGGGTCTGAACCTTAGTAAAATCATGACAAATAACAGATAAAGTCACTCAAAGCACATACAATGATCACACAATGACTTGGTGGTGACCTGGTTTGAGTATGAAGATTTATAGACCATCCAAGACCCTTGCCAGGCTCCATCTAAATGCTCCACTTTAAATAACTCCCACCCAGACACCTGATTACTGTATTTTTTTGCGTTTTATTAGCAAGGCGGGTCTTTTGAAGAAAAGCACAAAAATCCTCCACAATAACTTTCAGCCTCTTTGCCACTGAAATTAGCATTTTCACCTTGGTTTTTCAAACAAGAAATGACTGGCTATAAATCTGCATTTCGCTACCTTCCCCTGTGCAAAAAACGCCAGGTATAAAAGCTGTTTTGCCTTTGTCCACTGTCTGTGGTACTTCTTTGGTGACACCATCACACTGAGTTAGCATTGATGATGTCATCAGTTTGACAGAAATATGGAAAGTAAACAATGGAGAACATTATGTATGGAAGGAAGGGCGTAGTAAGTGTGCTGAGTTGTTTACCGCTTTTATCTCTGTGAAACCTTCTACCTGTGCTGTGCCATGTTTATCAAATATAAGCAGAGTTGTTTCAGCTTGCTAGCTCAGACGTGAGTTGACGTCCTTAAGTTGCCCTCAGTGGTATCCTGTAAATTAGCAGGTTGACCGGAGTCTGGTGTTCCCTGGTCATGCCGATCAGAGCCGAGGCGATTTTAACGCATGTGCCGAGGAGTTTGACACGGGTGGTCACGGATCACTTAGCTCTCCCACTGCCACTATAAGCCTACTGTTCCAAGGTATTTTTCTGCTAGTGTAAAAGGGGTATTAATTTGTGAATAGAAGAACTTCAGAGAAAACGGTAAATGAAAGGCAAATGGGAGCTGCATGGAGGAGGAGATGACAGTTACCTCTAACATTTAGGATATTCCTACTGTGTGTGCAAAGGAATCTTTAACCTTTATTATATTCCTACTGTGTGTGCAAACAGTTTCAGCCTGGCGGTCTCTGACCCCAGCTTACTGAGTTATCTTGACATGCAATATAACCTGAAATAAAATCCCTCTTCAGAAATTGAAGCAGGCTGAAATTGGGGTGGCTGGCCTTTTGCATAGCCATCTTTTATTGTTTACTGTTGTTAACTTATCACCAACCTTTTTTCAATGTTGCTATACCACTGATAATGACAATAAAGGTTAGTATTTTCCTAAATTGGTTCTAACTGGTCCCTGAGTAATTATGCCATTTTGCACTTAACTGTCTGGATACATGCCGCTGGTGCTCAGGCCACAGTTAAGTGTTCCTCATTAGAAACACCTTCTGTATCTTGATATTTTCTGGCTACAATATAAAAAAGATCAATGGAGCACCCAAGAATTGACAAGTGCGGAAGAAAACAGTAGAGAAAAAGGACATTTTTCCATTATATAAACAGCTAGTATCGACCAGGTTAATTTCCTTTTTATGGTAATTACCTAGCAGCTCTAACAGCCTGCTTTTATTTATCTTGAAGCCCACAGCAAAACAGTACAGAAGCAACACAATTGGAAATGCCAATCATTCTCTCCAGGATACCACATTATAAAGACATTTATATTGCCTTCACCTTTCGGTTGTTAATTGCTTTCCACATTGCTGGGAAATTTATACTTGAGGGTTTTTTTTGTTTGTTTGTTTCCAAGAGTGTTAGAGTTTTGCAAGATGTCTGTTTTTACCATAATACTACCAGCTTAATCTGGGGTGAATAAGAAAAATTGACTAGAGTGCTTGGTGAACTTGCAAGGATTCTTTACACGTACAAAGCAGAGACCTAAAAAGTAAGTTTGGAAGATAAGTATTAAATAACAAGGCTAGAAGGATTAAACAAAAGCCTTGTTCTTTAAATGCTGCTCTCTGTGTTGTTCAGCAGTCCGCTGTAGCTCTGTGTTGTTTTACTTTGACTTATAATGAGTCATTTTTATATGAGTGGTTGGTCACTGTAGAATTGGAAGGAGGCGTAGAAGTTTGGAATGGTGGTGACAAAATAATGTCCCTCACAGGATCAAGAACATATTCTCATTCAGTACATGTAGATTATTATTTTTTAATCAAGCCCTTTAAAATATTGTTAAATCAATCATCATTCATCGTTGTTACCTCTGTTTCAGTCTGCCTGCCACCTGATCACCCAAGTTAAATTCCAGAGCTAAACCCATCCATCAACTGCCTCAAGTAACCCTTTAGTGCAGACAGCAGATCAGGGTGTGGTTCAAAGTTGATTCACGCCTATGTTGAGGCCCGCCTCCACCACCCAAAACTGCATCATAGAAGATGGATGCCAGACAAGAGGAGGGACAATGGAAGTAAACGATTTTCCTTTTTTTTTCTATTTTGCTACTTTTATGTTCTCTGTTATAAGACCCTTTCAGTGTCCACCACATTGGATCAGATTTCACAAAAGCGGCACCGAGTAGTGTAGCAAACTTAATGCTTTTGTGGCTATATTTAGTGACTCTTCAGACCCTTTAGCGCTTTTATTTCAAAAGAACTCCTGCTGCCAAATGTAACTTTTTTTCTGTTACTGAGGACCTTGGCAACAACATATAAAACTCCTGTTATGCTTCTGTATTTTCATCTGAGAGGAAAAAGCAGAAGCATCCTTGTTTGTGCATGCCCATGACGGCCAACAGAATTTCAAACATGTTTGATATTTTCCCGACCTCAAGATTCCTCTTTAGAAGGTGGTAGTGAGAAGCTGATCACCCCTCGTTACCCCATGTAGACTACATGATGCATGATCAGGCTGAAAGTCGGCTTGATCAAAACATTGTCGCATGCCTGGAAAATTGGCCCTAAAAGGGCAAATAAATCGCACAGTGTATGCCAGGATTAATGGTGAATTACTGTCACTAGCTGGCATGGATTGTTGAATTAAATAGCTGAATTATATGTAATTTATTTACTTGTTTCTTTTCCTTTTACACCCTGTTTGTAAAAACAGGTCAATCATCCCTGCTGCAACCAGTCTCTACAAAGCGACACTACAACCACAACAACTTGTGCAAAGTATAATGTGCAATTTACTATTTGATACTCTGTTTCTCTATATTTGACACCTGGTGCACATACAGTATATATATAAATATAAATATCCATCTATATAAATACCCCTGTAAAACCTTGTATAACTATCCTACTGTAAAAAATAAATAAATAAAAATAAAGCTGTGTATACAGTATACTGTATATATCCCATGCACATTTTTCTTCCTTTGGCACCTTCTTCTTCTTCTTTGACTATTTGAGCTGATGCAATGAGTAAATTTCTCCACTGTGAGGTCAGTAAAGTCTATCAATCAATACTGGATGATATGAAACATGCAAATTAATGATGATGCCATCTACCACCTTTTAGGTCAGCCAATAGCGACTTGTCTTGCTGGGAAGTTGGCAACAGTGGCCAAGAGACAAGATGAGCAGAGAAGGTGAACAAGCAGAGATAATTCTAAAATTTAACAAAACAGAATTAAAATGGGTGTGCTTCATTTATGTGATCTAGTAGCAGGTTTTATCATTTGTTTCAGTTGGTCATAAGACAAGGACTTATTTCCTTATTTTATGACCAACAAGAGTGGTTGGTTCGGAAATTTATCGACAGTCCCTAAAAGAACCGCCGTTGGTTCTTTCAGAAGAGTGAGAATCAGAGAACCTCCGAAGTCTGAGCCCCTGAATCGGATCGACCGTGAAATAGGTGCTGCTAACTTAGGCCCCGTCCACACAAAGTCAAAACGAACATGAAACGCTAATATTTTCCAGAACGTTTGTCTTAAGACGGAGACGTAAAATAAATGTGATCGTCCACATGAATGCATGAAAACGCTGCAAAAAGTATGCCAGGCCTGTAAGTGGCGCTGTGGTGCCAAAGCAAAAATAGGCGACGAAATGTTGGGCATGCGCACTAATATTTATACATGTTTGCCCTGCGGGTCCATTTTTGTGGTTCAGTCAAATTGAGGTGATGAACTATGTCGTCTATATTGCTCTGTTCTTCCTGGAGATATTCCAGAAGAAGAAGATTCTGTTGTAAGCCCGACAGCAGGGTGAGTAGCATGAGCAGCAACCATTCAACACAGTACGGCGCCATTGTTGTTGTGATACTGTGTCGCGCATGCGTGTTTAGAGGCGACGCTATGACGTATGCGTGTAAAAAAAAAAAAATGCGGTTAGAGCTTAAAGATGGAAACGCGAAAACGGCGTTTCAAAATCTTTCCACTCTGAAGGCTTAATAAAAAAAGATTGTTTACTGACCCCCGAAACGCCGGCTTCGTATGGATGAGAGGCTGGTTTGGTGAAAAATTTGTGCGTTTAGGCCAGGGTTTGACTTCGTGTGGACGGGGCCTTAGCGGAGCTTGAATATCCAGCTTCAAAACAACTTCCATTTTGACACAGATTTCTGAACCAGCCTTGGATTTCATTAAATTCTTGTACTCTGCACATCCCCTACTGCTGAATTCTTTCTATATTGTGACATTTTGAAGTAACTTTGTGAAGAAAAGCCAGGGCCATTGCAACCAACCAAAATTCTGCAGGCAACAGTTTGGACAGCTCAGCGACAGCACTAGGGGGCTATTTCATAATTCAAATATCAAAAAATATAGTTTAACCAGTCAAAATTAACTTTGAGATATCTTGATTATATTTCCGAATGTTTGACACTTCAAATTACAAATTGGGTGATGTCATTTGAGATATCTCAAAAGGCATTATGACTTTCCAAACTGTGATTGAAGATATCATGAATTGTTATTATCCTAATGTATCATTAAGGACAGTGAAAATTTAGTAAATAATGTTTGTGTATTCTATTAAAATTTCAGTCTCTGTATAATGGGTCTGTTTTATGTGTTTCCTTCTCGATTAAGAGGGCCCTGTGTCCGTCTTTACCTAGGGCCCCAGATTTCCTAAATCTGCCCCTGTATAAAAGTAGACCATCTTGGAGTGGTTGACCTGCTGCCCTAACCAGATGGTTTAAGCAGAACAAAAGAAGGATGCCCACATGTATGGTAAGAGATATGTGTACCGGTATATATATATTTGTGCATATCTGTATAAATGTGTTTGTGTATATAATAATAAATAAATTATAAAAATGGATGAATGGCTGTAAAACATACATCCATCCTATTGTAATATTCTGTTCTACTAACTCCACCAAGAATATTTAAATAAACTGAAACATTTGTTCTTTTTAGCAAAAAAAAAAAAAAAGAACCCTTCAAAATTAGTT
Organism: Cyprinodon brontotheroides; assembly: GCA_018398635.1. Taxonomy (NCBI): domain Eukaryota; kingdom Metazoa; phylum Chordata; class Actinopteri; order Cyprinodontiformes; family Cyprinodontidae; genus Cyprinodon; species Cyprinodon brontotheroides. The sequence continues at coordinate 3,269,515 of JAGKQL010000063.1, forward strand.
CAATGTTCAGCGATTTAAAGTTGGTTAATATTGGTGTTTCTCCTTAATACATTAAACTGAGTGGAGCTGTTGCCCGCCCCAGGATGGTGCCACCAAATCCTGTCAGCGCCCATAGGTGAAAGCTGTCTATGTGGGGTCTACTCTTATATGTATGTCTATGAATCCAAGATCATCCAGGCTTGACAAAATGCAACAAATCGAAAACTGTCTGATTGCAGGGTTATGCTGACATCTAGTGAGGCAACATGTAACTACCTTACATGCTGTTGGTAGACGTGCGGTGCTGCTGCAGAAGAGTGGCAGACATCTAGGGTGCTTTGGCGCATCGCGCAGCTCTTCTTGGTACCAAAGTTCTGTATTTACATGGAGTGCAAGATATTAGAAACATGTGTGTACGTTAGCTCAGCTTGTTATTGTCCAGAATAAAGTTTTAGATAGTGGGGCTGTTTCATAGTGCAGTGGCAGCACTGCGTCACTGTAATTGGTTTCTCTAAATTCTTCTTAGGTGTGAGTGTGTATGTGAATGGTTGTTCATCTCTGTGTTGCCATGCGATGGACCGGCCTGCCTTGTAGACAGCTGGATATAGGCACCACCACCCTAACCCCAGCTGGGATAAAGAGGGATGGATGGATGGATGGATGGATGGATGGATGGATGGATGGATGGATGGATGGATGGATGGATGGATGGATGGATGGATGGATGGATGTTTTAAAATGTATACATATTTTTATTTTTTATAGACAAACCACCATTGTTCAGTCTTTTATTTTTCTAGCAGTCAACTGGGGAACGAATACAGGTAATTAAAAGGAGTTTAACCTCATTATGATATTATATTTTTTAGTTTTAGGGATGTCATAGTACAACTAGTAAATTTCGATACTGTCTTAGAATTTGTTGATACTGATCCTGAGATAATAAATTCATTATATAAATATGAATGATTTATATATGCTCTTATTACTCCTTTAATTGAAAGGAATGTTTTAAAAGACCCGATCATGTGAAGTTACTCAAGCAGACAACAATGGTCAACAACAAACTTCCAGCCCATTTATTAAGCGATGGGGTACATAAACTTTAAACAGAAGCAGGGTGTTTCTATCAGCATGCTTATATTGGAGATTTTAGATGTAGGCCAATATATTCCTATTTTTGTGTTTTGGCTGATTTTAAACCAATTTCAAAGATGGGTTAAGGACATCCCTAATTGCCTTGTTTAGATTACTACACTTTCTGCTATTATTTCTGTACAGATGGACAAAGGCAGTTATATTTACCTTTGTCTTGTAAAGTAAATATAACTGCCATGTTTAGTAGCCAAAATGGGCCTTACTGTTGTAGAATCATCAAATTCCTTAGAATCTGTCTCACAACTTGAAATAAACAATAAATAAATCTCAAGATAATCTAAGGAGTTGAGGGTCATGGTGATAAAATTCTTTATCAACATGATTTTTTATTTTGCAGGACAGAAAATGCAATCTTGTTACCTTGGAAATATTGTGTATGTACCATGTTAAAGTAATTAATTAAAGTCAGTATGGTTTAATTGAAGAGCATGACATAATTACTCATCTTCACAATCAATTTTTCATTACTGATAATAGCCCTATAGGTGCATGATCTGTCAAACAATCTTTTATCAGTAATGATTAAGTATAAGTAAACTATTTAACCTTTACACCCTTGTGTGTCAGATAACATGGTTATAACATGCATTGCGTCATAATGTTGATTTACAAACTCAATATTATATGATTATTCTCCTACTTAATTTTATTCCTGTTATTTAAACATTGAGTATAACAGTAAAGTACGCCTACTCATTGTGAAACTCACTTAAGAAGTTTGGCTAATGAAAATAAAAAAGCTAGCTTTTTTTCTCCAATGCATCATCATGCTTCCCAGATACTCAATATTAACTGCTCTGTCAAATTTAGACCTTGTTTACCATAAAGTCTAACATTAAATTTCAAAAGCAAATATATCAACTACCCTAGCAACACAGGTTGGTATTATTTTGAATACAGAATTCAAAAACAAATTCTTTGGGCCTTAAGATAATTGTCGATCACGTCGCTGCCCTACTTTCATGTTCTTCCTTTGAAATATCTTGTGTTCTAATAACTGCATGCAGAAGAACTGGCAGATGTCTAATGGTATCATCTATTTAGCTAACAATACTGCTGCTTATGGTAGACAGGACTTTCTTTTGCAAAAAGGTAAGCTGTGATATATCTACTAACAAAGTAGATTTTTGTTATCAGCTGAAATAAAATGCTGCGATCTGGAAATGATTGCAAATTTGTTTAGGTGTTGGAGGCTTTGTCAAGCTGCTGCCTACCTCTGTGAAGCATGAAAAAGACTAATACAAAGTGAATCCAGCAGAACTTTTTATTGCCTTCCTGGAATGGGTGACAATAGTAAAATAAACTTTTGGCTCTCAAAGTGTTATCTATGCCCTATTTGTCAGTACTTCGCCGATACTGATACCATAGCCAATTCTGCGTTTTGCAGTTTGAAGAACACCTGCTTGCTTGATTTCCTTTAGCTAATTGAGACATATGCATTTTATGACTAAATCAATCACAGTAGTTTCACTAGATGTGGATGGAGCCAATGATCTGCATTGGATGGCACATGGCGTGAAATAAATTATTATAAACATTGAACTGAAGCCAAGAGTAACGAGTAACGTTTGTTTAAAAATGTAAGGGAATACAGAAAGTACAGATACTGGTGAGAAAATGTAATGAATAGAAGTCCGAAGTAGGTAGAAAAATAAATAATGGAGTAAAGTATAGATACCTAAAAAGTGTACTTAAGTACAGTAACAAAGTATTTGTACTTCATTACTTGACACCTATGCTAATTTAGATTTGCCTCATAGAAAATGGAATAACTTCTTCACAAAGTTAAACTGAAAAATTACAAATTAATAAAAGTTATAATTAAATTATTAAAACTAAAATTACATATAGAAAGAAAACCCAATTGCCGTTGAGAACAAAAATGTTGATGCCTTCCTTGACCTCTATAAAAAAAAAAAGGTACATTTCCTATAATTAAGTATTTATCCTTAAAATTGGTTGATGTAATCAACCACAAAGGGAAACAACAGAACATCTGTTTTATTGTTTTAAGACAACTTAAGGCAATCTTTTTATACCCTCCTCTTCATGTTATTTTGTCCACCCAGAATATTTTATGAGAGTATCCGTGATGAAGAAGGTTTGAATTCCTTGTTAATAACATGACTATTAATTATAAATATAACATTCATAATTTTAAGTATGTTAAATCTAAACCACTGTGTACTATATTTGAAAAATCATTTTAAGGTGTTCTAACAAGAATGAAAAATAAATTAAGTTTTCTACTTAATTTTTCAAGTGATCATTATTTTTTTATATTATATATTTTTTAATGTTTTATTTTATTTTTCCAAACATTTGTACATTGAAGATGAACGATATAAGTATATCTTGGAGAAATCCTAGAAAGTAGCTTTTGAACCAAAAGTTTTAAGCCCTAAAATTTATCTTGTTATTGTTCCTGTTCGAATAAAGTTAATCAAAAATTGTGCAAACCCATATGTGCAAACCTAACATTTTGCTGTAAACATGCCAGATGAACCTTCACCCTCTCTAAAAACTTTAGATGCTGGGAAATGTAGTTTTCACTCTGGATGTATCCTCAACAATTCATCACTTTATAAACTACAATTCCCAGGTAGCAATGCTAGGTTGGGGGCTGGACGGTCAGGGATATGCTGCTCTCCTTGGTGTCTGCTGCTCAATGTGCTTCTGGAACATTTGATGGCCCGCAAGAGTCCGCTGTGTTTAAAGTTGACCCAAAACAGTGCGTAAGTTCAGGTTTACCTTCTTTAGCTGTAGAATACTTCCCCACAGAGCTAATTACAGCTTATTTCACAGAGAGCCAGCTTCACAGCGCCTTTAGCTCAAAGCTAACTAGTTTCAATAGCAAAGTTGGCTACTGTTCAGAACGTGGCCTTTCCTAACCTCCGTTTCCTTCTCATTTTAGCGAGGAAGTTAAGTCTTGCTTAGGATATTAACATTCTCCGTTCCCCTGGATTTTTTTGGTTGAGCTATTTTTAACTAAGGAAACTAGATCCGTGGTTTTTGTCCTCCAGCATGCCCAATGTCAGCTAGCTTAGCATGACTGAATACAACAGCTATACACTATTTTTAAACTTTCACACATAGCTTCTTAAAGAAAGGATTAGGGCACACTGGGAAAAAAAAGTAAACTGATTTTTAAATATTTCAGTTTAATATGAAGAAAAAGTCAGAATTCTGACTTTTTTTCTTAGAATTTTTATTTTAATCTCAGAATTGTGGATCTTAATGTAGATGGGCACCATGAAGGAAGGGATGTGGGAGCACCCAGCTTCACTGACAAAGAAGTGAGTTGTTTGTGAGGGCCAGTAACATATTTGTGAAAAATGACGGAATTAGGCGACTTTTTACATGTCTAAGGGGTCCCTGGTGATGCCATTGCATTAATGGAAGAGCAGGTGGTAATCAAAACAAGAGAGCTAGTTTAGTCTCTAAAACAGACATGGCTAATGCTTAATGCTATCGTGTTTGTTAGCTGGCAGAATTCTGAGGAAAAAAGTCAGAATTCTGAATTTTTTTCTCATACTAAACTGAAGTATTTAAAAACCTAAAAAACTTTTTCAGTGGCCAGAATCCTCTTCCATGGACATTCCTCCAATATAATGGTGTTACTATTTTCTTTTTTTCTGTAATGCTATTGCTGTGTTGCAATATATCAATCATGTTGAGCAATGTATGTCCTGAATTTGTGCTGAATACTGGGAGACTCCTTGTAACTTATGAGCTATTAAATGTCATAAAATGAGTTCTTTGAATATTAGTTTAGCTACACTTAAATGACTAACTTAATTTGGTAATGCTATCATAGCTTCTGTCAACTAGATTTTCTCCATACAGTCACAGATTATTTGACGCAATGTATAAAATCTTTAAAAGATTAATTAATGTGGATGTGAGACAACCAAGACTGTTTTCATCTACTTTACTTCACTGAATTGCAGAAATTAAGATATCTACAGCAATCTCTTGGCCTAAGAGAGCTCCTAAAGTAATACAAATAAGTAATGTGGAGGATTTTAAATTAAGTTCTTTCAGTCCATTAAGCTCTATAACTTTTATATACATAAATAGAAAACTATTTATATAGAGACAAGTTAAACTTTGTAAAAAAAAATACTTATTTGATTTAGTGGCCATAAATAAAACCGTTCAAAAAGATGTGTTGTATTGCCATTTAAAATAAAGTGTAGCCTTTTTTCCAACGGCCTGGAAAGTGCAAAACAATATTTTCATCTTGTGTTAGTGTTTATATAGCAATCAGAACACTCTCAGTTGCTGTGGCATGGGTTGTTTCGATTGAGCCTGAGACATGGACATCCAGCCAATGTTGCGTTTACTGCGTTTGTGATCACTAACGAGCTCTAGTTCCCTATACTGACAGCCAGCGACAAATTGCGTCCAATCTTTTTTTGCTGCACACTGAGCAGCTCATTAGCTTGGCATTGTCATTAAAAAAAAAAATCTCTTGCAAATAAAAAAAATTGACATTCACTACGTAATAAAGGGGGTTCTTAAAACTGCTTATTTTGTTGCAGAAAACAAAATGGTCAAAGCAAACATTTTGCATATGTATGCGTTGCTCTGAGTTAGGAATATATTAAGCTGCGTAGGTAACCTTACAAGACTTTTCCCTGGAAAGGTTTTCCATCCTAAAAATATGTTTTCCTGGCTGAAACTATAGCTAGGAAGATAGAAGGTGGAAAATGAAAGCGGCATATTAATCTGAATAATGATTAGCACAACATAAGACCTATAGTCATTAACTGATAACCTCCCCCAAAATATATTTCTAAAGTAATTTTCAGGCTCTGGGGGCTATAGATCCTCACTGCCCCTCCTCATCCGGAGGTTTTCTTTTAGAAGGCTTGCTTCTTCCAACCTTATACCACATCAGTGAATTGTTAAATGACTTGGTTTTGGGGGTGTTCTCTCTGTGTGCGTGTCTGTCTGTTGGCGTGACGAACAGACCGCAGAGGAACAAAAGGACAGAGGGGGGACTCGCCAAAATAAAAGACGTAGGATGTTACTGAAGCCCAACTGTGGTCCAAACATTTACTCATCTTGTGGCGAATGGAATGGTGCTCTGTAATTTAATGAGGTATCTTGTGCGCGAATAGTAATACACCCAAAACATGATTAGCCTTCATTTTCTACTCACCATGCCGAACAACACTGGGTACTTTTGATATCTCAAATGCCTGGAGATCTGGGGAGGCTTCTTGCTGTTCGCCGACATTCAATCGGAGGCCCATGGCGCCCGAGACAGAAAGCGTCCATAAAGTCCACAAAAACGCAATATTTCCATATTGCCGTCCAATGTAATCCAAGTGTCCTGAGTGGGGTAGCATCCAGAATTTACCTAAAACTTAAGTCATTTAGAATGTTTTTAGAGCATAAACAGTAGTGTATAGATTTCCTAATGAGCGCCCCCATGCGTCGCTACTTTCCTCTCACGGAAGCCGCAGACCAAAACCGGAAGAAAGTGCGCGATTCAGCCGCCTGGTCTGCCGATAATGCAAGCCGCAGAAGAAGAAATGTGCTGTTTACCTGTGCAAAGAAAGAAACAACGAAAAGAAAAATGTCTGGAGGACTTCAGTGTTGAGGAAGAGCATGAGTTCTTTGCCGAAGCTGAATGCGACTTTCGCTGGTTTGGTCTGCCGGCTTCCGTAGAATCGCGGAGCGCCAAGATGGGGCGCTTTCAGGAAATCCTATACACTACCGTTTAGGCTCTAAAAACGCTTCTAAATGACTTCGCTTCGAAAAGTAAATTCTGGATGCTACCCACTCAGGACACTTGGATTACATTTGACGAGCAGTATGGAGGAATATTGACAAGTTTTTGTGGACTTTTGTGGACCTTTCTGTCTCGGCTTCATAGACCTCCATTATTTGAATGTCAGCAGACAGCAAGAAGCCTCCCAGATCTCCAGATGCATTTGAGATATCAAAAAAGTACTCCAGAGTGTTGTTTAGCATGGGGGTGAGTAGAAAATGAAGGCTAATCATGTTTTGGGTGTACTATTCCTTTAAAGCGTGTGGACACCTTGCCAAACTGCATTGATACTGTCTCACAGGATACTGACACCTGCTGGACCTTTAAATACACTACAAGCAGCTTATCTGAAACACTAAACTGAATTGATTTGATGATAAAATTTAAGTTATAATAGGTTATATTATTTCATATACATCTATGTTTAAATTAAAAATATCTTTGATATTTTTATATGCAGCCAATAAATAATATATCTCATAAGGTGAAAATTCAGGGGAAAATGTGAATCAGGATGCTTGTGGACTAGGCTCTTATATAATTTCAAAACAATTAATACCGTAAAAACATTAAATAAACTAAGAGTCAATTTGAAATTAACTTTAAATTAGATACGTTGAGTGATAACTGAGAGGAAAAGGATGACGCAACGAAAAAATTAAAATAAAAACACCCAAGGGCTGAAAAGTTCCTGTTTCTTTTAGGCAAAAGAAAATTCTGGATAATGTAATAATCTGCAAAATTTGAGACATATTTTTTTTTTAAATAACCATGTTGACAGTTTATTGAGTCCAGTCAGTGTAGAAAAAAACTCCCTGTATCAGTCATTACGACTTTCATAAAACCTAATATTGACGCCGCTACCCGATACAATGTTTTTGCTCTATGTGGCTCTAATGACATGCACTTATGCATCTGTGGTGCTGGACCCATCACTAGGACTCTGGCATTGACTCGGCAAATGAAAAATTTCTCATTTGGCGAGTGTTTATTTCAGACTCTGACCAGTGGCTATTATTTCTAAGTTAAGATGATTGTTTATATTTATTTCCCTACAGTCTGTGATTGAACATCAAGGCAGCGGGGGGGAAAAGACTTGAAGTTAAGGTTGAGGAAGATGATGCAGCACATCCTTACTCACGGGACACTGTGGCGGATGGTGGCTGTGCGCTCATGCTCAGTGGGTGCAGCTGTTCTTGAACATCAACTGGCGCCCAGGTTCTGTATTCTCCGTCTGTCGCTGCTACAGCCTGTTGGCCAACGATGGGTCTCTGCTTCAGCTTCCTGCAAAGTAGCAGATCAGCCTAAGGAGTCTCCACGTGATGACAGGGTGTATCCTGCGTCTACAACACCATCACCGAACACCTCGAAAGAGGAGGCTGAGTGTGTAGATGTGGACCCGCTGCAGGACAAGTCCATCAGCCTTTTCCAGAGGTTTAAGAAGACCTTTAAGCAGTATGGGAAGGTGATGATACCCGTCCATCTGGCAACGTCCTCCGTCTGGTTTGGAACCTTCTATTATGCTGCCATGCAGTGAGTTCTGTTCATTAATATTTGATACAAAAGAGATTTTTCCAGATTCTGTATGTTAAATTATGTTTTTTTTTTTTGTTTTTTTTTTTACAAGTTTGTGACTGAATAGATCACTTCCTGTTTTTGGCATTTTGTGATTTTTCTTTTCTTAAAGTTTTAATGAAGGTCTTGTTTTTTTGTTTGAATTTGTCCCACAGTGGTGTGAATGTGGTGCCGTTCTTGGAGATGATCGGTTTACCAGAATCACTGGTCGGCCTTTTGAGAGATTCCTCCAGTGGCTATGCACTGACTGCCTATGCCATGTACAAGGTAGTTTAAACACTCGGGTTTGGGGAACAAATCATTCAGTCTGAACTTAATGTGGGATAAAGGCAGGTAGCGAAAAAAAAAGGGGTTTATCTGTTTTCTTTCCCAAAATAATTTTTCAAAGTTTTTTCAAGGAGACAGAAGCAGAGATACTTTTTGACTATAATCATTCACTTAAAAATCTTAGATGTTTTAGGTTTTAAACATAAACATAGTCATGAACGCCTGCTGTCACTGGACAGTTAGCTGCCACAGAACTGCTGCACAACATAACTTTTCTTAGCTATTTTTGTGTGCGTTTCAAGGATTGCGTCGTCTTTTACAGTTGCTTTTTCTATCTCTGCTTCTGTCTCCTTGAACCCCAGTCGGCCTCAGCAGATGGCTGCTCACACTGAGCCTGGTTCTGCTGGAGGTTTCTTCCTGTTAAAAGGGAGTTTTTTTTTTTCCTTTCCACTGTCGCTACAAGCATGCTTAGTATGAGGGACTGCCCTCGAATCTATTTGTATAATTTATATACTTTTATTTTTTTTTTAGCTTACAGCTTAATCTTTCGAAGTAAAATAAGGAATACTGATATCCACCCACATGAGCCCATCCTGTTCGGATCAGTGTCCTCAGTCTGATGTCTGATCCAAGAAAAGATCCTGTATTATTTCTTATCAGCTCCATCTCTAAATTTAGGTATTGCAGCACTTGACCATCAGCTTTTCTTATCATCCACAGATTGCAACCCCAGCTAGATATGCAGTGACTTTGGGCGGGACCTCACTGTCTGTCCAGTACCTCCGGAAGCATGGCTACATGTCCACACCCCCGCCAGTTAAGGAGTACTTCCAGGACAAAATGGAGGAAACGAAGGAGAGGTTCACGGAAAAGATGGAGGAAACAAAAGGACGTATCTCTGAGAAAATGGAGGAGACTAAAGACAAGCTTTCTGGGAAACTGCAGGAAACCAAAGACAGAGTTTCGGAGGGAAAAGCATTTTTTCGAAAAGAAAAGTGATTAGCAGGTTTACGCATAAGCAAGCGTGGCGCCTGCTGGTAAAGTGTCCAGTAAAGATTTTATTTAGTCAAATTGATGAGTGTGGGCGGGTGACACTTATTTCTTTGACTGGAGGTGTGAGACTTTGCACTATCCCCCGTCTTGACACGCCTCTGTTATCGCCTGGTGTCTATTTACGTGTCAAATCTGCCCCCCAGTTGTCTGAACCCTTCTACAATGCACTGCAAATGTAGAGCAGAAAGCAGCTTACAGTAGCTGCAGAAGGCTCCATCGCCTTGGCAGGATTCTAGACTTGATCTGGACTGAGCTGTTTCTTGGCTGCAAAGCAATTGTCAGTTTTAATTGAACACTTAGGAAGCCTGGGTTTTACACTGCACCAGATAAACATGGCTAAGGAGACGAAGCTGTGATAATTCTTCCTTCTGATCAGGAAATAAAACTTGAAGGTGGTCATTAATGTCAGTTTGAAGCCTTTCTTAAGGCTGGAGATTTCACATTGTGTCTTTAACTGTTTAGCAGGAAATTGTTATTCTAATGAATTTTTCTCTGATAGCCAAATCCAATATATCACATTGTTTGTGGTTTTTGCAATAGGTAATGGGTCGACTAAGTCATGAGTTGGAAAGAACTATTTACATGATCAATTAAAAGTGAAAATGGAAGAGTTTGCATGAGATAATCATGCTTGGGCAATCTTTGGCAAATGGTTCTGACCAGCAAATATAGAAGGGGATGTTTATCAGAATGTTTCAGATATGAAGAGATAATTACAGAGATTAAGAAGGCACAAATTGGAGGAAAATGTATTGATTTGCACTTTTGAGAGATAGAATATAAAAACTAGAAAGATTCTAGAAGGTACAAAAATTATATTTTGTTTTGATTTTCTGATAATCATTGAAAACAGAATTTGTGTGTCTCTACAGCAAAGATAACCAAAATGGTACAAATTTGGGCAGCAAGTTCAGTTGATCTATGTAATTAAAACAGATTTTTATATATTTTTTTTTAAAGTCGTAGGGAAGTCGTATTTAAATTTCAAATCATTCTGGCTTAAACATGTATATAAATTTACTCTTTATCAGACCATATTGACCCAAAAGTTAGAAAAATTCTATTTTAGAAGAAATCCTGTCTTAAAGCTTTGTTATTTTTTCATTATCTTCTGCAGGCCAGTTAGTTATACCGTCAGCCTGTACAACTAAATTCGGGCCAATCATATAACAACGGTCATCTGTCAATCAAATTTTTTTTCGGTCATAGCATCTTGAGTCATATGTCGTGCAGCTAATATACGCAATGTTTGAAATAAGAATCATTTCCTTTCCCATTGAGTTCCATCCCGGTGTTCACAGGGATGGACGTCTGTGTCTTCAGCAGGCGTAGAGCTAACAGAACTGGCAGCGCTTGCAGGCAAGGGCTCAAACATGTGTACTGACTGTAAGCCTCTACACCAAACCAAGCTTCTGCCGCCCTGGCGTCCTCTTCCACAACATCTTCATCCCCGCTTTCCTCCTCTAAATAAAATGTATGATGGAGGAAACTCATCCACCACCTCCGACACTAAACTCTCCTCCTCTTGCATGTTTCCGCATTGTCCATAGCTTGCCTTGACAGTGTCGTTGCTATGTCATCAATTTAGTGCTACTTGGTCCCAATGTCATTTCCCATTGGAAACCTACTAGCACTAAAGAAAGTTGCTAACTGCTTAGCAAGATGCTTCCGACAAACCAACCACAACCAAACTTGCTTGCCAACGCTACAGCGACTGATATCATTCACTTTATTCACTTGTGTAATTCGGGCACCACTCAGAATTTGGAAATGCAGCGGCTGGAAAAGCCACTTCCCTAAGACTTTAAGATTCCCCCAAACCTTTTTGTGCTGAGAACAGATCGAAAACATTTGACCCCAAAACATTGGGAAATTGCATACTCTCCTGTTAATAGTTTAATTATATGGGACCTTTTTCATGTCTCGATCTACAACCATAATTGTTTTATTATTAACATAATAAATTCCTAACTTATTAATTAGTATATATAAAAATATATTTTTGCATTTCTGATTAAAAGTACTTCAGGGTGTTGGCCCATGTGGCAGAGACTAGATGCTGCTGTGTTTGTGTTTTTGACCAATCTGGAAACGCACCATGAGTCAATGTTTAAGCAAGGGAATGCTGTGTATAACCTGGACATTGAGGTTCCACAGTGTGATGGAATTAGATTGTTTCATTTACACAAATCAATGTCCTTGTTTGAAATTTACGCTGAGGTTTGGTTAAAATCACACTCAATAAAAGTGATATGAAATCATATGTGTGTGTTACTTTGAGATACAAGTCACAAACTGTGAGCAAGAACGTTTGAAAAGTCTTGGGTAACAAAGAAAAAATATCATCTGTACTGCTGCAGTTTACTAGAAATACTATCTATGATTATTATCTACAGATAACTGCTGTAGTCTTGGTAAAAGCAGTCATTTTTAAGGCAACAATTTCCCACACTTCTATTGCATTATAGAAGAAGAAAAGCTTTAAAGGTTTGCGGATTGTAGTCTGAGAGCTAAGCAGAATTAAAGGAATGGTTAAAAGCCTAGCAGTGGGAAATACAGGGCTGTAAATGATGTTTGCACAGTTACGGAAGTAAAAATAATACAAAAAGGAAAATAATTTGATCTGAAAACAGTCAATGACTACCGATGCAGGAAAGAAGTGCAACATATGTAAATAATTAAAAGTATTTAATAGTAAGAAATCTTAATAGTTCAGAAAGATCAACCCACGACCATGCTAAATCTCCTTTTAACAATTATGCACATCTCCAGACGTCTGTACCATTCATTTTCATCTTCATCACTCATACAATCTATTTACACATATATATATATATATATATATATATATATATACATACAGTCATGGCCAAAAGTTTTTAACGGCAATTTGCATATATTCCAGAGTGATCAGCGTAACAGCAGTTAATTGCAAAGTCAGTATTTGCCTAGAAAATGTTGCTTTATTCCCCAAAACACATTTCAACGTTATTGCAGCCCTGCTTTAAAAGGACCAGGTAACATCGTTTTAGTGATTGCTCCATTAACACAGGTGTGGGTGGTGATGAGGACAGGCCTGGAGATCAATCTGTCATGATTAAGTAAGAATGACATCACTGGACACTTTAAAAAGAGGCTGGTGCTTGGCATCATTGTTTCTCTTCTGTGAACCAAGGTTATCTCTAAAGAAACACGTGCAGTCATCATTGCACTGCACAAAATGGCCTAACAGGAAAGAGAATCACAGCTAGAAAGATTGCACCTCAGTTAACAATCTATGGCAGCATCAAGAAGTTTAAAGGAATAGTACACCCAAAACATGATTAGCCTTCATTTTCTACTCACCCCCCATGCTAAACAACTATGTACTCTGGAGTACTTTTTGATATCTCAAATGCATCTGGAGATCTGGGAGGCTTCTTTGCTGTCTGCTGACATTCAAATAGTGGAGGTCCATAGCCCCGAGGCAGAAAGGTCCATAAAAGTCCACAAAAAACGGTCAATATCCCCTCCATACTGCTCGTCCAATGTATTCCAAGTGTCCTGAGTGGGTAGCGCCCATAATTTACTCAAAACAAAGTCATTTTAGAATGTTTTTAGAGCCTAAAACAGTAGTGTATAGGATTTCCTAAAAGCCGTCACGCCTCATCGTTCGCGACTCCCACGGAACCGCACGGGCAGACCAAACCAGATGAAAGTGCGATTCAGCTCGGCAAAGAACTCATGCTCTTCCTCAACACTGAAGTCCTCGTGACATTTTTCTTTTCGTTGTTTCTTTCTTTTGCACAGGTAAACAGCACATTTCTTCTTCTACGCTTGCATTATCGGCAGAGCAGACGCTGAATGCGCACTTTCATCTTTATATAGTAAAGATAATTGGCCCCAGCACTGATCCCTGTGGTACTCCTTGCTCCAGGTAACCACGGACCATGAGGATGATTTATCATTAATGTGAACAAACAAATTCCTACAAAATATTCAAGTCTATCTAAAATAATTTTATGATCAACTGCAGCACTGAGATCTAACAGGACAAGTACAGATACAAGTCCATTATCTGAGGCCATAAGAATATCATTAGTGACTTTCACCAAAGCTGTTTCAGTGCTATGATGAGCTCTAAAGCCAGATTCTTCAAATTTTATTATGGTCGTTTGGCAACTATTTTCTCAAGAATTTTAGATATGAGGAAAATTGATTGTAGGTCTATAATTGACAAAAGTCATCTGGGTCAAGAGATGTTATGGGGTGTTTGACAAAACATTTAAATCTAGAAGTTACAGCGTTATAGTCCTTCCATGATGCACAATCACAGATTGGACAACGAGGGCCGCTGTCCTGCAGGTATTAGAGGTTTCCCTGCTGCAGCACAGCTGATTCTAATGATTGCAGTCCAGCTAAATCCTGTTCGTCAGCTAGAAATGGAAACAAAAATAAAAAATATAAAAAAATAAAAAATTCACTTACAAGGTGCAAAACTGTATCCATAATTACTCATCTCTTTTTGTCTCCACTGTATGCATGGTTGATGTGAGGGATTAAGAGATAGCTACTGGTAATGGTACCTATGTATCGGTTTTTCAGGTCAGAGAAAAATAAATGTTAGAAGTACATTTTTTTTTACTATTTTTCAAGGCTGCACTTTTAAAAAGATAAAATTGTCCAGTGAGCTGTTTCCAAACTAAATTTATTTTTGTTTTATACCTATGCAAACAAAATGACAAACAAAATCTCAGTCTATTGCACCATCTTTATCTCTCTTAATTCTGTGTTCAAGTACTGTATTCAGTATGTGTTCAATTACTGTCATCTAGCAGTGGTATTACACCCAAACGAACACTGTACCTTAGCGCTTCAACTTACTTTGACGAAAAGCAAAGATTATCCACAGCTGTAGAAGCTACTAAACCAACCTAAACCTATAATTCTGCATCACCAAGAGTGATCTATGTTTACAGATCTACTGCATTATATGGTAACGAGCAGCAGTGACTGTGTGCTAATGTCTGACCTGACACAGGGGTTACGCCATTTTAAATGAGCATCCGAATGTCTAGTGGATCAAAAAGTAGTGGAAATTTTTCCACAATGCACCTTGAAAAGTAGTGTACTTCCAAGGTTAATAGACAAGCACATACAGTATATCCCAGAGTGCTTTTCAAGAGCTCTTCTCACAAAGCATCATTGAGGCGAGAAAGAACAAGATGGCGCAGGCAACATGTGGGGAGCCGGAGTTACGCGCCCAAATGGGAGCAAAAAGTTGTGATTATCTATTAAATTCAGTTCTGTTTACTTCTAAAGCTTCAATTCACAACACATCTCAAGGCTTTTTACAGTTCACCAGATCATACAGTCAAATTGATCTAAAGTTTTCTATCTAAGGAAAACCAGTTGATTGCATCGACTCATTGACTCAATGCAATCCCTCACATTAAGCATGCTTGTAGATGTACAGTGGAGAGGAAAAACTTCCTCTTAATAAGAAGAAACCTCCAGCAGAACCAGGCTCAGTGTGAGCTGCCATCTGCTGAGGCCGACTGGAGTTCAAGGAGACAGAAGCAATCTGTCCAAACGATCAGTTAAGTGAGTGAAATATCCTCTGTTTAGTCCCTCTCTATATAGGGATTGAGGAGTTAGGGGTTAGGGTGGACAGTCAAACGCAGCCGGTCTAAATAAACTGAATGGTAAAGATAGCTTTATGCTAATTAAGGCACACTGCAAAAACAATATATAAATGAGTAAAAATGTCTTACATTAAGTGTATTTACCCTTAACTTTAATAGGTTAATAAGATGATTTGCCAATGGAATGAGTGTATATTTACTCTTAGGATAATTAGATAAAATGAACTTGAAAAAGACTTTGTCTCACTTAACTCCTCAAATAAAAAAGAAAAATTCTATTATTTAAAAAAAATGACTTATTTTAAATTCAGTTTTTTTGCAGTGCAGTGCACTTCACTTGTCAAGGAAAAACATGGTTCCTTTTGAAATCTTTCTTGTTTATTAGCTTCTTCCACCTGAAGAAGGCCTAGCTTTCTTATGCCTAGGGTTTCATTGTCTTTTAACTTCTCTTTTTTGCTTTCCAGAGAAGGGTGAAACAGTTTCTTGTGCTTCTGCTGCACATGCGTGATTTTGCATTGGTCTGCAGTAGTGTAGATTTTGAGTTGTTGGGTTTAGGGCTGCAACGAGGAAAGATTTTGCAAATCTATTAATCTCTCAATTATTTTTTTTTAAAAATAATAGTCGGATAGCGAAAGATTCTTTAACAAGGTTAAACCAGGTGAAACTCAAACATTACCAAATATGAAGTTCTGGATAGAGCATGTTGATGGGTGATTTTTTTTTGGTATAATTACTGCTCTAGGTGAGTTGCCCGTCAGCTAAATGCATATTCAATAGTCTGTCTACTCCAGTTAACGATTAATTGAATATTAAATCAGTTGAGGATTATTTCAATAACTGATTAAATAATAATTGTTTCATTGTTAGAGTCTCCAAATGACCTTCTATCAGCCTCCTCTCAATCACATCAAACTACCAGCATGGATTATATCTTGTATTGGGACTTTATTGTCAATAACCATCCAGGTTGGATGCCACATTACTCTTTTGGATCTGTATTGTATTCAATTCTCAGCTGGGAATTTATATTTCTGATACTTTAAGATGGTTATTGCCCTCCCCGGTAGGGGTGGTAAATATCTTATTTGATCAGATATTATTATGGCTATTATATATACTGTTTATGAACACACGCCCTCCTAGCTGTGTGTTAAAACAATAAATTAAAGATTAATTCGAGCACTAATCATGGTCTAACAGTTAATTCTGCACATACATGGAATAAATTCACCACAACTTCTGTTCAAAATATAAGAGTTTATTAAGAAAAATCATTCAGCTCCAAGTCAAACATATTTCAGTTTAAAACTCTTAACTAAAACTAGTGAAACTCAACTCAACTAAACTACTGTGTATAAAGAGGAAGGGGAAACATTATAAAAAAAAAACACATTACAGTTTAAGATGGATTTTGTGTTTGAAAACCAAAGTTTATCTGGAAGAATTGAGGATGTGATCAAATTAGCTTTTCACTAATTTAAAGAAATTGGAATGTATTAAGAGCAATACACAATCCAAATCCATGAGGTGAATAAAACATTATCTGGCCAAATAATGTTTTGTTAAATGATTTGCTTAATCATGAACCAATAAATGATTATTTACCCTCTTTGAAATAGGTAGCAGCGAATAGACATCAGGAATCCATTATATCAGCGCAACCACCGGGCAGTCGCTGACCGTACTGGTCCGCGGGTCATTTGGTACCAGAAAAAAAGTATACACAGAAAAAGTATATATATATATATATATATATATATATATATATATATATATATATATATATATATATATATATATATATATATATATATATATTTATACACTCACCGGCCACTTTATTAGGTACACCTGTCCAACTGCTCGCTAACACTTAATTTCTAAGCAGCCAATCACATGGCGCAACTCAGTGCATTTAGGCATGTAGACATGGTCAAAACAATCTCCTGCAGTTCCAAAGCGGTGCATCAGTATGGGGAAGAAAGGTGATTTGAGTGACTTTTGAACTGGCGGCATGATTGTTGGTGCCAGAAGGGCTGGTCTGAAGTATTTCAGAAACTGCTGATCTACTGGGATTTTCACGCCACAACCATCTCTAGGGTTTACAGAGAATGGTCTGAAAAGAAAAACATCCAGTGAGCGGCAGTTCTTTGGGCGAAATGCCTTGTTGATGCCAGAGGTCAGAGGAGAATGGCCAGGACTGGTTCGAGCTGATAGAAGGGCAACAGTGACTCCAATACATAACCACCCGCTACAACCAAGGTGGGCAGAAGAGCATCTCTGAACGCACAGTACGCCTCGAACTTTGGGCAGATGGGCTATAGCAGCAGAAGACCTGGCCTCCACAGTCACCAGATCTCAATCCAATAGAGCATCTCAGGGATGTGGTGGAACGGGAGATTCGCACATCATGGATGTGCAGCTGACAAATCTGGGCGGCAACTGTGTGATGCCATCATGTCAATATGGACCAAACTCCCTGAGGAATGCTTCCAGCACCTTGTTGAATCTATGCCACTAAGAATTGAGGCAGTTCTGAAGGCAAAAGGGGGTCCAACCCGCTACTAGCATGGGGTACCTTATAAAGTGGCCGGTGAGTGTATATATATATATATATATATATATATATATATATATATATATACAGAGATGGTAAAAGTACTCACTTTCCGTATTTTGAGTAAAAGTACAGATACTTGTGTTAAAAATACTCTGGTAAAAGTGGAAGTACTGATTAAACTTCTTTACTCAAGTAAAAGTAACAAAGTACAGGCTTGTAAATTTACTTAAAGTATAAAAGTAAAAGTAGAAACCACTTTTTTCATGCCGCTGCCTACATTTTAAATGGATGTCTGCCAATAGGACTAGATCTCGTTGTGTTCATTTTCAATCATCTCGCCGTCCATGCTACTATGCTAACGCCAACCGCCAACCAAAGCTGCAAATGATTTGCCGCCAATGAATACCAATCTTAATCTGTCTATTCATCTTGTAGTGGTGCTGCCAAATGCAACGTAGATTCCCATCCAATTAGATTGAATTTGGTATTGATGACATGAAAAATAATAACAGTAACTCCATTGAAATAATTCAAAACTAAAGTAACGAGCCAATTTTTTTAAATGTAAGGAGTAGAAAGTACAGATATTTGTGTAAAATGTAAAGAGTAGAAGTAAAAGTCGCCATAAAAATAAGTAGTAATGTAAAGTAAAAATATCAGAAAAATCTACTTGAGTACAGTAACGAAGTATTTGTACTTCGTTACTTCCTCATCTCTGTATATATATATATATATATATATATATATATATATATACTTATTTGCTTCAGTATGGTTATATTTCCTCCAGCTTCAATCCTCAATAGAAGCTAGAAATACATTTTAATTGTAATGAACGTTAAAATTCTATTCATCAGCTGCTGGAGAAATAATCACATGCAGGCTAACGGGCCGCAAGTATATATATAGCTGTCTAGGGGCGAGAGGCGAGGTACACCCTGCACAGGTCACCAGTCCATCGCAGGGGCAACACAGAGACAAACAGGACAAACAACCATTCACACACTCACACCTAAAGAGAATTTTTAGAAGCCAATCAACCTAACAGCAGGGGCGTAGGTTTGATTTTAACTTTGATAGGGACACTATTGGTCTGATGTCATTGGTCCTATGCAAAAATATGCACGCTCGTTTTTTTATGCTTGACGGGAAGATCAGGGTGTATTTTATTTAAAGAGAAAAGAAGCATTTCTTGCTACATTTATACAATTTTTATAAGCAATACACTAGATGCTGTTTATCAATGACTGAAGCTTAACTGGCTTTGATGAATGAGAAATTAGGAATGTTTTCCACTTTGAAAAGGTTTACATTTGAAATTACCAGCGACTAAGACAGTAGGTAAATCTGTGCCTATTTAACAGAATATAGTCTAAATATGTCTGTTATATGAGAATTTATACTTTTTTTTGAAGATATAGAATTGTGCAGAGGTAAATAGAGGTAAAACCCACTCTTTTAAATGTTCTCTTTGTATCATGAAACAAAGCGAAATAAAAGATTCAAGGGACGCCAAATAAAGGCAATGTATTTACATGAGCCCTGGAACTAGAAGAGGAACTGACACTGAGCATTTAATATATTAACCTCACTCTACAAGCTGTAAATCTAGGATGTAGTTACTCTATTTAACCAATTTCATAAATTGTATTTAGGGCTGAAACAATTCATCGGATTAATCAGTTATTGAAATAATGTCAAAAAATGTAGCAATCAATTAATCGTTAACTAAAGTATAGAGACTCTAAAACATGTCTTTAGCTCACAGAGCAGAAATTATAAATAAATAAAAAATGTTGAATTTTAGACAAAACATGTTTTCGTCTATTCAATATTCTCCATCCAGAACTCCTCTACTGCTGCAACAATGCTGTATTGTAAATTATAAACATGTTGTTCACATGTGATTGTTGGTAGGGACAAGTAGGTCGGCCCAAAATTTTGGTAGGGACATGTCCCTATGGTCCCTATGCAAACCTACGCCTATGAGCTTGATAACTAAAAGATCTGCCTCCCATTCTATTTTTAGAAATTCTAGGAACCACTAGTAAACCTGCAGATTGAGAGCTTAAGTGCTCTGTTAGGAAAAACATAATTAATGTGCACAAACAAGGAGTTGATGTATTAACCGTACATGTAAACAGAGTTTTATGGGGCCCCTAGGGATATATATTTTTGTGTGTGTTGGATTTGTTAATGGATATTTATTTTTTGTTTCAATTGAAACCTGTGTATCATGTCATATGATTGTGTAATTTTGATTATGTAAACAAAGGAAAAAAATGCAATATTAACTGCAAGAATCAGCCTATAAGAATCGGCGGTACTGAACATGTCCAACATCAGTTGGACTGATGTTAAAATAATTGATATCGGCATCTGCATTAAAAATTTGAATCAGTCAATCCCTACCTAAAATGATTTAGAAAAAAGAACGGTTGGATTTCTTAACCTAGGTGTTTTAGTCACATGTTCCTGTTTTTTAACATTCAGGAATTTTTTTTTGTATTTAGAACAGAATGAATACTTATTTGATTTTTTTTTTTTTTTTTAGACAAATGTATTTTTCTTTAAACCTTTTATTATGCATTTGGATATAGAAAAGTTTCATGAAGTTAGGACAGAAGAAAGTTTAAGTTTAAGAAGTAAAGCTTTTCTTCAGTGGGCCTGTGTTGCTTTTTTTTTCTTGTCTTCCTGAAAAGAGAGTCACCTCACACAGGAACCCTGGTACTTGATTGATGTTTAGCCACAGATTCACACCTGAAGAACACAGATTGGCTTTCCCTGGCAAACATTTCAGAAGTCAAAGTGCTGTTCTGTCCTCTGTGCATAACTCCCAGTGGGAGAACACAGGTGTTTGTGTTAGGGGCCGTGAACTGCATCAACAGCTGTTCATTACTTTGGACAGCAGAGGTAATTGTAACTCCTCTAAGGACTGAGCGAAGAACTTCTTTATTTAGAATGAGGAAACAGGCCTTAGCATATTATCTGCCTTATAATGGAAAGTTTGCATCTGTTTTTGATCGCCGCCAGAAGGTCTGTTGACAGGAAACCCTAATCATTAACTCACTGCGAAACATTGTGAAATCCACTGATTTATATACAGTAGAAATACCTCAGAGGTGGCATTTTGAACCTTAGGTGCTGCTGCACAAAGTAACAAACCAACCATGGGCATAGGTTTGCATAGGGACATGTCCCTACCAAAATTTTGGACCAACCTACTTGTCCCTACCAACATTTATATATTAAATGCTCAGTGTCAGTTCCTCTTCTAGTTCCAGGGCTCATGTAAATACATTGCCTTTATTTGGCGTCCCTTGAATCTTTTATTTCGCTTTGTTTCATGATACAAAGAGAACATTTAAAAGAGTGGGTTTTACCTCTATTTACCTCTGCACAATTCTATATCTTCAAAATAAAAAAAAGTATAAATTCTCATATAACAGACATATTTAGACTATATTCTGTTAAATAGGCACAGATTTACCTAATGTCTTAGTCGCAGGTAATTTCAAATGCAAACCTTTTCAAAGTGGAAAAAAGTCTTAATTCCTCATTCATGAAAGCCAATTGAGCTTCAGTCATTGATAAACAGCATCTAGTGTAGTGCTTAAAAATTTGTATAAATGTAGCAAGAAATGCTGCTTTTCTCTTTAAATGAAATACACCCTGATTTTCCCGTCAGGGATAAAAAAAAACGAGCGTGCATATTTTTGCATAGGACCAATGACATCAGACCAATAGTGTCCCCATCAATGTTAAAATCAAACCTATGCCCCTGATCAGGCTCCTCTCCTGTGGAACCAACAACCAGTTCTGTCTGTGGGGCAGACACCCTGTCTACTTTTAAGGGTAGGCTTAAAACTTTCCTTTTTGATAAAGCTTATAGTTAGAGTGGCTCAGGTTATCCTGACCTATCTCTATAGTTATGCTGCTATAGGCTTAGACTGCTGGAGGACATAGGGACTTCCATTTCATTATTCTGCTTCATTCTATCTCTATTCTCCCACTCTGCAGAATCTGTTAGTTCAGTTATGCTCTCTCGACTTTCTCTCATAGTAGCTTTGCCCGTCTGTTCCTGTTTGGCTAGGACATCATCCTGAAGAGAAATATCAGATGTGCTGCTGCCATTAACACCCTTGTTTAAAGATGTTGGAGATCGGTCTGTTTTCCAGTGTAGTCCTGTTATTCTGACCGTGACTGGCTGGATGTGCTCTCTTCATCCTCTGACATGGGAGTTGGCTCGGAGCTCGTCTGCCTGGCTGTGTGTTTCCTGGACGGGGCCGCCTTTTACAGCTGCTTTTATATCTCTGCTTCTGTCTCCTTTGAACCCCAGTCGGCCTCAGCAGATGGCCGCTCACACTGAGCCTGGTTCTGCTGGAGGTTTCTTCCTGTTAAAGGGAGTTTTTCCTCTCCACTGTCGCTACAAGCATGCTTAGTGTGAGGGATTGCATTCAATTCAATGAGTCGATGCGATCAACTGGTTTTCATTAAATAGAAAACTCTGAATCAATTTGACTCTATGATCTGGTGAACTGTAAAGTGTTTTGAGATGACGTGTTGTGAATTGGCGCTATAGACATAAACTGAATTGAATGGGTCTGTTTTATGTGCTGTATTTCCCAAATTAGAGGGCCCCCCTCCTGTCTTTGCCTAGGGCCCCAGATTTCCTAAATCCACCCCTGCTGCAGAGATTATGTAAATATACTGCTGCAAAAGGGAAACTATATTTTACACTTATTACCAAGAATATATCTGACTTTTTAACTTTTCAATAAAAAAAGACACTCACTTAAGGCAAAAGATTTTAGGAAATGCGTGCACCTAACCATCAAAGCTAGTTAATTGTTAAGCCCATTTTAGTAACAAGACATTTCAGTTCTGCAAAGGGGAAAAACACAAGAAAAGAAAAACAGAGAGAGGAAAGTACATGGCAGTGGCATAACACTGGCAAGTAAAAACAAAAGTTGGACCTAAACTAATGATACAGGCGTGACCACTGTATTTATAAACTTCTCTAAGGACATTGATTCAAATATGTGTTTTCTTTTTTAGCTGGTTAAACAGTTTTAATCTTTAAGCTTTTTAATCCTGGAGAAAACCTTAAGGGTTTGACAATCTTTTTGGGCAAAGTTCTGGCTGTAAAAGTCCACCTTTTCCTGCCTGCTTTTCATACAACTGTGCATTTCCCATTTATAGCATATACACAGACACAGCTTCTTGATGAAATATGGAGCCTTAAAATTCCTCGTTTCCTTATCTACTTCCTGTCCTTTGTGTTGCTAAAAGCCTTGAAAGCCATGCAGGATTTCTCTGCATCTGTCGGAGAGATGTTTCAGATAAAAGTATGTGTACAGCCTAAAGAAAGAGAGTCAAGAGAAGATCTGAGCATCAGTGAGACGGCAGCGTTCCCAGCAGCATTTTGCAGCTCCAGGTTCACATAGAGGACAAGCTTTTTGTGACTGAGGTGAACATGAGTTTTGTTTCCCTCCTGAGGATGTTACAGCAAGTCACCAGATGGAGCCTGTCTTACAAAGGAAGTATTCTGGCTTAAATGTACAGAAACTTATGATTTATGCATGTCCATGGCTGGGTGCCTAATTTCCTGTCCGATCAGGGGTCCGTTTCAAAAACAGGTTTACCGAAAACTCTAAGTTTTTATAACCTGAAAACAGGGAAACTGACTTTTTCGGTTCACAAAGAGACTTTCCTCAACCTGTGTTTCGGTCACTGTAGTAACATTCTCCCCAGAGCTTAACCTGGTCGCAGGTAGAAGGTTTTCTTCGGTAAACTCGGAGCGTCCTCTGTCTCCACTCCCTTAAAGACTTAGACAGACTTTGTCATTTTGTAGAAAAAGACATTTCGTTCAGTACTGCTCTTATGACATTTTCATTTTTTTAAAGTGCAGCTGGGATAAAGGTAAGTAGCAGTGATAATGTAAACATACAATCTGTTTTAACACTTTTAATGGAACTCAGAGCGGTTGGATGGAGAACGTTTGTGAACAGCAGTCTTAATTGCATTCACTTCTGGACTTTGACATAGCTATTCTAATGCCTGGATATGTTTATTTGTTTAACATTCCATTATAGATGTTGCTTTTTGTTTTAGATCATTGTCTTGCTGGAAGATAAATCTCCGTTCCAGTCTCAGGTCTTTTTTAGACTCTAACAGGTTTTCTTCCAGAATGCTCCTTTATTTGGCTCCATCCACCTTCCCATCAGTTTTAACCATCTTTCCTGTCCCTGCCGAAGAAAAGCAGGACGAAGTCATGATATCGCCACCGCCACGTTTGACAGTAGGAATGGTGTGTTCAGGGTGATGAGCGGTTTTGCTTTTAACATAATGTTTTGCATTGTTGCCAAAAAGCAAAATTTTGGTTTCATTTGACCAGAGCACCTTCTTCCACATGTTTAATGTGTCTCCGAGGTGACTTGTGGCAAACTTTAAAAATACTTTTTATAGATATCTTTAAGAAATGTCTTTCTTCCATATGGGCCGGATTTATGCACTATAGGACTGATTGCTGGTGAAGATCCTCATGCAGATCACAGTCCTTCCAAAACAAGGTAAAGTTTCTGCAGCTTAGCATAGCCTGCACCTGAGCTCTTTCCTGCTATGGTAGATCTTGGCCTCTATGTCTCTGGTGCTAAAGGCCTGCTTCTGAGCTGCCATAATCGGTGCTTTGGCCCAGCCTTCTCTAGCCATTGGTAGAATTTGGTCATACTCAATTCAGATATCTGTGAGTGATAGATCCAATGCAGGGGATTTTCCTCCTCAATTTCCCTTATTTCAAGCTTTCACTGTTGCTACGTTGACACCGGACACAGCTGGCGCAGCAAAATTGCGTCTGCTGCTTCCTTTTTGCTGCTTGTACCAGATATTCACTATCCACCTTATCCCTGGGGGCCAACTGTCTGATTTTTCTTGGAGCTTGGATGTTTTTTTTTTAACATGAGTGGCCTGAATTTCCTCCCTAGGCCACCTTATTATCCCAGCAGGTTATCTGATTACTGACAAGTAATATGTATATATGTATGTGTGTGTATGTGTATATTATGTATATATATATATATATATATATATATATATATATATATACCTATATATATATATATATATCACAGTATGTAATAATTTCATATTTAAAGTACTTTCAGAAGTTGGAATACAGAATATGAGCAGACTTTTGCTTTAAGCCATTTTTTTCTATTATTTTAGAACAGTACTAAGTGCATAGAGTACCGCTGCTGTGAAAACAATTGAGCAGTATTTCTACTCTTCCCCAAAAACAACAGACATCAAATGGAAAACGTTTAAAATCTAATGTTGATGCCTGTTTAGAACAAGTAACGGGATTAAAGGTAAACTTTTACAAGCCCCTTAAACCAACCCAAACTGCTTTTTATTTTATAACTCACAAAGCAAGGAGCAGCCGACACAGCACCTTGTTCCGAAAGCCCTTCGTACTGCTTCATGAATAAACAGCAAGAACAGCAGATTCACTTTTAAAGTTTTATTTGTTACGCTGCAGTCTGACTACAGCATAAGTACAAGCATAAAATTTTTTACTACAACAGCACTTAGAGCAACAGTTTTTCAATGTTTTTTTCTGTAAAAGTATTGCAATAACAGACCATAGGCCTAAAACCTATTACATCACATTTGCTTAAATAAGGAGGCAAAAATACACAACAATTTTACCTCTGTGTGAGTATATAGATATATACACACACATATATATATATGTATGTATATATATCATTGTTCAGCACAGAGGGGGGCGGGGTACAGAAAGGATTTAATTTGTAAATGAAGGAAACTGATGTTACAAAACCCATAATAAAAGCAGTCCTATGGTAAATGTCTGGATAAGCTGTAGATCTCTACAGCTCATCTCTACAGTTATAACTGTTGATGGAACAATATAAACAACTACTTTCTGTTGACACTGAGTGCAGACTTGAGAGGAGGAAAGCGGGAGTGCGCTGCGGGTGACGAGTCGAATTAGATCAGACTTTTATTTCTTCTAGGGAAAACAAACAAAATGTCCAAACAGGAGGAGAGCTGAGGCAACATTATTCCCAAATGAAATCAACACAAGTGCCACTTATTTGGTGCTGTGAAAGAAATAAAAGGTGCACAGCTATGTACATCAGCAAATAGATAAGAATGAACATGCTCTGTAGTTACTGTACAGTAGAGTTCTTTTTAGTACATAGAAAAGATAAACTGCTGCAGGTTAAACATGATGCTTGTTATACATTGTGCCACGTATACCTTTATGTAGAAAATAAGAAGTTAAATAATACAAAATTTATATTATTTTGATATTATTATAGTTTGAGCAGTAGGTTTAGTAGGTTTTAACCCTACACACTGTAGCAACTTTCCAATATTTGCCTCGTAAACTATCTTCTTCTTGTCGCTGACCGTCTTCTTAAGTCAGGTTTTTGGCAGCAGGAAGTGATCCTGCTGAAAGGAACCAGAACTCAGACACATTCAGGAGCAGATCCTCCTTCATCACCCTGAAATGTTCAAACTAATCTGCCTTCTACCCAACGGCTGATGTCAGAGACACTGATGAGATTTTAAAACCGGGCATTGGCACACCTGGTAAGGATGTCCGTAAAAACCTTCAAACATTCAGCTTTAATTGCAGTACTTTGACTTCAAACAAGATTTCTTTTAAATGTGGAATGTTTTAAAAGAAACTACATCATTTAATTAAACAGCTATTGGAGGTACTGTTAAAACATAAAGGTGTTGTTTAACATTTTAAAGTGTTGGATCATACACAGAGGGGCTCCTCTTTTAGAAGTGACTGAAACAAATGGTCCTGTCACTTATTCATTCACGGGATGATGGATTGATAGTCTGAAAACATAATTGAGTTTAAAAAGTATAAATACTTTGAATTACATCTGTTTTAATCCTTTATAGGGCAAGTTACAGTTTTTGATCACATGCATACCGCTTAAAAATGGAGTCCCCCCGTCCCTCAGTGAACTCTAGAAGCACAAGATCTATATCCAGCCATGCAGCAAAGATGCTGCTACATGGCTGTACATCTGATTTTGGCATTTGACCAATTGGATGAGCCCTTGAATTATATATTACATATTGTAAATTAAGTTGAAGAAAAAAAATGTCAAGAAAAAAAAAAAGTAAAAAGCTCATTGAAAAGTTAAAAAGTTAATAAGCCTAGTTAATCATATTTATAAATAAAGAAAATGTAAGTGCGCAGTATCAGCATTAATGCCTCTAAGGTTATGTTGTACCAAAAAAAAAAAAATTTAATAATTTTACTGTGAGTATTTTTTATGAATTTCTAATAGAAGCACTTTGGTTATTTTTCTTAATATATTCGGGCAAGTTGGCGTTTCTTGTTCTTACATTAACATTAATTTCTGCCATTAAAATATCCATATTTTTTTGAATGTTACAAAGGTTAGGGTTAGGATTTTGTCCTGGATTCCAGTAACACTGTTGGCTTGAAATGTTGATTTTCAAAGTATTTCACAGAGTGCCGTATAAAGGGGAGTGTTTGGACACAAGGTGCCAATATGAATTATATCTAAACTGTAATATTTTCCAGCACTAAATCAAGGTTTGAATTTTCTTTCACATTTTTCTGTACTGCAAATAAATATGAATGCATTATCTTTCCTTATTTTCATAGGTCTTTACACACTTTAACCAAATGTATCAAAAGGTTAGTCTGCCTTGTTAAATGTTCCTAACAGATCCATTTACTACGTCCTCCCGTACGTTGGTCAGTTGGGATGAAACCTTAATAAAACATTGTGTCCAGTTTCTGGTGCTGTTGCAGAGGAATCTCCTTAACAAGCTCAGCTTAGCACATCCATATGATAAAAAGACTTATTTCAAATAAAATAGACCTAGTAATTTGTTTGCAACCATCTTCTGAGCATACTTTGAAAAACAGATTTTCTTATTCAAAGAACAAAAAAAGACAAAGCTTGATTTTAAATGTAGGCATTTACAAATTTGATGTTGCCCTCTTAAAACTTTAATATCATCTATACACTATGTTACATTATTCACAACATCTTTTTTGTGGTGTCTACCCATTGGGTAGGATATGTGCATAATATATTCAAGTTATATACAGCACCTTACAAACAAACGAAGAAAGACAACCTACTGAAAAAAGCACCTTTGGAAGTGAGGCACAACGAAGGTGGGAGCTTTTTGAGTGCAAGTGGGTTCCTATGTCTGCTCCACACTCCCGTTACATTACTGCTCGGAATATGTCTGGCTGCTTCCAGCTGAGGGGAGCCAGGTGCTTCTAACTAAGGAGCTGCAAGATGTGATCTCCAAACGTATTTTCTGATGAATAGTTAGGATGAATTTGGAATCAGATTATGTCAGACTCAAAGCTGGGAACATTTTGGGCCATCCAGTAATCAAGGATTCTGGAAGGTTTTTGTTGTGTTCTGGCTGCTGCTGAGACAAGGCACCTGCAAGGATTCCGAGAAGCAGTGTGACAGGCGTGATCTGCTCAAACATGAACATTAGGCACCATATTTACTCATATATTAGTAACATGCAAACCTCCTCATAGAAAACATAAAACGTATCTTATTTATCCTCCATTTACAGGCTAATGAAATTGTGGTATAACCAAACTATAAAAAATAAGGGGAAAAAAGGAGAGTAAAGGAGCTCTTTGCAGCCAAAAGCTCAAAAGTACCAAGAGTCCAAGTGCCTGTGGCTTTGGCTGCAGAAAGATGCATGGAGTACAGTGGAATGGATGATGGAGGGATGTGAGAAGCAGCAGTAGCAAAGACAGTGGCGGTAGCAGCAGCAACAGCAATAGCAGCAGAGATGTAGAAACACATGACCAGTAAGACACAATCATACATTCAAGCACACTGATGTGGAAAAAGGATTCAGAAGCTTTGGCTCAAAGTGAGCAAAACGTCCGTCTTTGTGGCGTCGGCCGAACGTGAATTTAAAAAAAAAATTAAAAATACAAAATAAATGGTTTAACTTTAAAAGTAAAATATTGAGGAACCAGTGGATCTAGGCCAGTTTTTTTTCCTTTTTGTTTGATGTATCTGATTTACTCGCAGTGGATCTTTACTGTCCCTAAATAAAATTTTTTGCATCAGGATAAAAGAGATGATCATTAGGTTCATTTACCCGATGTAAATGCACAGTTCCACCCAACATAAACAGATAATGTAAGCTGACAAGACATCAGGGTGAAAAAGTGCTAAAACTAATTTAGCCCCGTTAGATTTTACAGCCTCTTGTTAAATAGAAGAGACCTTCAGACATAGAAACTACAGAAGACTTTTTTTATCACAGTTTTTTTCTTCCTGTTTTACTAAAGCTGCAGATGTCTACATACCAGCTGTGGCTTTCATTTTGTTGCTATGTACCTCTTTATGCATAACTTCAGCAAAGATTACTACCAAGAGTCCAGATCTTCTAAAAACCCTACAGACTGCTGCGTTTCTGTCTTTGTACTTCATTTGAGGAAGTAGATTCCCTTTAGTCAAATCTCTATAAGGACAATGTTGCTCCTTATCGCTTCTCTGCTGTAAAAAAATAGCAAAAACAACAGAATTTGATGAGGCAGCGTTCATTGTTGGCGGCGTGTGACACCTTAAGAGAAGGATGTGCTAAAATGGCCAAATGAATGAACTTGTTCTTCCATGTCGATCTGTAATGATGGAAAGGCAATCCTCTCTGTGTTCTTGGTGTTGGGAGGAGCTCAAACTTATAGCAGCCTAACTGATCAAGTCAGCTTATGACTGACCACTTGGGGGCGCTCAAATTTCCAAAACAATGTTACCCCCAATTTACACACAACCAAAAAAAACTAAAATCAGTGTTTACACTGCCTCAGTATGGCTCCTTCATTATTACAAGCTTTGTTTGCTCTAAAACCAGTTAACAAGTTTTATTTTTCACTTATCTTAAGGAAGGATGTTGGTGACTTTAAATTTGCCATTTTTGTTCTTGTTGATGAAAACAAACAACAAATAAAGCCTACTGCAAATTATCTTATTACCTCTCTGGAGGGTTTGAGATAAAATTATTTGATGCTTAAAGATGGACGATTGAATCGACTAATTCATGTTAAATCTCTATAGTTTATATAGCAATTCATTTTGAAATTTTAGGGAACACATAATAGAACTCAATTTGATGGTGAACACAGTTTTGGTGTGATGATGTCACACTTTTCAAAGGCTGCATAAAAACCAACATGCTATGATGAGTATCGGTAATCATATAATGCAGAGTTGGAGCTGATAGTGTCATTAAAGAGGAAGGATCACTTTATTCTTTCCAAGAATTGTTCATAATCTGTTGATTGTGGGCATTTTTAAGGCAGAATCATAGGAAATATCACCAGCAGGAGCTGCTGCTGGTCTGTCATTTTTTTTTTTCACAGAGTGCTGTCCAAGTAGTTACAAATATTCCTAGATGCCTCTGTTTTGGAAATTCTGGCTATGTGGAGGGGCGTGGTTGATCAAGTGACATAACATGGCTTTGCGGACGTCACGCTGCACGTATGTGACGTGTAAGAAAACATCTCATCAGGAAAAGTGAAGTTGAACAAATACTGTAACCATGGGGTGTTGTCACCAGCAGGTTTATTAATGCTATATTACTTAAAGGAGTTGATAATTGCATCCGTCTGACATGCAGTCAAATTGTAAAGTTGAAGATTAACATCTTCATTTTTATTCTGAAATAAAATTCTTGGTTAAATGAAAGAAATTTAATATTTTCCAGTGGTATTAATCATTTCCAGGCCTTGCAGGTCTTAGTGGGTAGGGAAGGTCAGAAATGAGATTTGTTGATCCATGAATGGAAAATGAATTAAAAACTGAAGTTAAACTTGTGCATCTAAGTGGTGTATCTGTTGCGTGCACTCTTTGGCTTATGACCCTTGTTCATTTTCGGGTTCTTAGAGAGACGCTTTGCTAAATTTCAACAAATAAAAAGTCATGTCCTTAAATGTTAAAAGCTGCAAGCCGTCAGCTAATAAATCACTAAATAGCAATGGAGAAGCCTTAAGATCTTTTCAGTGTCACCAAGGGTCAGAACAACAAACATGCCAACACAATCACACTGTGAGGAGAAGCCTGCATCCACATGCTGCAAAACGACAACTCCACTCCGCACTCAGCTTTAAAGGGCTTGGCTGACTCTGCATCATTTTTGCACATAAATGGGGAGGTGGACGATGAGCAGTTTATCTTTGCGGGGGGAGAAGGTGCACTGAAATGTGCAGTTGTAAGATAGAGCAAGCGCAACAGCAAGGATTAAAGGCAACAATGAGGTGAAAAAAAGGCTAGATTTTTCTAGTTTCTTTATCAAAAAGGACCCTCTGGTAGCCCTTTGACTTCAACTCAGTCAGTATTTGCGCAATCCTTATTTATGCAATCTTTGCAATTTTTGTGTGTGCACGCGTGGCATCGCTGACGTGAGCGGCAGGGTTCTGTGTTCCGCGCGGTAGAATGCTCTGTGTGCAAGTTCAGATGCTCAGATGGGACAGATTTGGGAAGAAAAATCTCCACCAACCAAGCAGCCAAAAATATGACGGGTACTGAAGCTTATGGTGTCTAAACACAGCTCTAAACTTTTAAAACAGGGTTTAAAAAAAAAAAGAGAAAAAACATTTTTTGTTGGATTTTAAAAAACACGAATGCTTGGTCACAAGGCAGATTTCTCTCCACAAGGAAGCAGACCTATCGCAGTACAAAGTTATTCTCTTACTAAGTTTAATTGTGCCTGTGGTGTAAGCAAAGAGATGGTTCAGGCTTAGCTCAAGGTTTTCTTTTTAGAAAAGGAAGGAAATAAGCTTATACTTGTGTTTGTTTCATTTTTTTTTTTCTGGTTTTGTTTTTCAGTTTGTTGCTACCAGCTGTTCAACTTTGGAGCCAGATTTCAGTCAGTTGTCAAAGAAAAAAAACCTTAAAAAACTAAACATCAGCTTCACATGACATCAAGACCCTCTCCTCTTTTAAAAAAAAAAAAAAAAAAAAAAAGATAGTGCAACTTTTAGGGAACTTTTCTTTTGTTTATATTAATAGAAGATGTCATTTGCCCTCCTTGCTTCTTTGTGAGCCTTGGCACTAAGATTTGGATTGGTGAGTCTTGTTCTGTTATCTCTCTGAACTGGGTTCTCAGTTTCTCACGTTGTGCACAGATCCCGGTCCAAAAAAACTAAACAAAAGACCAAAAAACAACCTTCCATTGTCCACACACAGAAAACAAAACAGTCTGTGCATGCCAGTTTTTTCCCTCTCCATGAGAAGGGTAAAATACTATTCCCAAATGGTGCTAGCTGGATAAAAAGTCAAATGAAATTCGCTCGTGGTTTCTCCATACTAGTTTAGTTGTAGCTCAGGTCAAGATGTGTTTGTGCGCGGAAGTGTGGAGAGAGGACATGAGCACGACGGAGCGATGCTGGACCAAAGCTTAGGCATCAGGGGTAAACATGGGGAACAGTGTTAAGTACGGAGGGGTTGGCCCTAACTGTCCTCCCCTTTGCTCAAACCAGGTCCTCTGGTTTGCCATCCTTTGCCTTGGCAGGTACTATTGTGCTTTCTGATTGACTCTGCCGCTGGATCGTCCTGCTCCCAAGTCCCTCTGGTCTCCCTAATCTCTGGTTATTGCTGTGCTGGTGTAGAAAGAATGCCGAGCCCGGAAAATGGCCCATCACCTCGGTGTATGCGGGTGGAGGCCCCTCCATGCCCCCATGACTGCAGGAGTTGGTCACACTGATGCCAGAGTTACTGCTGGGAGGCCTTGGGCCACCTCCTCCTAAACCTCCACCAGTCCCCCCCAGACCGCCCCCGTTCCCTATGTCGATCAAGTCACTATCATAGATGGTCCGGTTGGGCGGCGCCCTCACTGACTCCCTGTTGAGTTCCATCTGCTGTTCAGGATCGCGGAGCTGCAGTGTGCAGGGGCCTTGGTACGGCGGGGGTTCCTCTCCATCTGACAATGATATGGTAGGCGGCAGGTCGATCTCATGCTGCATGTAGGGGTAAGTGGGCTGGAAGCGGCTGAAGCGGTCCCGTTGCATGAAGGAAGGAGCAGTGAAGCGATCCCTGGCCTGGGGGGCATATAACACCTGCATTAGAGAGACAAAAAAAAACAAAATGTTAGATAAAGGAAGGCAAGAAATAAAGCTGAATTTTAAGGTTTCAAAAGAAAAAAAAGATCTGACAATTTGTTTGACCTCAAAGATAAAATGAAGAATTGACCTCATTGACGCCCAATGTTAATTCATTGGGCCTCAATGAATAAATTGAAATCAGGTTTGATTTATCAAAGTATTTACCAACTTGAATTATTAAAAATAAACAGTTCTTAGATTTTTGCCCATTATCCCTTCATCACAAAAAAGATGATGATCATCAAAAAAAGTAAAGCATGTAATACTAAGCTAGGGGTGGGTGGAGCCTCAGGAGATACTAAAAAAACTCTCCTGGCAGATTTCCTCCGTTGTTAATTTTAAGTCATGGTAAAATACTTTAGATGTGACTAATTTCAATTTGAACATGTCAAGCCCATAGGGTTTGAGAAGCTGTTTCTGACTGGAAATAGACAACAGAATCAAATAGCTCCACAATTATCCAATCTAAATTAACCTTTTTAGCAATTCATACAAGAGTATTTCTCTGTGGAATAAACTGTTACTATGTCTAATTTATCTTTGATTTTATAGGGGAAATTATTCATTATCAATATAATTACCTGTTAGTTGAGCCTCACCCAAGCTTTTATTTCCAAAATTCAATAGTGAAAAACTACAGTGAAAGTCTTTATAAAAAGAAGAGGCATCAGATTGGATTTTTCCTCTCCACTGTAAGCTACAAGAATGCTTAGTGTGAGGGATTGTATTTGAAGTCAGCAGGAGTCGATACAATCAACTGGTTTTCCTCAGATAGAAAACTTTGTATCAATTTGACTGTATGATCTGGATGAACTGTAAAAGTGCCTTGAGATGACGTGTTGTGAATTTGGCGCTATATAAATAAACTGAATTGAATTGAATTAGTAAGGCTACTATTTACTGCATTCACTGCTACCAGAGTGTAATGGCACTCTGTCAACTTTCAACTAATTAATGGTTAATGTTTTATTAGTCATAGACTGGTTCCATCCGATTTACTAATAACGTCTGCTTAAAAGCATTGTGATTTGGTGTTGTAATATTACTACCATCCATTTGAGGGCACCACAGTACATTCATACTTAAAGTATCACTGTTACTTGCAAGAAAAGTAATGCCAAAATAGAGGGAGGCATGCTTTAAAAACATGAACTGGGGCCAAAGCCCAGGATTATTTACATCTCCTAATGGAACCAACAACAGTTTTAGCCCATAAGACAGACACTCTGTCTACTTTAAGGCAAGATTTAAAACTTTACTTTTTGATAAAGTTTAAAGTTAGAGTGGCTCAGGTTATCCAGACCAATCTCTACTCAATAGTTATGCTGCTACAGGTTTAGACTGCTGGAGGACATGGGGACCACTCTTCATCATTCCATTTCATTTTATCTCTATTCTCCCATTCTGCAGTATTTGTTAGTTCAATCTCTAACACTATGCTCTCTCTGCTTTTTCTCATAGTAGCTTCATCTAGTCTGTTCCTTTTTGGCTGTGACGCCATCCTGGGGAGAAATATCAGCTGTGCTGCTGCCATCAACACCTTTGTTTTCAGTTGTTGGAGCTTGGCCTGTTTTTCAGTGCAGTCATGTTTCCCTGACTGTGACTAACTATGTGCTCTCTTTCATCCTCTGACATGGGAGCATGTCTGCCTGGCTCTGTTTTTCCTGGACGGGGCCGGCTGTGGAGCTGGTTGACAGTTGCCTTTTGTATCTCTGCTTCTTTCTGTATGTCTCCTTCTGTCTCCTTGAACCCCAGTCAGTCTCTGCAGATGGCCTGGTTCTGCTGGAGGTTTCTTCTTGTAAAAAAGGGAGTTTTCATCTCCACAGTCACTACAAGCATGCTTGGTGTGAGAAATTACTTTTCAGTCAATGAGTCGATGCAATCGGTTGGTTTTACTTACATAGAAAACTGTATGATCTGGTTAAATCGTCTCTGTAAAGTGCCTGATGTGTTGTGAATTGGCACGATATAGATACAACTGCATTGAATAGAACTGAATGAATGGCAACAAGAATGTGGAATTTATGTGGGTAAAACCCCTTAAGTTAATACCATAAATAGCAGCCACTCTATTACTTATACGCAAAGCAGCTTCATACCCTCTGCTGTGCTGGAAAGGTGAGTTTGCAATGATAAAATACTGAACATGATAGAAGAAGATGCACAAGGAATAAGAACTGTAGATTGGTAAGTTTTTTGTAATTTAAGCCCCTTCATGGAGTGGAGATTTATCATTCCTTTGAGAGCAACCAGAACAACCTGTTGAAAAGTGCTGCTAACACCACAAAGCCTCTATCACCAGATTGATGGATTACGCCAAAAACAGATAACTAGATAACACAGTTGGCATTCACTCTGAGATCATGTCAGAGTGACATAAGCTGTCTTTTAATAGCCCCCTTTCCACTAAAAGCCCAACAAACAGTCCAAAGATTTGTATTACTCAGGTAATGGGAACACTTGGTAATTAATCAGCGTGCTTCCCCAACACTCTGGAAGCCCACATTTTTCCCCCCTGCATACCTCATGACATTCATTCCAATGACTAAGCTGTAAACAGGCAGCGGTTTGGTTTGAAGGCTCTCCTTTAGGGTTCCCAAAGCAACTATTACCTGGTTAGTTTAACTAGCCTTGCAGCCAGAGTAGTCTCCACCAGTCTAAAAGAATCTTTAAAAGAACAATCATAATTTGTGCTTTTCCACTTCAAAACATATTTAAAAGACTTTAATTAATGGATGAAGACCAAATGACTTGCAGGCATGATGGCTGATGTCTAGGTCTGCAGGTCAGACATGGGCAATGTGGAGTCAACAAGTCATCTCCATGTCATGTATTTCATTTCTACCCAGCCACTGAAGCGGGTGAGTCCAATCTTCGCAGTGTAATCCCAACCTGTGCAGATTGGACTTACCTGGTTAATTGGCTGGGTAGATTAAATACATGACATGGAGATCACTTGTTGACTCCACATTGCCCATGCCTGGCATGAGTGCATATCCTGCTTGAGCAGCGAGGGGCTCAAAATGCTTCGACAAAAGATTTAAAAGTATGTATGCAAATCAAGCTGGTTTTCCTTTTGCCCCTGTCACACCTTCACAATATAGCCGAAAGCGTATGCCTGACATCCCTAGAATGCGTCTGAAACGGCTAGCCTAAGCTGAACTTTTCTATGCATTTTTTCAATTTCAGAAGTACGTATGCCATAGAGAACTCATAACAAACCCAGAACTTATGTCCAACGACTGCCTAAGTTCTGCATAGGGCACTGCAGCTAATGCCCATGAAATGTCCCAAGCCAGTGTCCTGAGGGGGGGCAGCAATGCGCTTCTGGAGGCCCCCGGCGTCCATAGAAAGATTTCTTTGATCACAACATTAACCTGGATGGTGTTTACCACCTGGCAAAAAAAAAACTTTCTTGGTAGGAAGTTTGTTGGTTGAGGCTGTAACCAGAACACCTGTAACTTATATGTATCTTATATGTGCAATTTTTCCTGCTACTGGAAATACAATTTCCCGAAGGGAGTAATCCCAAGGGATTAATAAAGTCAAGTCTAAGTCTAAGTCTTATAGCCCACGTATGAGCATGCTGGCTAAATCCTCAACGTGTTAAAGAGGCTTAAGATACAACTTTTAACCAACCTAACTGAATGATCTCATTGAATTGTCTCTGTAAAGTGCTTTGAAATTACATGTGTTCTAAATCTATATAAAAAAGCTGAACTGAATAATATAGGTGGACAGGTAGGGGAAAGAAAAAAAACATAATATTCAACATTCAAACTTCACAAACAATCTTAAAATGAGTTCAAAATCTTTGACTTTAATTTGAGTGGGTAAATAATAATACCTGCCAATGGAATAGGTATGTTTAGGCTTAAAGATAATCAGATATTAGGCACTTAAAATAAGAGGCTGCAGTAGTTATTTCTTATTTTAAATGTAAATTGTCTTCTTGTATTGGCAAAGTGTCTCACTTACCTGCCCAACTGAAGGAAAAATGCTTAAGATTAAATTTTTTTGCAGTGTAATGCTCCAACAATATTACCAATAATATACTAGTGTTTATTCGGGGTGTAAAAGGAAAAAATAATTCTGTCAAATATTGGAATATTTCAGAAGATTCTCATTGATTTAAAATATGGCTGAATAGATTTTTGACATAAAAAAAATATATTTCCAAGGAAAACATCCATGTCATTGACACCAGCCAGTAGTTGGCACTGCAAGAGTCTAGTATTCAACTGCTATGCACCAGCTACAAGATCTACTGTATATTATTATTACAAAGATCACAATATCTTGGTCTTGGTTAATGTATTGGATATATAAGAATAAATAGTATCATAATAGATGTATGAAGATACATACTGCATTCCCAATTTTTTTTTTTTGCCAATTCATACCCCTCCTGGAAAAAACAACCCAAGAGTATGGTACTATCATGAAGTTCAGCAAAGTTTTGTAAAGCTTTTTGAGGCAGAATCTTAGCAGTTAAAGCATCAACTTTGATGCAAAAATAGCTGATCATCAGCCTGTACTTCTAAAAAGACCAGTGAGCTAACAATTGAGATTGCAGAAGGGTTAATTACAGAAAATAAGGAAATCCCCTACTAAAATTAGACTACCTACTAAAATCTGCCACCTTTTGTTTGGGGTTTTGGTTTTTCAACTCATATAGCTCCTCAAACTGGAACACAATGATCACTGCTGTCATTCTTATCTTTTCTATCCAGTTCTAACCTTTTTCTGTGTCTAATCATCAAAGGGGTCTGGGTGAAGATAACAATAAGCTTGAAAAGGAACCCGGGAGAGAGAGAGGAGATGATCTGGGCAATTAAAATGGTGAAACTGACATAGGCACAGAAAGAGTCAAACCTAAAGGATTAAACAGCAAAAAGAGGCTACTGAGATAAGGATGTAGAGATGAAAAAAGAGCATTGGAGGGAAAGAGAAGAGTGAGATGAAAAAGAGAAAGAAAGTGCAGATAGAAAGATAGACAGAGGGGGAGAAAGGTTTATAGCTGATAGAGGGAGCAGAGCGCAGCAGAGCAGGGCAGCTCTCAGACGGCTGTCTAGACAGTGTCAGGGGAGGTGTTGCTGATTAATGATGCACCAGAATCCCCCCCATTCCATTCTGCCACTCACCCCCCCCCACACACACAGTGAATCAGACAGCATCCCAGCATCTATCAGCCACCCACACTCACTGCCTGCGTCTCCCTCTGTGTTTGTCTCTGCGTGGCCTTTTCCTCTTTGTGCCTTTCTCTCCAGCTGCTTCAGCACTGACACTGTTTTTACCTACAGTCACACTTATCGCCTACCGTAACCCTCGTGTCTACTGCTTCCATCCACACTTTCTATCACCTCCTATTCTCTTTTGTTGTTTTTTTACTTCTAAAGTTTTTTTCTGGACATTGGAACTAAAAAATGTGGTCCAACGCATTACACATTCTGTTTATTTTAACTCGCCAATATGATGACATAATGCATCACATTACATTTCTTTTAAACTTTCCTACCTGCTTTTCAACCATGTCACCAAATATACTCTATACACTGAGAAATACAGTCGTATCACTGTTACTTATCAACAAAAAACATGACATCACCATTTCGCCAGCAGACAAAGGTAGATTCACAGTGGTCCTCAACGACACAAAGCCCTGAAGGGACCAGACCAACATCTAGGAGAAGATCAGACTGCCTTCAAAAACTCGAATAATCAATCACTCTCTATAAGACCAAAACGGTCAGATTCTGGAAAGAAAGGTTTGAAAAAAGGATGCAGGAAATTCTTTGCTACCGTTCAAAAGTTTGGGGTCACATTGAAATGTCTGTATTTTTTAAGGAGAAGCACTGTACTTTTCAATGAAGGTAACTTTAAACTAGTCTTAACTTTAAAGAAATACACTCTATACATTGCTAATGTGGTAAATGACTATTCTAGCTGCAAATGTCTGGTTTTTGGTGCAATATCTATGGGAGCTGAGCCTGGTTTTGCTGGTTTCCTCCTGTTAAAAGGGAGTTTTTCCTCTCCACTGTCATTACAAGCATGCTTGGTGCTTGTTACATTCCTGCAGAACGCAGGAATCTAACAACGTTGTTATTTTCTTTTAAAGCATGACTGACCCCCAAAGTGACCTTTCCCCCCCAATTAACTAAACATGGGTGTACAACACTGTTGACATGCCGGGCAATATCTTTACAATTTACAGCATAGTTGTTTCAGTCCTGCTTTTCTGGCCAAAAACCATCTGTTTGGTGCTTTTCTTAGTTGAATGTATGGCACCTGATTGGTGTTGCTCTACCGTTATTGTGACGTCACCCAGTAAAACTAACATCAGTGACTTGGCCACTAAGGGGTATAAAAGGCCTCCTCTTGTGTGTATTACTCCATGACAAGTTGGAGTGAGTCTAGATACCTTTGGAATGAAAGCATTAAACGCATTAAAATGTAATTTCATAGATGAGTCCCACATAGATGAGCCATGAACTAAATGATCCTGTGGAGTCTTCTGCATTGTAGGCGCTGTGACAGAAAACTTAAACGTTTAAACTATGGATTCATCTTTTACTCTCTTTCTACTCTGCTTTCTTTCCCACAAAGAGCCACCTAAGGAGATAGTTTACTGTTATCTTTTCTAACATATAAGATTTAATAGATCAGTGCTTCTATTCCTCTTCTGTGTGTTTGCTTCTATATCCTTGACCCCCAGTGGTCATCAGCAGATGGCAGGTCACACTGAGCCCGTCTCTGCTGAAGGTTTCTTTCTGGTAAAAGGGAGTTTTCCCTTCTCGTTGTCACTATATGCCATCTCCTGCGAGGGACAGTTGTAGATTCAACGAAACGATGCAATGTAATATCTACTGTTTCCACAAGCTCATTCAGGAGGAGTGAATCCTGCAAAGTCAATGATTTAACTGTGCTGTGTTCTTTAAAGTGAGATAGCAGCCTGTACATTGATGTTTTATCCTAAAACTAATTTAAATTGAATAAAAACAAATCAAGACAGTCTTTTTTCGCGCTAAATTTTCTGTAAAATACCCATTTTATCTTTTAATCTAAGTATTTAGTCTGAGGTACTCCCACACATGCTCCTGGCTTGTGAATCTAAGTCTATCAACTACATTGGTGGTCTTACCTCTGAGGCACCGTGTCGAGAGCCACCGTCTGCAGGCCACAGACAGCCATCCTAAAAAGACAGAAAAATAATACGGCCTGATATAGTGGTTTAAAGATCAATACCCCAAAGCACACTAATGTAACCCACATTTAAACATGGCTTTAATAAATGCATTAATTCTCCCAAAATGTAAAGAAAAAAGAAAGTCTAATATTTTATGCTGCTGCGTTTTTCTCATGAGATCGATCAGGTTTGTTGTTCTCCTTAAATTTTTGGAATAATCTGATATTGATGGCAAGCTAATCCCTCAGACAAACCGACCTGTGCTGCACGGCACAGTGAGTAGGCTAACTGCAACTAAGGTTCCCCCTGCACTAGGGGTGTGAAGGGGGAAGAGAGCTGTTTTGGTGACATATATATATCAGCTATTATGCTTTTGGCTGGCTGCCTGATAATACTCGATCTTTCTACCAGTTCCTGATATCAATAAAAAAAAAAAAAAATATATTTTTACCTAAATCTGAGGGGAAGTGGGCTACCTCTGCACCGCCACTCTTTCAGATGACACTGTGGAGCCCTATTGCTTTGTGAAGCTGCACCATATCTGTAGTGGAGGCACTCACGGTGGAAGACGTGGACTGACTCAGACCCCAAACAACATGGATACCAAAATAACTAAATCATCAATATATTTTAATGAACATACACAGCATTGGCTTTTTTTATGTATACATTTAATGTTCATAGGAAAAAAAAACTGCAATATATTAGGATATTGCAATATCATGATAATATTGTATCGCGGATCCAAGTATCATGCGACACATATCGTATTGAAACACCCAATGCTTCCATACTCTCACCCCCAACCTACACCAACTTAAAGTCATAGGTTTCGCCGTTAATGTCTTCAGTCAAATCTATTGGCCATATTTGCAGCCGTCTGGCTTAAAAGTAAATCTTTGAAAAGCATCTTTCCTGCTTGTTGAATGTGAATGTCAATGGTCACTATAACATGAATCTATCTCATTCCTGTGACATTGATTTTGCAAAAATGTAAAGGAATCGATTCAAAATCGATTAAATAGATTTTTTTAACCAGCCCTAATCATGTTACACTAAGAACAAAAAATGTCATTTTTTAATAAAGCTTTATCTATGATCTTCACCATTATGCAGAAAATCTGTGGATGCCTACTAACAGGCATCAAATTGTTGAACTCCATTCAAAAATTTGAGTACATGACTGGCATGCACGGCATTAATTTGTAGTACTTAGAAAATAGAAACATATATGGCTTTCCAAACTGCTCCTTGCAAATCAATATAGCAAACAGTAATATTGTGATGAAAGGATATTTGAGATATAATGTGCATTCAGACTGACATTTCTGTCACCTTTGTACAATGAGTCAAGGTCAGTTTGATACAAAAGGAAGCAATCGCCAAAATATATTTCCAGTTTTAAAACCTGTTTCGATCACAAACCATTTTGCTGTAGCTCTAGCTGTATATACACTCACCGGCTACTTTATTAGGTACCCTATGCTAGTAACGGTTTGGACCCCTTCTTGCCTTCAGAACTGCCTCACCTCTTCGTGGTATAGATTCAACAAGGTGCTGGAAGCAATCCTCAGGAGTTTGGTCCATATTACCATGATGGCTTGTCACAGTTTTTACACAGTTGCCACGGCTGCACATCCATGATGCGAATCTTCTGTTCCACCACATCCCAAAGATGCTCTATTGGATTGAGATCTGGTGACTGTGGAGGCCATTTGAGTACAGTGAACTCATTGTTATGTTCAAGAAACCAGTCTGAGATGATTCCAGCTTTATGACATGGCGCATTATCCCCGCTGAAAGTAGCCATCAGAAGTTGGGTACATTGTGTTCATAAAGGGATGGATCGTCAGCAACAATACTCAGGTAGGCTGTAAGTTGCAACAATGCTCATAAATTCAAAGAGGCCAAGAAAATATATTCCCACACCATGACACCACCACCACCAGCCTGAACTGTTGATACAAGGCAGGATGGATCCATGCTTTCATGTTGTAGACGCCAAATTCTGACCCTACTCATCCATCCTAATGTCGCAGCAGAAATCGGTGACTCATCCAGACCGAAAGTAACGCGTTTTCCAATCTTCTATTGTCCAACTTTTACGAGCTTGTGCAAATTGTAGCCTCAGTTTCCTGTTCTTAGCTGAAAGGAGTGGCACCCGGTGTGGTCTTCTGCTGCTGTAGCCCATCTGCCTCAAAGTTCGCGTTCGTACGTACTGTGCGTTCAGAGATGCTCTTCTGCCCACCTTGGTTGTAACGGGTGGTTATTTGAGTCACTGTTGCCCCTTCTATCAGCTCAAAACCAGTCTGGCCATTCTCCCTGACCTCTGGTATCAACAAGGTATTTCTGTTTGACAGAACTGCCGCTTCACTGATGTTTCTTTTTCGACCATTCTCTGCAAACCCTAGAGATGGCTACAGCTGAAAATCCCAGTAGATCAGCAGTTTCTGAAATACCTCAGAGACCAGCCCTTCTGGCACCAACAATCATGCCATATCACCTCAAAGTAACTCAAATCACCTTCTTCCCCATACTGATGCTCGCTCGGAACTGCAGGAGATTGTCTTGACCATGTCTACATGCCTAAATGCACTGAGTTGCCACCATTTGATTGGCTGCTTAGAAATTAAGTGTTAACGAACAGTTGGACAGTAGTACCTAATAAAGTGGCCGGTGAGTGTATAATTTCAGTATGTTACTAAAAGTGGAATCTCTATTCCAGTCTTAAAGTTTTTGCACAATTTAAGGCTGTTTTGCATAAAGGAAAAGGGATAACCTACACCTTAGTTCGATCGAGCAGCGCTGCTTGTTAGTAAACTAACAAAAGCTTTCAGTCTGCAGTCTAAACATGGTGCAAATCTATACAAGGACAGGGCCATAGATAGACAATGAATAAATAATAATAAAAGACACCTATGAATCAAAGCTTGTCCCAGACATCAAACAGGGATCTATTAGCTAATAACTGCAGACCTATACATGAGAAATGACTCAAAAATTGTGCACTGTTATAAATTTTATAATATTAATTCTCAGGAGTAGGGTTAGGGTTTGTGCCGGTAACCTTCCATATAAAGGGTTAAAAACTAAGCAACAAGCCAACCCAAGAAGTTTGGGTCAGAACTTTCTGGTGGAAACCTCTGTGAGCAGGCAGGCCACGTCAAAATCTTTACTTCTGGAACACTTCATACCAGAGTATTTTTTTTCAACCATA
Source organism: Cyprinodon brontotheroides (assembly GCA_018398635.1). Classification (NCBI taxonomy): domain Eukaryota; kingdom Metazoa; phylum Chordata; class Actinopteri; order Cyprinodontiformes; family Cyprinodontidae; genus Cyprinodon; species Cyprinodon brontotheroides. Next base: position 3,313,091 of record JAGKQL010000063.1, read on the forward strand.
GTTTTCCTTTGTTATCCTTTGTGTTAACTTCCTGCTCTGCTTTTCTGGTCTGTGTTTGTTGTTAGTTTATGTCATTTTTAAATTTGGTGATATAGAAAGGGCTGCTCAGTGGAGCAGTTGGCAGAACTGCTGCATTGCAGCGAGAAGGTTCCGGGTTTTATTCCCGGCTGGGGATTTTTCTGTTCTCCCTGAGCATGCGTGGGTTCCCTTCAGTTAATTGGCTTCTCGAAATTCTCCTTAGGTGTGCGAGTGAATGATCGTTTATCCTGTTGGTCTCTGTGTTGCCCTGCAATAGCCTGGTGACCTGCCCGGGGTGCACCCCGCCTCTCACCTGTAGACAGCTGGATAGATAGACAACAGCACCCCTACCGACCCCCCTTGGGATAAGTGTGACGGAAATGGTGAAGCTGTGCTTCGGATGTTATCATCCCAATAAATGGCTGTTACAAGCAGTTATCAGTCCCATAGAATGGCTTCACACTGTGCCACTAGGCTTATTAGGTTGTTATTATCTGGTGAATCCTAATCCTAACCCTAAATTCCTTTTCTCCCCGCAGAATTAATGAATCTATACATGTGTAATCTAAATATAATTTGAGTAGTTCTTTATATCCTGTAAATATAACTAAATAAAAACTAAATGATCCGCATCTCGCTCATTTCAAACAAACTAATAACAAGTAATCTGATGTCCTGTCAACTACCTTGTCGGATCCTCTCTCTATAAATATTTAATTCTCTGTGACAAGGATGTTTCTGCAACATCAACATACCCTAACCCACACCATGGAGGTTTGATACCCGAGCAAGAAAGGACAAGAAACGTTTCCAAACTAAAAATAGCAAAACGGTTGGAAATCAGCTTCTCCACTAGAACCGACTGTTTATGCAGCCTGTAGAACAAAAGGCAGAAATAGGGAAACAATCAGATTAAATTGTGACAAACACAGATGATAGGAGAGATTGGCTGGCTGCATGGTTGCCCAATTAAAACGAACAAACGTAAACAAATGGGTCAGAGAACATATCCTCATTTCTGGCCTCAGATCTATCAAACGCGGATGTCATTACTATAAAGGATAAATAGTTTTAGCTCCAATACCGACCCCTGGGGGACACCACAAACCATGCCCAAGCCCGATGACTGGCAGTCACCCATTTGTACAAATTGTTGCCTGTTGCTTGGATAACTTTTCATCCATATATATATATCAACAGTATCTTCTTGCAAAACAGACTACCTGTTATGTTTCAATAAGGATTCTTTGAAAGATTTTAGTGAATCCTCTTTTCTTACTCTTTTAAATTGAGGATTACTTTTATCCTTATTTTGTACATAGTTTTTTTGCTGAAAACAAAGACTCAAAGATGATGCCTAATATGCTGCCCTGTTAATTAACTTAACATATTGTTATCTCAGATGTTAGTGAATATCTTATCTATTAATGTGGCACTGTTAAGCTGGGTCTAGTGATTTTTGGAGAAAGGCTCAAGCTGTACATGGTATTAGTGAACTCTTCGGTAGGTTTATGATTATTTGAGTTACAAAGATCAATATTAAAGTCTCCAAAGTTGAAGAAGACCTTCTGGGATGTGACTGTGTATGTCTGCTCAAACTATTCTCTAATTTATTCGAGCCAGGAGCTCTATATATACACAGCTAATGATGACATTTTTTGACTTTTTTTCAACTGTTAAAACTTAAATGCATCTTTAGTGACTCTGATCATGTTTTCTACTATTTTATACTTTAAGTTTTGTCAACATACACAGCTACTCCTCCCCGAGTTATCTCTTCTATATTGATGTAATTGAACTCATAATCATCCAGCTTTCTCATGATTGATCTATGTTTCAGAGATAGCTATGATGCTATATAGCTGTTTTAACTGGTCCAGACAGTCGT